>JASTWQ010000070.1:0-600000 GCA_035220615.1 Leptothorax acervorum
TTGCATCTACGGTGCATTGTAGATTGAGGTATTTGTATTGAGGTTGCAGGTCGCCATTTTGAACATTTGTTGTAATAAAATAAACAAAATAAATATTAAATAGTTATTCGACCGTGCATATAAAACAAATTAAATTAGAATTATAATTGCCATAACGGCTTAAAAGTTTGGATCTTAATTCTTAATAGCTTAATATTATTTCTTGTGTGAATACACATATTATTTATTTCCAACTTTTGAAAACTGTGCGCCGAGTAGATTTGTCAGACTTAAAAACACAGCTTCTATTGGAATAGTGAAAATACCCTTCCTCCCTTTAGTTAAATCGATTGGATTCAACTTTTGATGTTAAAGAAATTATTGCGAAAAATATTACCCCAGCCAGGGTTCGAACCTAGGTTGCGGGAGGTTCCAAGTTCGAACCCTGGCTGGGGTGATATTTTTCATAATAATTTCTTTAACATCAAAAGTTGAATCCAATCGATTTAATTAAAGGGATCGAGGGGGAGAATTTTCACTGTTCCAACAGGAGATGTGTTTTTAAGTCTGACAAATATAGTCGGCGCACAGTTTTCAAGAGTTGAAAATAAATAATATGTGTATCCACACAAGAAATAATATTAGGCTATTAAGATCCGAGCTTTTGGGCTGTTATGGCGATTATTCTAATTTAATGAACAAAATAAAATTAAAAAACGTGATTTTTAAATTCTAATCTAACCATACAGAAATCAAACAGCCCTCAACAAGGCTAAGAACAACCCTAGTGCCTTAAGAAAGCGGGCACGAGTTACCTAACAAAAATTGTTCAATTTACCAAGATCTAGCACCCCTTTAAGTTTGCCGCAAATGTCCGGAAACACCCTGATTAAGAACCGGAAAAAGGACAAAAAAAAACCGTAAACCGAAGATAATTATATTGGTTTCGGTTATGATTCCGATGTTACACACTTTATAGAATTTTTTACGGTTTACGGTTTCGGTCCAACTAAAGAAAGGGTTATGAAACGGTTTTCGGTTTCGATTCCGGTTCGGTCCGGGTCCCTGGCCTTTACATACCTAAGTGATCCATTCGAAATAGTCAGAAATGTACCAACGTTGGTTGCTGGCATTGGTACGATTATTTTTGATAAAAGGATTATTCCGAGTGTGACACCGCAATATTTTGCAATAATAAAAAAAAGTTCCTAAATTTTAACTAATATTTTATAATATTAGGTAATTGTAGTATAAGTACTATTTTTATAATGATATAATAATTAAGTTTCTCATACCTACTTTATTAAAGAATATTACAGTTCGTTATAACTCTGATGTTGTGATCGATCATTTATACATATATTTGTTATTAAGTTAATTATCTTCTGCTATAGTTTTTAACCTATCTTTGAAATATTTCTTACAATAAAAATGGAAACATTTGATGTAATATTACTTTTCACTAGAATATCTATCCCTCATAATGGTACTTTTTTATTCGACACCAATATCATGAATTCAAATTTTATAAGGATGGAATCTCGAATTTCAGGTTCTCGTGATTAAGATTCAAGAATATGAAAGCGAATCGTGCCAGCGAGTCGGTCGCTTTGAGAGTAAATGCTTTCATTAGTTTTGATGGGGCAAAGCGTAAAGTGGTCGTACTATCACTGAAGTAAATTTCAAAGGTAAGGAATTACTTAGAGAATGTCCTCTCGGCAATTATTTCGTACCGTCATTGAAAAAAAGAAGTCTAAGAGTCGGTCTAATAAAATCTCACGCGCATGTTACATGAAAAAAACATACGGCGCGCGCAAATAATGAATGATATAATGAATGATGTATCGCGCTAACGCAAAGCGCAATTCATCATTTTCTCGCATACAAATACGTTTTTTTTTTTCATACGCCTTAGTTACGGGTCTGTGCAGGACGCGTAAAGTATACAAAAGCACGAGTCTTTGGGGTTGTTAGAGGGTCATCTTATACATTTACAACGAAAGATCCTCCCCGCTTGGGACCATTTAGAAGCGTGTACGCATGCTGAAAGCAAAAATTGTGGACGCGCTGTGTGACGCGCAGAAGGAAATGGAATTTTCGCACCTGCATCTCATTTCTCGCGGGGAGTGGGTGGACAGAGGGAACGTTAAGAGCGTCGTCTCGATTCTCGCCCCTTCGCTTAAGAAAAAAAAAGGTTTAGTCACGTTCGCTCGAACATCGATCGGCCCTCGGTTACGCAGAACTCGACTCCACTTCGTCGCGTTCCTCGTCCTGTCGTTAAAAATTCCCTCTCGACTGGGATTAAATTCATGTACGCTGCGAGACTGCCGACTGCTGCATTCACCGGTGAAAGCTGCGATTTCCCATCTTTTCATCTTTCAGCGTTTCGCAACGCCCTAAGACACGCCGCGCCGTTCAGAGATGCCGTTCAAAAATCATCGGTGGCTTTTAGCTTGAATCATTCGTCTTGGCGATGTGTCGCGCGACGCGCGACTCGTATTTCCGTCGGCGAGAGACGAAAAAATATACGGGCGCTCCTGGGGAAGATTTAAATTACGAATAAACGAAAGAAAAGGGTATAGCAATTTCTGTACAAACGTAGCGAGTCACGAAGGATTTGTTTGTTCTTCGTTGCTCTTACCCGCATTATTTCTTCTACAGTGCTCGCGCTGTCAAGAAATTTTTCCGTCTTAAAATGAAATCGCGGTATATACTATACGCGCCGCGTGGCATTCGATGCGAATCTTTTTACGTTCCTCGCCTTTGTCGCGTGGGTTACTGTATACTTCGCCACGTGGCGGGCTATTTTTGCGATTGGGGTTTGACTTTAGAAATTCGACCATGGGTCGACTCGCACGACTTCCTGCCTGACAGCTTCTATAATAAAGGCACAGAGGCATTACGCGAAATAATTTTCTTGAGGATTGAGTGCGTTTCGATAAATAGATATGGCTTTTACATTGAATCTATTAGGCTCAATAACTAATGTTAATCATCTAGAAATTAAGGTAATTGTATCGCGACAGTACAATCCAAAATTTTATACTCTAAATCGACGTGAAAACATCCGACTATTTACGGTTACAGGCTGAAAACTTTTGGATAGTTCTGTCCTTCACACGCAGAACAAGAGACTATTCTGTTATTTTTCTCCTCCAGTCGCTTATTTACGTCGAATAATCGTGAAAATCTAGGTCTATTTATTATTGTATTTCTAAATCTAAATGGTTAATAATTTTGGTTTTTTTTACTAATATTCCTAAAGAGTCCTTCTACTGTATATTCGTTTTTCATCACTGTGTTGTGGTTTGTTCTAAATGTAAAAAATAAAAATACGAGATTTTCGTCTGCTTTGTGTATCCAATACATGTAAAAAATGCAATTTTTGATAGCGAATATCTCGGGTTCGGAACGGTCAATAACTTTTAAATTGCACAAACGTGTAGATCTCACTTTTATTAACAGAGTTAAATTTTCAAATTTTTCGTGTGGATTGCGATTTTCGAGACAACTACCTTAACTCAAAAAAAAATACAAACTTTTTAAATTTTAATTTAAATTCTTTTAATTAATTTCAAATTATAAACTCTCTTGAATAAATCATATAAACAGGAAAAGACATAACAGCCAGGCTCTTATATACACTCCGCCGAAAAATTAGAAGATCACCTATTCTGCCCTCGAAAAAATAGGCAAATTTCAAGAGAGCATAACTTTGTCAAAAATGGTCATAATTAGATGTTCCAAAAAGCATTTTAAAGCGTGAAGTCTCTACTTTTCAGACCGGTTATTAGAAAATAATTTTACTGATTTCTTTACAAAGTTACACGCATATAAATGGAGATCCGTCAATCCCAAAATTTGTTACGAACTTTGCAAGGTTTCATGGCGTACATTAAAAATTGCATACAAATGCAGTCTACAGCTTTCGAAAGAGTGAATCTTTACCTTTAATTTACGATTCTGTTGATCGTTGTGCGATTTTTTTTCACTGAGTTATTCAACATTGAAGCAAAAACCGTCATTTTGACTTTGACTGTTCACAGAAGACGAACGGAGCAGCGCTCGGTATTCGATAAAAAAAGAAAAGAAAGGTCAAAGTTTTCTTTTAAGGTGCTCCTATCACTTTCTTCCTATATAAAATTTTTATATAGGAAAAAATTAAAAAATTAAATTAAAGGATCACTAAATTATTGCAGGAAAATTGTCAATCTTTGAACTGTTGCAACTTTGTAAAAAAAAATTGTACAACAATCTTCATGGGATTATTTTAAAGGGCGGAGCCTCTACTTTTTAGACCGATTATTAGAAAATAATGTTACTGATTTCTTTACGAAGTTACACGGGTATAAATGGAGATCCGTCAAATCTTAAAATTTGATAAAATAAAGATTTTATATAGGAAAAAAATGATAGGAGCACCTTAAAGAGAAAACTGATCTTCCTTTTCTTTTTTTATCGAATACCGAGTGCTGCTCCGTTCGTCTTCTGTGAACAGTCAAATTCAAAATGACGGTTTTTGCTTCAATGTTGAATAACTCGGTGAAAAAAAATCGCACAACGATAAAAAAAATCGCAAATTAAAGGTAAAGATTCACTCTTTCGAAAGCTGTTATAGACTGCATATGTATGCAATTTTTAATGTACGCCATGTAACCTTGCAAAGTTCGTAAAAAATTTTAAGATATGACGGATCTTTATTTGTACCTGTGTATCTACGTAAAAAATCAGTAAAATTATTTTCTAATAACCGGTCTGAAAAGTAGAGACTTCAAGCTTTAAAATGCTTTTTTGAACTTCTGACCATTTTTGACGAAGTTATGCTCTCTTGAAATTTGCCTATTTTTCGAGGGCAGAATAAGTGATCCTCTAATTTTGCGGCGGAGTGTATATTTTTTCTTGCGCACTAAGTACCGCGCCTGGCTCTTATGCCTTTTCCTGTTTATATGATTTATTCAAGAGCGCCTTTATAATTTGAAATTATTTACACGCAGGCTGAAAAATGCGTCCTTAATCGTTTTTTCAAAATGTTAAATATTATTATGGTCCCACGCGGTTTGTTATCGACTACTTGACTGTGCGTATAAAACTTGACAGTTCGAATTTGCGTTTAACTTTTAATATTGCGCTGATGATGACCAAAAAAAGGGTCGAAACGTTCGCGAATTTTATGTATTGACTAAGAATATATTATTTTTTTTTGCGCACTAAGTACCGTGCTTGGCTCTTATGCCTTTTCCTGTTTATATCTTTTAATTAAAACTCTTTAATTTAGAGAACAGAGAGAATCTTAAAAACAGTAAAATATACTATCATATTTCTTGTATAAATGGCAATAGCACAAAAGAGCTTTTATGTGTACTCAGAGTGAGAGTGAGCGAGAGAGAAAGAGAGAGAGAGAGGGGGGGGGGGGGGGAGGGAGCAGAACGATGCACAGCACGACATTGCACTCAGTGTATTTACATTACAGATAACAAATAATCGTTCGACAAGAACACCGATACCCGCGAAAATGACAGCCCGATTTTGTTTCAGAAAATGGTAATGGCAAATTCAGTTGTCAATATTAAATTGGAACAAATATCGATTATCAATACAGATCGAACAAAATATATTACACCATAATTAATTTTTCAGGCATACCTAATATTATCTTCTTAGAATCGTGTTTCTGTCGTTAAAGAATATTGGCGATAAATGTTAATTAATTCTATTAAATGCATCTAATCTAAGAAAAAATTTTGACTATGGAACTAATATATATATACGTATGTATATATGTATACGTATGTATTGAAGCTTTACTTTAAAACAGTCTTAAGGGGATCCTGCAGCCGAATGTTTTACGGACAAAATTAGCATTTTCTATCATTTTCTATGTTACCGATCTATATCTGTCCTTGTATAGACAATGATCTAGACAAGGATAGCACCTACAATAACCTACATTGCATTCATAAAATGCAATTAGAGAAAATCTTTTTTTCTAGGCTTCGAATCTTAGTTCTACTTGCACGATATTATTCTTACATGTTTTCTCTAGCGCGCCTTTATCTCATTTTGTATATATAAACTGCAGTATTTTTGTATTAAGCAAATATTGTCATCAGGTGACAGCTCTACGTTTCAAAAATAAGTAAAATTTTTAATTTTTTTTTCGTTTTTAATACAAACTCGACCGCTGCGCGCTAGATTTTTGCACGTACTTTAATTCTGTAAAAGAATTTTGCGATTCTGTAAAGCCAATTCAAAGATTTCTTCTAATGCGATAATGTCAGTAAATCATACGACTGCAGGATCCCCTTAATATCAGGAATTATGAATCAAAGTGGCGTGAACTATGTTATGAAGACATTAAAATATTTTACATCATATGCGATATCATATTTGCAATGTGCTTTTGAATACGAAATTAAATTTTAAAAATTTTGCAAGTGGTATAACGTACACAAATATTTTCATGCAGCTCTTGTTTGATTTTAATCCGTGTAGAGTGGAGAAAAAGATTAAAATATATATTTGTAGGCTCTGAAAAGCTTCATGGTGCGCCAGAAATTCGATATGTGGCGTGTTTTTACTGTGCGCAGTTTTAAATCCGTTATATGTAATGCAGACGTTATTATAACGTAACGTTAAAAGTATCCAATTTCACACGATGGAATGATTTTAGTTCAACTGTATTCTATAGGATTATATTCAACTCCGTGTCGTAATTATGTTTAACGTGGCAATCACGCTATGCTATTTAGATATAAAAATTAGTGCCAATGTCTTTTGAAATTCTCATATGTCGATTATCAGAAAATGAATATTACAGAAAATACGCGAGAAGTTTGATCAAATCGAAATTAACCCGTTTGCATATAGCTGTAGGATTTTAATAAGTGATCATCCTCTATCTGCTACACGTAAGAGAAGATTTAATTTTGATTTCATACATCACACATGTAATAATTGATAATATCAAATATGTATAGATATAAATGTATTTATAAATAAAAATATATTATATGTGCAGAGATTTTTGGGACAAAATCCGAGAATAAAAACAGATAATTTTTTAATCATCGCGACTGACTGGTTAATTTCGATTTGATTTTCAGTTAATGGCAATCGTAATACAGCGGAACGTATATTTATTATATGCTATATCATTTAATTTCGCTGATGTTTAGCACGCAACCGAGCCCAATAAATTTATTTTGCAATTCGACCTGTCTAACTTCGTGCGTGTAACTCGAGATGTGCGTTTTCCAGAATTGGTAGCGTTCAGTTGCATTGGCTGCAACAGTTTTACTCATACTCATATTCAGGCTATAACTGATTGTGAGATATTTGATTCTACGATTCTATGATTCTATCGTATATACATATATCGCATGCAATAATAAAAGAAGTTAACGCTAACGAACAGTAGGTTTTATGTAATTACAAGATGCTGTCTTGCACATCATTAGTCCAATAAAATAATTTTATTTTGTAGCGCGTTTTATTATTTAAAAAATGTATGAAAGTGCTAATAACAATTGATAAGTTGCATCACAAGGGAAAGTTTTTCTAATAATAATAAAACTAATGATGTGTGTGTGGCATAGAGCTTACGACGTTTTGATTTGTTTATTATTTTAAAATAATTTAACACTTTTCAGAAAAACTGTTCCAATTCCAATTTTAAGGTGAATTTTGCCTTCCGTTATCATAGTCTGTTTCTCTTCTTCGCTTTTATGCCGTTCTGCTTTTAGGTCATAACTCTATCTCTCTTTAGCCTCAGCTGTTCTTTCCGACTTCTCTTTAACTCTTAAATTATACGAGTATCCTACAGTCTTCATACACGTCATGGAGTATCTTCTTGGTCTTTTTGTGTGCATGTATGTCACTAACGCGAGCAGAGTCAAGAAAGAAATACTGTCGCGACGTACTTGTTCGCATAAAAATGAACTAAAATACCTTTCGGGTTCATACATATATAGGTATTTTTAATATTTTGAAACTACAAAAATTGTTAAATAAGTAATTGAAAAATTAATTGACTGGAAGATATATTAAGAATAAGAATAATAAAATTGTCAGACGACTACTATATAAATAGTTTATGTTTTGTCTCTATACATTCGCAAATAATGGAACGAGCATTTTATAAATTTTCAGTGAAAACGAATGGTTTTTAGCAATCCGATACCGCATGGCGAATTGAGTTGCTTTTAGCAGATTGGAGTTGATATTGCGTAGATCAACGTCGCTCGATCCAAAATTAATGGAACATAGTCCCCGCGTTCGCGTGTGCGAAAAAAAACCTATCGGTCCCAGTCGATCAGCGTATGAATTTCATTAAGCTACTTCCATTGGAAGTGATTTCATCTTTCATCTAGCTATATCGGCTGGAACTTTGCGAAAAGCAAGCCATTGACGATGTTACAACTTTGTTTTGTGGTGTATTCACGTATATTATTAGGTATATACAACCGAACAGCTATATATGCGCGATACATTCGACTTCATTGTCGAATAGCGCCGGGCCCGTAGGAACTTTGCGAAGATCTCCCCGCGCGATCCGGCGGATCGACGGTGAGTCTTTGTTCGCCTTTGTTAGGTATCGTATTCGCATCTCTCGACAGCAGAGATTCCTCTATAGCAACTTGCGTTATATTATATATACACGCGATAAACGGAATTCGTAGCTTTCATTTTCTATGAATGACAATCGCAGCGAGAGCAGTCTCGTTTATTCGCGAACTACTTACTGCTTGGTCATTGAGCAACCAATTCCGCTGAAGCAAACAATATAGCGAATACGTTTCGCTGATGTACACGGTGAATCGAAGAATAGGCGCGAAACCGGCTTTTAAAACTGTTTCCTTTCAAGCGGGAGATATCTGCAGACCAAGGACCTATTTGATTTCAAGCAGTTAACTTTCTATGACCGCGGTTGATACATTTCATATCTTTTTTACATTAAAATATTTAAAAAATTTTTTTATTAAGTGACTTTTTTTTTTTTTTTTTTTAAGTTTTATTGTGATGATCCGTATGTACATATGTCCCGAGTTGTATAAATTTCTTGTTAGCATGATGCGGCTTGTTTATAGTACACAATCAATAGCGTATGATGTTCGTCGGGCAATGAAGGAACAAGTTTTTCCAAGAGATAAAAGGGAGGTTCGATGTATGGCGTACGGATTGGGTTAATTTAATTGAGTAATCGTGAATGGAGGGTGAGGCAGAAAACGTTTCGTTGCGCGGAAACACAGGCCGCATACCCGCCTCGTTGTTTTTGAGAGAATAAAACGGTCGTATGATATTTATTTGCGATATATCGTTTTAATTGAAATTTACATGAAGCAAAAAACTACGTTGTGCCCACGCAATTTTCGAATTGACGGGATTTTATGTTACTGCTAAAGTTTACGTGTCTATCATAAAATTGTTTGTCTCATGCTTTCCTCTTTATTTCATCTCGCGCATTTTGCATACGTTACATATATTATTTTACGATAAAAACGCATTTTATTAACGTTGCATTGTATTTGGTCTCAAAATCGTTCTTTTATTACTTTTATAATATCAGTCTAATAGGGCAACATTGTATAAGGAGTTCAGAACAAGAGCAAAAGATAGATAAATGATGACAAAAACTTGTATGCTGAATACAAAATCTAAAATGTAAAGCTCACGCTGCTGCAATTATCAATTACGCTATACTTGAGATATTTAGAAAAATAGCTTATTTATAGTTTTTCTTATTTATAGTTATATTCTCACAAACGCACCTCGTATATTATGTAATTTTTCAAAGTTCTCCTATATACGTTGACACATGTTTTATATAATGTTTCAATGTCTGATGGAAAAGAGATTCTTTTATATTGTGAAAGTCGATTGGTTGCGCGAATAAGATTTTAGCAGCACGAAGAAACGCGATATTCGATCCGTTGATCATTCTCGTGACAATTCCGCAGCTTTTTAAAGTTCGGGAAATATAGCCGAGTGGATAGCGCGCGGAATGAGAACTTTCGTGTCTTCCATTTATTTCTGCGGCATCGAAAGTCGGCTCACGTTCTCATCCGTTAAGCTACTTCCCCGACGAGCAAACATCCAATAATTCCGTTCGTGCTTTTTTTTCGTAGGACGAAGCGTCACGGTTAAGATAGATTCGATTGCTCTCTAACAATGTCGGGAACTTTAGCAGATATTTCTAGGGGTGCGTACGAAATACAAAAAATGCGCGCAATAAGTAACAATAACGCAATACATAGTCAGTTAAAGTAATAATGCAGTTAATGCAATTTTTGAATATATTAATGTTCCATCCGCTTTTTGTACAATATACCTATGATATATCGTACATTCACAAGCAAAATAAAATATATAACATATACTACGTACCCCGTACGCACTTCTTTTTCTCTATATATATTACTGGAGCAGCAGGTGCAAACGGCACTAGCCACCGTTGTTACTTTCAAATTAAGAAAATTAATGTGAATACGAGTCTGGTACTTCACGAAATTCCCTCCCCCTTATTCTGTATTCTCCGATACATAATAAAACCCGCGGGTGCAGTTGGCCCGCGCCGAGCTAGCTAGGGTCATTACGGATTATTATTGGGTTGGCAATGTTTAATATAATTTATATTACCGTAGGTATATATGTATATACTAAATATATTACCGCGCAACCTTCTCTCTTGCTTTTCCCTCTTTTGCGAATTTCTCATTTCCATTAAACATCGAAGTGGAATGTGATGCGGGCCGCTCCGTCCCTCCGATTTTTCGCCGTACATTTGGATGCAGAAAATCGTAAAAATCGAATGTTTGCGATGAAATATTTAGGCGGATGCGTTACATTTCTCTTTTAATAGGGACAGGCGCGTCAAATATTTCGTCATTCATAGAGATTGAGCAAATAGCATTTTAGAATCTCTTCAAACAGCGAATATTCGATATGCAATATGCGAAAGCGCGTTTGTCTGGAAATTTCGGCTTGCCGATATTTGACCACGTCGAAATAAATTGTAAACAACATGGGCCATACGACACCGCGCAACCTCGCGTGTGTTACTTGACGGAGATTAGCCGAATCTAGTGCGTTTTACCGGTGACTTTGGCGCGCATTTCTAACGGTTGATTGTATATTATAGCAATATATTTAACGGCGCGACCTCCTCGCTCCCGCTTTCTGGCGACGGGTGGAAATGAAATTTTCCAGCGTTACAACGAATTGGTTATTGCCACGAGCGATATTTCCTACGGTACACGCGCGGGAATTTACAGCCGCTATAAACGATCGATTATCTTTCGGTACAATGTAGCATCAGCAGCATCCGTCCGTGCAATTGTATGAGTCTGGCACTAAATATGGTCCAGGTAGATAACTAAATAATCAGGTAAATAACCTCCCACTGAAAGGATTTTGAAAAACATGAAAAACTTTTTGAAATGTCAATACTAGCCGCAACATTTTTAAGTCTATTCGAGAAACGTTGAGCAGTATTTTTATTTTTATCTTCTTTATTATTCGCCGCTAATTTATTATTCAATATTCAATAAAGTAGGTTTTTTTTTATTTTTGAGACAATTACCCCATATATCGCATATCCATGCGACATGTTAAGGTAACCTGGACATTTTTATCGAGTTTCATATGACTCTGTAAATTAAATTTCATATCGTTGATGCAATATTGGAATATATATTTTAAGAATAGAGCATATTACAGGCATATCTCGGGGAATATATAAAAGTAAATAGAACAGTATTTGACATAAATTGATCGACATTTTGTACTCGATGTCAGCGGATAATTTGATAAAAAGTAATAATAAGCGTTTTCCATTTACACTCAAGTGAGCTGAGTCACTCAGTTATGTGAGTACTTTAAACTCAGAATACTCAGATGAGAGACGTCAGTTGTTCATTGAGTAAAAGGAATTTACTTGCTTATTATGGTGACAAAGCTATCGCATAACAATACGAGTTCATAATCTCACTTTTAATGTGAGTCTAAGGACACGGTCTCGATTGCGAATAAAAATTCAGTTGAATTTCACTTGCCATCAGCATCAAAAGGAACGTGCATTCAACTGAGTTATGACGTCACAAGTGAGAATTAACTGAATTTTGATGTAAATGGAAAGCTACTAGATATGAGCTTCTTCTATTATTTTATTTCATTGATCGATATTTTGTACGCGATGTAAGCGGATAATTTGATAAAAAGTAATAATATATCAGCTACTTCTTTTAACGTCAATATATAGAATCGTGTATGAAAATTTAAAAAAAGGAAAGAGAAATGTTAAACAATTATATTTACCAGACTACATTCGGAAATATAAGAGAAATTTAATATAATGAATCAGCAATACCATTGTTATACGAATTTTAAGCGTTTGTATGATACTAAAAAACAAATAGCATTCGAATACTACGGCGAGAATCGACAAATTTGACGCAGTTTTTCCCATTTGTACGAATTCCGTTATCAGCATGAATAACAATTCCCATTTACAACAAGAAATATTTGTTCGCTGTTAGCGATAACGAGACGCGGATAATAGGAGAACAACTATGTATCACGGAAATTTAACAATTTAGAATTTTAGATAGCCAATCCATCTTCGCGCATGAATAGATAAATTTTATCGCGTTTGCCCATAATTATTAGCCATTTGATGTAAATGCCCGAGAATTGGTTACTTTAATTGTTTATATATGTTACATTATTTTTTAAAAAAATTCGAAAAATTTACTCACGACTGGTCAAAGTAACTTCTTTATATTTTTATTATAAAATATATTCAATTGCATAGAATATTCTACAAAAGAAAGAATAATCGACCATAATTACCGTGTAATTCGCCTGTATGATTACCGTGCGTAAAAATTGTAACAGAACGGCAGTTATTAATTTACATTATCTATTGTTTTAAATTTTGATAAAAAATGGATAAATCGCGCGAAACATTTGTTTCAATAAGTAGTTGCCTCGATACACGTACGAATTATTAATCGCGGGAATTAACAAATCGCTTGAATTGACAATCGCGAATTAATAATCGTGGAGAATGGTTGCATTCAGGGAGGGGGGGGGGGGGGGGGATAGAGATGGATAGTATACGCTTTATTAAAATCGATAGATATTTATCCTCGTGGTGTTTTTTCGATGAAATATTGAAATATTTCTTGAAAGTTTTTCTATAGAACGCGCTTGTGTGTGGCTAAAAGGGCGGGGACCTGATATACATATATTTGAAAAGGCAACTTCTCTTTTTAAGAAATTATTGTAAACTATTATATTATTCATCACTTAATGCCGAGCATACTTTAGCTATGAAAAACTTTGTTGGTAAATGATCAAATTGATTAGAGTCAATGACCGGTTAGTTTCCAGAGTTAAACATTTGTGAATTTGTCTATAGTCTATCCATTCCAAAGCAATGAAACTATGAATCTATGACATGTTACATCTATCAACGAATATTTGCAGATCCATCACTTCAGATTAAAATAATAGTTTATCACTTACCGATATGATGCGCAATGGCGGAGTTGTTGCTACGTTGATCCGCAAAATACAAATATAAAATCGAAATTATAGCAGCATTCCCGAAAATGTTCTCTCTCTTTTTAAATACATACTTTTACTAGAAATCTCTTATAAACGGAAGTTTTTTACTAATTTCTATTTTAAATAATTCCGATAAACGATCCAATTAAACGGAACGGACGATCAATTTTGCAAATAGCAAATAATATATAAGTAATAAATTACCTCAAGGTTGCTCTCCTGTCGCTTGATACCTCCCAGGTCTTCTCCTTCTCTCAGTTTCCTTCGTTGCACACACACAATACAACACTCGCGAAAACGCGGTAATTACTATCGCGCGACACTTTGTACGCCACTCCTGATATTAACCGTACTCGCGATCCTAATAAGGATATATTGAAAGGAAGTATTATTAGTAAGCGGTTGATAGAGATAGTTTTTTCGTTACTTTTTTGTTAGTTGTCGTTTCGACGATTTGTTACTTCTCGATTTACACTCCGCTCTTGTTCCCGAAATAATAATGGACGAATTATATCTAAATCAGCGATAGTTCAAAGTGCAACGCGCTGAACCGAACCGTACGAGATAGTATAGCCATCTATTTTCAATAAGTAGCCATCGTTCTAACACGCTTAGGAATTAGTTATAAAGTTGATTAAATATGCAAGACGATGAGCGTTAGCTACTTGCAAGGTGTGATGGTATTTCTAAGGGTGCGATTATATTGGAGCAGTGATAAACGATAAGAGCGGCGATACTAACAAAGCAGCAAGAATAATAATGCATTAATTTATATGTAATTGTTTATATGCTTTATATAAACACATATTGTATACCTACAATTGTTTATATGCTTCATATAAGTATAAATTTCATATAAATTAATGCATTTATTCTCGTTGGTTTTTTAGTATCGCCGCTCTTATCGTTTATCACTGCTCCAACATAATCGCACCCTAAGGGATATTAATCGCGACATAGAAGGAGCGCGGCTTACGAGGCTGCCGACCTGCTCGATTGTCGCTGCGCGAGTGATAGCGCGACGACCTTGTGTATGCGACTACAACGGCTCGACGCCGTACGTTACGAAAACAAGGCCGCACGCGTCAGCACGATTGTACACGTATAAAAATATGTAACGTTTTATGTAATTTATTCACGCTGAATGGCTTTTCATTTACCCGTGTAAAAATAATGCAAGAGAACTCGAAAATCTCGTGACACTTTATTCTGCAGCACAATACTCTTAACAGAGTCGAATTAATTGAAATTAACACGATAATCCGTCCGACAATGTACAATTGAAACTCAGTATTTCACGTGCATTTCGAACGAGCGTAGATGCCGCGAAATACACATATTATTAATGAATGGCCAGCTTTTTCGTATTTGAATCTCGCGATCCAGTGATTCGTGTATTATTCCGCGCTTGCGATCTGAAAATTACATTAGTTTTATTTAAGCCGATAAAATGTTTAAAACGCAATGAGATTTTGTCATTAGATTCGAATTCATCCCGTATTCTAATAAATAAGTCACGCGCCGATTTGATAGTTATAATCTCGATTACGCAATTAATTATTATCGCGGATGAATTAATTAGTACTGATCAGCAATCGTTAAATATTTATAAGTAATTATCGTGTTTGGTATTTTATATAATAGCGCGACACAAGATATGTTCGAAATCAATCATTAAAGAAATAGTATTGCCCGTAACGGAAGAATAATTTATAATTGCAATTCTCTATTATTTCGATTTCTACTATGAGTAATTCGCACGATTGATTGTTGACATATTTAATAGTTCTTCTGTCAATGGCTGTGTCTGTATCTGTAAATAAGCTTTGCTTTAATATATTTACGAATTATTATTATAATAATAAAATTGCTAAACAATTACGAGATACAATCATATTTCAAAAAATAATAACGTGACGACGTATGGAGCAGATTTTTGTGATAAATTGTATCGAAGTAGCGCATTTAAGTATAGGTATCTACTTGAATATTCCAGGATGTGAGATAATCTGCATCTAATTTCCCTGATTATGTTTAATTGGATTGAAGGATGTACAATTACGTAAAGCTATATTCTCCGCCATGGAAGGAGGAAATCTATAGCTGTGTATTGATTATGCTGGACTCGGCTGGAGCAGAGCAATCCTTCATTCCCTCGTCGCTACCTTGGGGCCGAGTTTCCGGGTTGTTATCGTACATTGTCGGGAGACTGTAGTAGCCCACTGTTCATAATCCCGCAGGACAACGAGGGATTCGTGAAGCTACGGGTGAAATGCTTCACGACGGATTAATAACGATTGCGTCCTTCGGCTTTTTTTCCGGGCAAACTAATCATAGCACGCTATTCGTAGAAATATCACTGCATAATAGACAGCTAGTTGAATCTGACAGAAAAAAAAACGGGAACAATATGTTTTTCTAAACTAAAAACAAAAGCTAAATTAATTTATAGTTGATCTGATTGCAACCAATTGATCTATATATGTATCTTGATACCTGTCGCTTATATAGGTAAATTGATTTAGTATATTGACATTTTTACAATATCCTGCTCACTTTTTTAAACAAACGCTTGCAGTTTTAAAATTTACATAACTTTTCAGAATGCCTTATTGGGTCCGACATTAATTTCCGCAAATATTATTGTAAATGCAATAATCCGTAATTATTAAAGAGGACATTTCCATTTTATACATTATGCCTAATAAACTTTTCTACATAAAGAACATTATTGATAAAATATATTTTTGGCAAAAATATTAAATTTGATATTACATTTTTCTATTAATAATTATCTTATTAGGAAATATCTACTTATTTTTTATTAATAGATACTCGTTGCACAATTTGTTGACAACATATATGTAGATATATATTACAGCTGAAGAAAAGTAGATATTACGATAATATCGAGAAAATTTTATTAAATCGACGACAGAAAAAATTGTGTTTCGAATAAGGGTATCCAAATTCGCTCAAGAATATTCTGTCACTTTGACGTGCTTTTTAGATTGTATTTGGCGTAATTACCATATTTATCAATTGTATCACATTGTTCGAGATTCCCTATAAGAATATTCCAGATATAGAAGTTTAAGAAAATTTTGACAATTTTAAATAATTTATTTTGCTTTCGACACATCATGATTTCTCTTTAACTTCATTATCATGTATAAGTAAGGTCCAAATTAAACAAACGAATGAAGGAATTTGCTTCAATGAGGGTAGCTCTTGCTTCATGTGGATAGCGTCATAAGTTCAAATAAGCTCAAATTCATGCCGACAAACATATTCCATCTCTTTTACATTGATGGAACAATGCTCATACACTACGTTCGTCTATAAATAATGTAATTGTTTGTTCTTTCTATAATAACTTGGTCTAAATCTGCTTTAACATATATATAAACATTAAAATATTAAATTAATATTTAAAATATTAACAACATTTGTTAATATTTAAAATATTAATATTTGTTATTATTTAAAATATTAAAAAATGAACATCTTGATGTGCAACGTGTCAGTAACAATTGCAATAATACACATTATAATAATAATGAAGAATTCTAGAAATTTAAAAGCTCAGAAAACTTTTTATGCTACGTACATCTGAATTATTAACGCTCCTTCACCTCGCGGGTATCAAAGCGGTCGAATTGCTTGCTTGGGGGAAAAAGAGCGTTCTGTCGTACGTAATCTGATCGGACGAGAAAATTCTGAAGACGCAGGCTGAGCGTTTCGGACTAACAGCGGTGATCCCAGTCTGAGCTTTCTCACATATCGCCCCTTAGCTTTCAATGGTCGTAAGGTCGCAAGGCACACGCGATACACAGGTATCGGAGCCGCTTACTTTGCTCGTTCCGCGAGTTCTTATCAGATGCCCAGTCACATCGTGCAAATCCATCGTGATGCTATCTCGATAAGAGCTATTCGTAGAAATAACTACATGGCCGAGTCCAATTATACACGCACTGTGTCGTGGCTCTCTTTGGTCTACTCGGCGGTATCGCTCGGTGCGTGTCGCCGCAAGAAATCGCCGTGTCGATGGTTCGAAACGCAATTCGTTTTCATTAACCACTCAGCAAAAAGTTTACGATGGCAAGGCAGCACGAGAGAAAGTAATGATTTATCGTATATCCCCATCGATACAGCGACCGACGCAGTTTGAAAGAAACGCGATATTGTGCCAATGACGTTGATCCAATAGAGTTCGTTGAATCGGTTTGATTGATTTAAAGTTGTTTGAAGCGAGTACGGACATTTTTCACGAAATTTCAACAATACGCGTGGCGCGAGCAATTTATTGAACAATTTACATCCGAAATAAAGTGATTTGTCGAAAGAAAGTGTTATTTTAATTCCGAGAGAACCGCAAATGACGAGCGATCATGATGTTATGTACCGAAGGGAATCTTCGTACGTAACGTCGTACTGAAGGGAATCTTACGAACAAAATGAGCAAAACCAATTTTAACTAATATTTTAATTTGTTGCTCATTTGTTGCTAAAAAGTTGCCAAAGAAAAAATTTGTTGCTCTGTGGGTTTTCTTAAAAAATAATGTTCCACTAAAGAAAGATTAAGTTAGCGAAACGATATATGTATACATATATAGCATCGAAATTGCACGTAACAATAACGTAAGAATTTATTGCTAATTTTTTGCTCACACATAAAACGTGCTAATTCCGATTTTATTGCCTGCAAAATAAGGGTAGACAACAACGGAAAACCTTTCAGCGTGCAGGCAGTTACAAAAGTAAAGTATACCATAAAAAAATTTGTTACTTGCTTATATATCGTACTGAGATATTGTCTGAATTTGTTGTTCTTGAAATATCCATATTTCATATTTCGAGAGCAACAAATTCAGACACTATCTCAGTACCAAATATAAGCGAACAACAAATTTTTTTCTGGTACTTTACTCTTGTAACTGTCTGCACGCTGAGGTTTTCCGCTATTATTTCTCTTACTTATTTTGTAAGCGATAAATTCAGAACTTAGATATTTCGAGAGTAACAAATTCAGGCAATATCCCAGTACCATATGTAAACGATTAACAAATTTTTTCTGGAACTTTACTCTTGTAAAACTGCCTGCACGCTGAAAGGTTTTCCGCTGTTATTTACAATTTTGCGGGCAATAAAATCGGGATTAGCATATTTTATGAACAAGAAATTAGCAATAAATTCTTACGTTATTGTTACGTGCAATTTCGATGCTATATATATATTGTTCCGTTAACTTAATCTTCCTTTAGCGGAACATCATTTTTTAAGAAAACCCACAGAGCAACAAATTTCTTCTTTGGCAACTTTTTGGCAACGAATGAGCAACAAATAAAAATATTAGTTAAAATTGGTTCTGCTCATTTTGTTCCGCTAACTTACAAGACGTGGGAATCTTTGCAACAGAATTTAACGAAACGACAACTACGTCGCATCTCGTGCCTACCTACGTCAGTGCGACGGTAATGAATCGGAGTGACTTAATTAAAGGATGTTTTTACGGTAAAAAAAGAATGTCCCGACGAATCGAGAAACTCGAGCGTGCTGCTCGTTTAAATTAAGGACGGAAAGGGAAAAAGGGAAGAGAAATAAGAGGAAGTAAGAGCGAATACTTGGAGATAATGGTAAGGTTGCGTCTGCGGATATATTTTACAGCATAGCGATGTATTTTGGAAATATTTCTGAGAATATTACTCGCGGTGGATACTTCACCTAATTTATGTAATTACATTTCCACCCTCTTCAGAGTGAAAATAATCTTAAAAGGACGTTATATAAAAGGATTTAAAAAAATGCGAGATTATATATCGTTAAAGCATACTGTCGCTTGTGCACATATGGTAAATGTATTTATCGCGCTCGTGTTACAGAAGGTAGTACATAGCTTTCTTGCGCGATATTATCGCGCGTATCTCTGACAAGGTAACCTAAAGCCATCTTGAAAGCGAAAACACTATTATGACTAATGTACTTACCTTAGCTTCTCGCAGTCTCGTTTCTGAATATCAGCGTGAGTATCGGGTTGTGGTGTGCAAAAAGAATTCTACAAGCCGGACAGAAATCAAAGCGTTGAATATTTATTGAAAACGAATCGCTATGTACAAACGTATTAAATACAGATGCGTGACATTTATACAGGGTCGCAAGGGAAGAGAGGGACAGCCAGGGAAGGTACAGGTCTGATCGCGTACAGTAGTCAATATGTCCGCCGATAACAATAGATAACTGGCCCTATACTAGCCGCTGTGCGCAGTCTGCTTATTTACAACCCATTTCGCCGTTTATATTTGCACGCAGAGATTGGCGTGTGCCGTTTCGCCGTGCATGTCTAGCAGCCTGGAACGACGATATTTATTTGTCTAAAGGTTGTGGGCGCGCGCTTGCGCGCGAGAAAGAGAGAGGGAAAGAGAGAGAGAGAGAGAGAGAGAGAGAGAGAGAGAGAGAGAGAGAGAGAGAAAGAGAAAGAGAGGAAGAGAGGAAGAGAGGAAAAGAGACAGAGAGACAGAGTAAGCACGCTTTTTACTTAAATTACTACAGACAACGATAATATGATGGACGAATGCGAACTGGAGATATATGTCAGGTTCTCTACACGAAATCAATAAAAACATGGCTTTATATCGCAATATTTATATATCGTAATGTTTCAAATTTGAGATTTTGAGGAATCAGAAGCATATTTGAAGATAAAATCATAGAAACTTGTAAAACATTAAATTCATCAATTTATTGATTACTTTTCTGTATTAACTTTTACGCGATACAGATTTTCTTTTGTTCGTAAAATATTTTTAACAAAGAGTGATATAATCATGAAATTTTCTCATACGCATTTTACTCGCGCGAGTATGTCAGTGTGGTTGCCTGAAATCAAAGAATTCCAAATTGGCATGCGATTCATCCGAACAACAACGATGTATACGCGATACAGGAATTTAATTCGATTTGTGTTCTGAATGCTGTTCCATCTCGTTCGATTCTATCGTGTATTTTAAGCAAAGATCGTGTCTCTCTCTTGGCTGATACCTCCTCGATCGCATTGAGAAACGAGCGCAAAGAATGAATAGTGAGGGATGAGGCGAACGAGGGTGGGGAAAAGGGTGGAAAAAAAGCATGGCCGTGTGTTTCGTAACGAAGGCAGCAGATATTAAATTCCATCGGCAAACGCGAAATCCGCGTGTACTCGGAGCGTCCGAGTTTCGACTTTTGTTTGCGTCTAACGGCGAGAGAGGCGAGTGCGCGATCGGGCCGCTGCCATTGGCTGCGTACGCATGAAAAATAGAGCTCGTTTGAGCTGGTAAAAGAGAGAATGCGTTGTTCAACGAAAATCAGACTCCAGCGAACGTGGATACGCTCGAGCGATGCCCGAATAAATTGTGTAAATCTTTTTCGTTCGCCAGAGAAATGGTAAAGTTCTTTTCTCATTGAATCGTATTTCGTACCACTGCCGAAGCACATTTCGCGATATTGTCTTCCTCGACATATTGGTCGATGCATTGAATTGTGTTACGTATTAGGCGATTAAGCGACGTCGGAGAGTCTCGAGACAGTATAAAATGTCATTATATAAATTTTGCAAACGTTTTTTTTCTCACTTTACTACTAATCCTGCTTATCTTCATATTATTTAACGTATCTTAATAATTACGCTGTATATCAGTTTATGTATATTACTGTGCGTGTATGATTTAAGAGGCTTCTGCAGTGGATGGAGTTTCAATTTTGCGGCCTGATCCATTTTCGACCACTTTGCCGATGCACTCGTTGGAAGAAACGTATAATGCGAGATTAGAGTCGATGCATTTACAACAGTTAAGGTTTCATTATTAAAAATTGTACAAAGTGTTTTTTTCCGACCGCTTAATAGATTATCGCTATGTTGACAATAAATAGTCGGCGGAGTTGATTCGATTACGTAACAATCTATAATAATTTTCACACTTACGGTTTTTTCTGAACGTCAAGGAGAACGCTTCCTACAGAAAGAACTGTCGTCGTAAATTGATTGATTAAAATCAATCATCTTTCGAAGCGTAAATAGAGACGACGATATGTATACGTCATACGATATGTCGAATTTTCAATGATAATTATGAAAAGTCTGTCATCAGAAAGATATGTCATTATTTAAAGCATATTTATTTTATATAGAATAATTTATTACATTTTTGTTAAGTATCAACGATATAATCCATTTTAGGGAACCTTTGAATAAATTAAAAAGACCGATACAAAAATATACGCGAAAGTTTCAAATTTTACATTTCTTTTTGTAGGAAGAAGTATATATAACGTATAGTTTGAATGACGTTCGATCGTGCAGAAAGTTGTAGTCTAAAATTATCACCACATTATATATTCTCCCAAGTAATTATATATACATCAGCCCTGTAAAAGATACACCCGTGAATCCTGCAGGATCGAACATTCGGATTTTCTGGCGATCGTATCAATTACATACATTTGAAATATTGAACATGGGTATATAAAGAATTAAGATATTCCATAAAGTATTGATCGCTGAACCTCGAATCAAAAGGTCGCGATGGATATCACTCGATATATTCGTTTCGCTAACGCAGTGGCAGTAGTCCTTAAGATATTCTTAACTTTATATATTGAGTCATCAACGTCATGTTAATATTAGACTTCTCATTTTCACAATTAATCAAGCGGCAAAAACGTCTTTGATCCAAATAGTGAATTTTTAATTAGCAATCTGGATAATGTTTAAATAATGAGAAAGGAAAGATAAAAGAAATAGACAAAACCATTATTAGAAAAAATAAAAATTAAAAGATTAAAAAAGATATTTATTAATGGACTCACGTATTGATCTGACAATGAGATATATATAATCTTTTTAACTTATTTCGTTTCTGATACAAATCTTAAAATAAATTCCACGAAGAACACGATGTAAAAAGGAGTGAGAACCCTTTGCCATAATTGTTTAATCGTACACATTCATCGCTTATATGTTCTACTTTTAATTATCTTACAGATCACGAGCATGAGTTTTTTAGCCTGCGCGAGGCTAGGTACCTAGAACAACGTATCGGGATTTACGCGACGTACAAGTTTTCGGACGTCACGGAATATCTCTCGTCGTGTTTCGCACAACTATTGTTTTCCTTTCGCTATACGTACAGAACCATTCTAACAAGTATATAAGTCTTTCGGTATTTCATACTAACGATAGCCATTTACCTGGAAATGTATTTTACCGCTGGGATATGTGTATCAGTTCGAGTAGAGGATAAATGATAATCTCAGAAATTTGATCGCAAAAGAAAAGCATATATAGTTAAGCGGATTATATCAAACGTTTATAGTGTATAGATTGTTTAGAGAGCCGATCGAGTTTTTGTGAATATCAAGTGAAGCAAAAACATTTACCGGGTAAATCGCCCATCTCTATTCCATACTATAAACTTAACATCAGGTCACATGTACTCCTTTTTTTCCCCCTAGAATCACGATATATCCGACTTATGGCTCATGCCGAAGTCGAGAAACGGGGGCACGAGAGAAGTTTTGTGTATCGATAGAGCTAACGACCCTAAAACGATTATGCGATACGACCACCAATAGAATTCCGGTCTTAGAATGATCTAATAATTTACATTGTCGATTAATCAACATTCTTTACACACTTTATATGAATTTATACTGCAACCTCTAATGGTATTGTCAAACATTTATGCACTTTGGCTAAGCGCATCTTAAGCTTAAGATTAGTTTAAGAGAACTTAACGCAAAACTTAACGCGCGGCTTAAGATTACTCCTTTTCCCGTACTCTTCGAAAAATGCTTCTTGTACGGCGCAATGATTAATTTTACAGAATGTTCCTCTTAACCCATTTCATAATTTTTTTGTGCATTGATAAGCTCCTTGAAGCGACGTTCGTATAATTCTTTCTGCACGCCACTGTGGCGAGTGTTCAATTAAAAAGTTAACGAGAAATCGTCGTCCGAGTGAATTGGAGGGAAGGATATATTGGTCGTGCAATTAAACGGTTGGATGAACGATAATTAGCCTGTCTTTACATTTGTCTTCTCGATAGCTTTAAAAATAAAACGGAGCAAAGGGTACAAGTGGTTTCGTCACACGAAACACATTGATTAATATTGTAATCGATTCGGTCGTATACGCTCATGGATTTTGCTTTCCTAAAAACAACAACGCGCTTAATTGTCTTAAAAATGGTAGTTATATGTATACGTGTATGATATATATAGATCTATATTTTTGGGGAAACAAATTTCTTTCTCGCAAACACGTTTATGAAACCGACATATAAAAGGCCCGAGAACGAATAACGTAATCCCACGTGAAAGTCGGCGGGCTCCGATCTTGAATAAAGGTTCACTTTTTCTTTTCATTTCAAGGTTTGGAGTTCAGAAATGACTACGTTATTCGTCGGCGGAAATGTTACGTAGAACGCGCGATTTTCGAGTCCGATCCACGTATATCCCGAACGTGACACGAGTGCCGTTACGGCGGGAATATCATAAGCTTGTTTGCTGACAGTATCAATTTCGGAACAGCGTATGTGCGATTTATCGAACGTGCTCCCCTCATATTGCCAGCACTAGTGACGTTCCATTTCGTATCGAATGCCACGGATCAAAATCATAATCTATCCATTTCGATTGCACGGGCGTGGATACGATGTTGTGGATACTCGGTATCATCATCGCGGGACTATCCGTCAATGCGTAGATTGATATAAGAATAATGAGCAAAGAAAGAAAAGAGAAACGAGAAGAAAAGTTGCACGAGAACAATCCGGAAGATCGATTACCTATCATGTTAATTAAGCGTGTATATAATAATCACAAATTTCCAATGATATGCCAATCAAATGATATGTACAAAATTTAATATCTTGCAGATTAAAAAATAGTGTGCTTATAAAATTAATTATCTATTGCTATTGTCAAGCATTGCGCATCGTTAGATTATACGTATCTCGGTGAGATAGATGTCGATCCATTTGCAGCGATAACGGTCTGCAGTTTTGATTCGCGCAAAAAAATCATTAAAATAGTGATTTTTGTATAGACAACGTCTTTGTAGTTTGCACACGGACGCTACGGCGACGGGGTGATTTGTGCGGTTCATACCGGTTATCGATTAAATTCACAGCGCTATTCACAACGATGCGATGTATGTCAACGGCCAAAAAAATTGCGATATTAATGTCGTGAACCGTGAAAAGTTCTTGGCGCGATCAGCTCGTAGTTTCCTAACATCTTCTTTTCGCACGTAAGTGTCATCGTACAATATAGTTATCATCGACACGGTGAACGCATCCGACCATGCCACACAAACAATTCATGTTCGTTCATCGATTTATGGGTCGTCACCCTAAGTACTAACTTGGTCTGACTTGGTCTAACTTGGTCGATGAAGGGCAGTTCCACCAATTGCCGTTTAACTCGCCGATCATAGAAAGCCGGATGAGGTTCCAGCCTTCCAGTTCTCTATATCAAGTATCGTTCGACTCACCGGGCTTGTAACCGAGATTTTTTCGTTGCAGGAACAGGTGGATCTCGCGAAAGTTTGGTCGGTCGACGTCGTTCCTCTGCCAACACTCGCGCATCAGATCGTAGATCTCTTTAGGACAGTTCTTTGGCAGCGGTAGTATCATCTGTATCAAAATAAGCGCAAGTCGATTTTAGCGTCATCAATTATACAATATATCGCGAGCCGAACATTTTGTGTCCGATGCATAGAAAATGTGCTGACATATTTTCGTTATACCAAAATAAAAAGCAGATCGCTCTACGTTTAATAATAATCTCATTACAATTTAACGCGGTATTATTGAAATAAAAGAAAACGGTAAAAATATAATAAAATTCGCGCTCGTAATTAAGCGCAATATTTGTTTCGGAATTAATCGTTCGTAAATATTAATGGTCTACAAAACCGAGAGAGCACACAGAATAACAATTCTTACAGTGCGCATATGTTAGTTTGAAGTACCCTCGATGTTGGGAAAATGAACGCGACGGGCACGAGTACGACGCAATATTTATTACATTATATGAATTACTAAGCAAGTAGTTCTGCCATTTTCATGGAAACACACTCGCGACCTACTTTTGTAATTACATGTTCGACATGTGCGCGTTTATTAAACCTGTTTTTTCAACGACGTTAATTGTTCTACAGTTAGTCTCAGGGAAACAAGATAGTCTAGACTACTCTTGAAAGACGTTACGTAGAAAAAAGGAGAAAAAAGTGCAGTAAGAATCTACGGTAATCAGAAGTCTGAAAGATGAAATAAATAGCGGCGTTCAAAGCCTTGAAAGCTTCGCGAGGCACTCAACGCGAAATCAAGTACTCAGTACGCTCATTATATTAAGTACGCCGGACACAATGAGGGAAAGAAGTCGAAGAATTACTCCGTGCACTTACCTTTCGCTCATCCTCTTGATAAAAGTAAGTCGCGTTCTCCACTATTCGATGATCCGGAAACTCTTCAAAGGGCTGCTCTCGCGCAAACGTCAGAATTTCCCACAGCGTGACGGCAAACGCCCAGACGTCGCCCTTGCACGTGTGCCTTCCCTGTATAATGTAAACAGAAACACATCCCAAAAAGTTTATGAAAGTTCGCGTTTGCTATGTTCGTTAGCTCCGATAGCTTTTATTATTTGCAGCTTAAGAGCACTTGGAATTTGTTGAACATTCTGATATAATTGGATAAGTTTATTTCACGGTACAATACATTTGAAATGTATAAGTATGTTACCGTTAGAACCCGAATTTCGTCAATACCCGATTTAACTAGCATTATATTTCGTTATTTCTAGAATTAACTAGTTAATACTTATTATATTGACTAGTAGAAAGGTCTTTAATAAAACTAGTTTTGACTAGTTAAATCGGGTATATTACTATATTGACGAAATTCGGGTTCTGACGGTAATATATATCAAATTGACCTATTCAATAATATTTTTTTTTACACATCGCACATGTGTACGTTTGTGTAAAGGTTGCTTATTAAGAAAATAATATTGCGACACAAAAGTATAATTTTTTTTATACACACATTTAAGTTAATACCCGTTTTCGGTAAGCCGCAAAAATAATTAAAAGCGCAACTTGCTCGACGCGGAAACCTAATGTTTGAGCGTGAAGGAGTAATTTATGGAAACTGTATGCGCCTTCGAGTTTCCCAAAGTTCAACCGAGTAACTCAGTTAAGCCCAAGCTTCGCGGAACGCCATAAAGCAGTTACACGATTTTACTCTTTTCCTCACATTGACGGTTGGATGTACCTTCCGCTCCCATTGGCATGCGTATGACCCGTCAAGCAAAATAATTGTATGATAAAATATTAACGGCAAGTTATATAAAAGCTTTAGTAGCTACAAGTTTTAATTAATCTCAGCGTTGCGCAATTATACAACCATGACGTTTTCTGAGGAAGAGTACAGAAAATTAATGTATTTTATAGTATATATTAATAATAAAAAAAAAGAATATATATTTACTATTGGGATTTATAATAAGCTCATAAAAATAAACATTTCGAATTACTTACGAGATTATGGAAAAATGGGTAGATTGATAACAAAATAGAATATTAATAAAAAAGAGAGACAATCGAAAGGCTTTGCTGCGCGATAACATCGCAATTTTGGATCGATTTATGATAAACGATTGTGTACTTGATGTGAAATTACCTCGACTTAGGTACTTAAATTACATAATCTCTGCTGCCGGTAGTACGCTAGGAAGATTGCATATGCGTGCAGAGTTTGTAGTTCGCGCATGTCGGGAGGATCTTAAGACATGATTCGATTATTTATGAAGTGCGCGATACAAAATTACGTGCGCATCATTACTTGTACATTAATTCAATTGTTAGAGTTAAATAACGTGCATGCGCGATAAATAACGATCTATGCACAAGAAATAAACACACAAGTAATAACAATAAAATAATGTTGCTACGTATGGCTGGTGCATAAATCAAAAGCTCGTCATTTGATACAATAAAAGAAACGAAATGAAAAAGTGTTAATATATTCTATACGTAATATAAATTAATGTTTTTCTATTTAAAAAATTCTGCTATGTTTTATTTTATACTCCCGTAATTATATTCTAGATAACAGAAAATTAAACATGGTCCCATCGCGATTTATCAAACTCGGTGATGCGCGATCGTCGAATGATTCCTCTTATGAAGAATGATCGCCATGATCGTAAGATCGATATGAAACCGTTAAATCGACGCTAATCCTGGATAATTTTTGAAGCGGTATTTTGCGCGTAGAAACAGAATCGTTTCATTAGTGCGGCACAATGGCGGAAGTTGGATAAATGATGGGCAATAATGAAACATTAATGGCGCAGTCAGTTTGAAATGACGAAGCCAACTAGCTATTCAATACTATATTTCCCAGCCTCATTTCTGTTTTGTAGAATCACCATTTTGATATTAATTTGCCATTACACAGGTACAATAAACATACTATTTCCGCTAATAACGATAAAGAATAGAATATCGTTATAATATCTATGCATAGTTAATAGATGCTAAAATTAAATTAATATCTTTGCTATGTAATTAATTTATCAGATGAAAAGATACTCAATCATAAACAGAAGTATATATTAGACATAAGTTAAAGCAATATATAAAAGGATAATAATGATTTTATAATTTCTTTTTAATTTTAACAATTTTGAATTTATCAAATCTTTTTTATAATCATGGTCGCACAAATATATATATTTCTGGAATCTCTTGCACTATTAAATCTCCAGGTTTATAAATCCTTATTTTATATCTTTAAATCTTCACATGCTTAAATAATTTAGTATTTAAAGATATATATATTTGCAGTTAGAATTCATTAAATTTTTCAATAGATAAATAAAATTTTACATTCAAGTAGCTTCATATAATTTTTAAATTTTTTAATTAATGTCTTTTAGATTATTGATATCTTATATTTTATGTGACCAAATTGTCAATCATAAATATATTATTATGATTGTGTTATTATTAAATATACTATTATTATCCGCGACCTCCACAGTGTCTGACTATAGCGCGGTGTTTTGACTGTAGTGCGATTACTCCACTGACACAGCGCACTCGTAACGCTTTTAAACGCCGGCAAAAAAAGCTCGCTCCTTCCGTTGGGTTCCAGTTGGCACATATTTTTTCCGAATTTTCGCGAAAAGTAAACGCGAGTATCTTCCATCGTCGTCCACGTTGTAACGCCAGCGGAAACAGCCATGTACGCATGTAGCTCGCGAAGCGGAACGATTGTGTTTGGATTGTCGAGCGGTTAAGCCGAAAAAGCCGCTCAACATCGAAAATGAATTTCCAAACGCGTATCGCATATTTTCTCCGGCACTTTTATAGCTCAATGACGCGTATCGCGCGCTGCAATGGGGCAAGCTCAATTCGTTAATACCAACGTGACCGCAGACAGCTCTATCGGCCTGATGTCGAGCGGTTTCGCGGATAGACAGTTCGATATTGGCGGCGATAATCGAGAAATTAAAGGCAAGATATATTAAATGAAACGTATAAAACTTAATTTCCATCCAGAAATAACAGGAATTAAGCTTTATTACGGGAATTATTCTTAATCTTTCATACGTCTTTATTTCTCAAGAACAGGAATCTCTAATGCGATTTATTTGACGTAAACGAGGAGAACAAACAAGGGTAACAAGAAGAATAATCAATTACAATTCTAAATCAATTTTATCGCACATGACTTGGCGCGTGGTATCAATACGATTTAAATTGCATAATTGGCTTAAAAGATGGAAATATCGGCAATGTATCACACGTAATCTCATTGACAACAAAACACGTTTTATGGTTTACGCGTTTTATGGTTTGTTTTATAATACACAGATTTCTGATGATCCATGCGTCGGAATTTTCACACCAACGCTTTTATCGCATCTATAATAAATCTATAAGAGATACTTCTTCTCTCTCATTACAGTACCTAACCGCGATATGCATTTATGATGGATAGCGAAAAAATAACCTCGACTTTGGGCGGTGCGCGATATGTAATGGCGGATGGGTGTTTTTACTTCCGGATGTGAAAAAACAATGAAAAAAAGTACGCATCCAAGCGAAACCGAATTTCATCGCGTGGATGCGTAGCCGTAGTTCGTCAAAACGACGCGTCCTACCCATGCATGGGAGTGAAATCAAAACGACCCGACGCGTCCTCGTTTTGTCTCCCTTTTCTATTTCGCTCGTTTACGAGCGAAAGTCGTTTGCGCCAATTTGATTTATCCTCTCTTTTTTTTATTTATAATTCTATCGAACTTTCGCATCGCCGATCTTTATTGCCGCTAACGCGCGAGCGCCCGTCTAAATCGGGAGCTTCCGGTAAAAGCGCACACGCGGAAAGCTATGCTGCATGAGTGCTAAATCTCCTGATGCCCAAAGGCGAAAAATATCGAGAGAGCGAGAGATAAAGAGAGAAATAGAGAGTGAAAAAAAGAGATAGAGCAAGAGGAAGAAAAACAAAGTTAAAATATATATTGTTTAAATGTACAATATAAGAATTTATTCTACACTCACCATTAGCATTGATTCCCATGGCATCCATCGAATTGGTAATGGAGGACGTCCTTCGACACGGAAGTAATCCGCCGCATATGCGCTCCGTCCGCTGCCCAAATCAGATACCTTAATCGTGCATCCGCGACACACGATACAATTCCTGAAAAACGATCCAAAAAAAATTCGTCTCTTTAATTTCTGTGAAGCCCCTTTCTCATCCCACTCTATGTAACATATCCCGAAATATTTCGCATCTCGCGAATTTTGAACTGAAAAACAATAGAATTATTTTTTTGATTAAATTAACACTTCCATTCTTTTTATTAACGCTGGCCATGAGATCTCTGCTAACTGTACAACTATGCAATATTCGGCTCGTATCGAGTATACGGCTAAATGAATGTGTTTGTGCGTTCTATTTTTTATATTCTGCACGTGGCAGTCATATCAAAAACAAACAGAGTAGTTTATCGAAATATACGTACAAGCATAACTAAACACTATATAGTTTTCCAGTTTATGATTTTTTCTCGTACAGTTCAAAAAAAAAGGTTTTAAATTAATATTTTTTACCAAAAAGAATATATTTATCTCGACAACAATTTGCAATCAATACATAATAGCCAATTGTCGAGATAAATATATTCTTTTTGGTTAAGCATTATTGGCGGAATAAACATTGATTTCTTGTTTTCTTAAATATTTTTTAGTTTAATTCTATATATAAGTTATAAACATATTTTGCTTTTTAATACAATACATATAACAAGATAGAGATGCATTATAAAATAATTAAGGAAAATAAAAGAAGTGATATGAAATATTAGAGAATAAGCTCTTCAATAATTAAATTTCGGTAAATATGCATAAAAGGTTATACCTTACCGATTTTAAAGCCACTTAAATATGTTGTAGGGGAGGTCTTTCTGAGTAATTCTACGCAAGAAAAAAGTGGGGGACGGCATTGGTTTAGAAGATATAGCAAATTGAAATTTGCTTAATTGACAGTTATTTTTAGTATTATGAGATATACGTATGAGAGACTAATATACCAAAGTACATGCGTGGACAGAGGGGCGTGTTCCACAGGGCTCGGGGGGAGTGGACCTCGCTTTACAACTTGCAAAGTACATGCGTGAACATAGGAGCGTGTTCCACAGGGGTCGGGGTGGGTGGACCTCGCTTTACAACTTCGGTAAATCGGTGTGGTGTAACCTTTTATGCGCATATTTACCTAAATTTCTTCAATAAAATACGATGGCTGTGGACGGCTGATGCGCGAAATCGTTCCTTGTTTGCGAGCTCGTGGAAGCTCGCATTTAAGCAGCTCACGGTAGGTTCATTGCGAGCATGTCGAAAACGGCGCGGTCGTTCCAAGTTTCGCGCTGATTTGCGCGTAAATCTCGTCGTTTATCGCGCTCCACGGTAAAGGGGTGATTCGTGGAGCGACGAGGGGATGGTTTAGTAGCTGCGCCACGACGCTTTTATTTTACGCGCACCGGTGGGTTTCACACCGGTTGTCAACGTCTGCGCACTCTTCCTGATTTGCCGGCAAGTTTTTCCATTTCTGGCGCCGTAAAAATCTTGCTCATCGACTTTTTTCTGCCCGGGAGGGCATTCAAATGCATAATCTTGCTCTTTTACGATTTTTCGAATCGTTTCGAAATTGCGCGGATCCACGTCTTATACTAGCTCATGTAATATCGATTACACACCCTTATACATTGTCGAGTTAAATTCTGGAAAAATGTTTTCCTGCGCATTACAAAATACTCGGAAAAGTTAATAAAAATTACAAAAGACGTTAAATGTCTATTGCAAAATGACCACAAGAAATCTGTAGTATTCTAAGGAAGCATATATGATACTTGTATTTGTGTGACGCGAACCAAAAATCGATTTATCATTCTGAACTCATTATTCTTCGCTCCGTTCCTATTTTCCCATTAGCATAATTCTCAGATATGGTATCCACCGTTTACTTCCTAATAGCAGAACTATTCAGCCAGTTGCCGCATTCGCCGTTAGAATTTAGCCTTGAACCCAATTCTATAAATCACGAATAAATTTCACCCCTTTCGTCTAGCTTCTTGTACCCTCGCTACTGTCGCGACAACGATCGCGCCACGGGGCATGATAATTAAGGTTTACGATTAGAGTTAATAATTCGAACACACGGCCCAAACCCTTCCGGCCGTACCTATCTCATTCCCCCGCTTTTAATAGCTCTACGATATTGGTTGTCGTGCCGCGCTGCCGGCGCTGTCGGGTTTCAAGAGTTTCCAAATCGCGTGGAGGGTGGAAAAGCATAATCTAGGGGCAAGCGGAACGGTTACGTATATGAAAAGAGAATGAGACGATAAAACAATCGAGTACCGTAATAAAACAATCCCGTCGTAATGCCCAGAGGCAGGTTCGTACGTTTACAAAAAGATCGAATAGAGTAGATATGCATATTTGTTTGTTTGCTTGATGCATGAAACAATTTCGCCTAGCGATCATTGCGAATCACTGCAGACAAATGAAAGCGTTCTTCTGGAAATGAAATTAAGATCAGTGAAGTTTAATGGATTTCAAAAACAAAGGCTGTCTTATAATCGAATGTACTTCGATTTGTCCCGCAATTTTTTCATACTAAATATATATAATTATTGTAATCATGTAATACCTAAATATGGATGCGAGAGACATTGTGTGCGTATTAATTTTAAAAATCAATATATAAAAAACGTTAATACATTATATCTCAAAAGTTTAACTGTTTCTCCATACGCGAAAGTGTTAGAAAATCGTAAAAAAAATTGGCTAGTTCATCAGGGATATCATTTCGTTCTCTGCATTTGCTTTCGTATAAGCGTGTCGGGGCGAAAAGAAGATTGACAGGTTCTGCGGTGCATGTATTTAGTTTCGCTTTCAAGACCGCAAACCAATAATATGGCGAACAACAGCTTGCTCATTAATGAGCAAGCCCTCAAAGCAACTTATGGGAAACAGTGCATGCTTACCTTGTGGCAAGATCCCGATGCACGAAGTCCATTTCCTCAAGATACTTCATGCCGGATGCTATTTGCGTGGCCATGTAAACCAATGTGCCGAAACTGCAACATGAAGAACGGGGTCGGTTACGTCTCGTGAAGTTTACTTGGAGAAACTCCTCAGTATACATAGAGGCGTTTGTAGCAAGCAATGCCACAAACAGCGGACACTCGACCGTACCAACTCGGCTGTAGACGAGCAACATTTTTGACGAAAGTAAAATAAGGTATTCCTGTTAAATTACTTTACAAAGTAAATCGAGGAATCCGAATTAACTTGTCGAGTTTTCTTCCTTCGTACATGAAGACAAGTTTTGTCTTTCATAACTAGGAATGACGCATTACAATGAAAAATACTTGTGTTTTTACCATACTGGAAGTAAATAATATACCGTATGCTTGATTTGTCTATATTAAGTGTACTTAATATTTTCATTTGTCAATTTGTAGCAAAAGATTTAAAGAAAAGCTTCTTTACTTTTGTATATACAGCAGACTTGTTTCTGTATTATTCATATTTCCAGCAAAATTGAATTTGAAAATCGAGCGTACAAACGTACGCGTTAGTTACGATTTAGCGTTAGTATTCGTTCGTATTCGCTGAGGACGACGGTAGCTAGGTATTACGTTTTTACTATTTACGTTTGTAGGATGCAAACCATTTACATCGAAACGGCTATTTCTCTGCGTGCTATTTCTGCGAGAGATACGCCGATAGAGTCGTTTCAATGGTAGCATGTCGCCCTTAACGTTGTTACGTTATATAAACGTAAGTATATATATATATATAGTGAGAGCAATAATAAAAGAATTGCAAGACAAATCCATATCTACTTCGTTAATATGTCATGTATATTCTTATCTTAAACGCGTTTGCTTTAAAAATTAATATATTTGATCTGCATACATTACAATACTGAAATAATTAATCAGCTTATTAATAAAAACAGCCTCATTTTGTACATCTCACACAATATTCCTCCTTCATATTGATAATAATTTACAGTTGATTCTTTCTTAATAAAAAATATCGATATGATTAAGTACATAATTTAATGGTTTTACATTACGAAACAGTATGATATAAGGCGTTAATTATTAACTTGGATTTAATTCTTACGTATCTATGTAATCCATCCACTGAAACAGGAGGAAATTTTCAATACATACGATGTCTAATATCGCGCCATGTAAAAATTTTCACTCAGCGACGCGATTCTTAAACATTTGCGACGTCGGCGAAATGCAATTCAGTTACCGGCGTAGAAAGCGGCCGTACTGAAAGCTCGGCTATTCTGTTGGTCCTGGATATTGGATTCGCTCGTGCGACAAACTGACTGCAGTTAAAACGGCGGACTCGCGGAAATAAATGAAAACGATTTCGTTTATGAACGACAGTACACATGTCGGCAATTTAATTAACTACTTTGGGGATACTGCCGTAGGTGTGGCTGTTAAGCGCAAGTTGTTCAAATGCGACAGCTTGATAAAGTTCACGCAGCGTGTGTCGTATCAGTCGTATGATTCGCGCGAGCGATCAGCACATTAGATCTTTTTCCAAATCTTTCAAAAGATTAGATCCCTGAAAATATCTGTATCTCGCTGATCAAGATAAATATCAGTTCTGTTTCGCATCGTAATGTATATAGTGTTAAGAATTACGAAAGAAAAATATCAATTTGCAAACGGAGAGATTAAAGAACGTAACGGTAAGATGTAACCGTTTGTTTTTACTATTGTATAAATTGCGAAATAGCAAATGGAGGCTATATTCGCATTGCATAGGCACGAATGATTGAATATCCCCGTATATCAATATTTTCCGCGGTACTCGATGGGAACAAAGCGCGAATCTCCGGCGGCTGCTTCATCTCGCGCGAAAGCTGAAAACGATCGCGCGCGGGAAAACACGCTTCGCCGACACCTGTCACGAGCACCGATGATCCTCTCCGTCGCTCACCTCTCATTTTCAGCCGATTTCTCGTATTTCGAGTACTTTCCGCGTATTCCTGGTCATTGCGCGTTTTCACACGCCCTCCGGACCGATTGGAATTGACGTTCTTCGCGGCGACAGAATAAAACAAAAATTCGCACGATCCCGGTCGACCGGCAGGCCTATTATGTAGTTGCTCGAATGCTATCATCGTGCATTTATAGCAACGTAATAGGTAACCGTTCCGTACACGTACACACACGGGAATTATTCCTTGTATATTTGATTTCACGATATTGTAAAATATTAGCAGCTTTTGAAGCTTCTCCCGTCAAGAATCTCGCGATAAACGGACTTTATAATTAACATGACACACGACAATCTTGATATTTTCATTATCTCAATTAGTCAATTTGTATTAGTCAATTAATAAACATTGCGTTTCGTCGTTAATTAATTAAGTAGATTTATTTCATTAATTTTAATTAATAAAATTATCTGTCGATAATGTGAAGGTGATGCTACAACAGGGCGCAACAACTTACGCGGAAGTACGGTGATCGTATTAACGTGAAATTTGGGGCACGTCGAAATATGGTTCATTGATTTTACGTCAAAATGGTGATGATCACATAATTGCGTATCTATTTCGGATGATATGTTATTTACTTCGAGTGTCGCAATGCCGATTGGCAGTGTGCATTAAAGCGGACATCGATAATGTATCGCTTTTAAAATGATACGATAGTACCGATGTTACAAATTATTCCGCGCCGTAGTATTAAATTTGTGTTCATTAAATTATGTTAATTACTCGAATAACGACGGTACTCGGGATACATGCGCATTTTTTGTCATGCACCTCTGACCATATGCGAACCGAATTCCCCAACGAACTCTTAAAAACGTAATGGTAAGTATTTATGAACGACCAAGGACTATTATGGGATGTACCCCTCGATGAAACACGCGTTAACATCTAAAGTGTGATGTAATGATCACCGACATATTGTCAGTGAATAAATATATATAAAAAGTTTACATAGAATATCATATACATACAGCACCATTATCCTCGCGCAAATGCTTAACAATTAACAGTGTTTGCCTTAGATGATTTCAAAATCATCGACGATGAAGATAATGAAAATCCGTAAATTTATCTTATTGTTAGATGAGCGAGATTTAAACGGCGGTAAAGAAATAGCAGAAAGAATGAAAATCTATCTTAGATAATTTGATAAGATGATATAATTTTTCATCTAAGATAAATATAAAGATGAATATACTTTGTATTTTTTTATTTAGATAAGATAAAGATGATTCCATGTCTTCATCTGGATGATCATCTAAATAATTTTATCTAGATACTGGCAAACACTGACAATTAACAATATCAATTAAATGCGGAAATTGACGTTAGAAAAAAATGTGTTTTTCATACCTAAGCGTTTTGGCCGTGTGCAAGTTCGAAGTTTCGGCGATGTGACTCTGCAGGTATTGATTCAAATCCCCGTACTCGCCGTTTTCCAATACGATGCACATGGGATCGTCCTCGAGGCTGGCACCGAGTAGCCGCGCGACATTTCGATCGGCGAGTCGTACCAGTCTCTTTGCCTCCTGTTGAAATTCTATCCTGGAAAACACATGGAGCATCCGGAAGTAATATCTTTATTGGTGGCCGCGGTACCAAGGCTGTGGGTATTGAATACGGACGCGGGTATATACGCTATTGCTGGAAGTGATGCAGATATTCCGTTCCGGTATCGCTCGCTTGTCTCTCGGAAGTTTTCGCTGCCTCGCGAGGAGGAAAGAACGGAGAGAAAGCGATGCGAGAGAGTGCCAAGGGTGAAAGAGAAACCTACCTACAGGCTTATAGCGCGAGTCACGAATAAGAATAACCGCGAATAAGAACTGCGACTATTGTGCTACACACGTGAGTGAATTCCGGCGAGTAGACCATGCAAACGATGTAAGTAGATCATGATATAAACCGCCGCACATAAATGCTTTGTGGATACGATAAAAACTCGATAGAGTGTATGAAAATTGAAACCTATATTTTTTAAGTTTTTTACGTAAAATCGTCTGCTCATATTATAAATTATCCCATGAAAAATTATTGCAGCGATTAATGGGTCAATTTATTATTTTATAGTTGAATGATCAATTTTATCTGACCGTAAAAAGTGACCATTTCATAGACACTTTGGCACAAGATAATTCCCGGTAATTTCATGATATCTGTGAAATTATTAAAAATTTGCATTTTTATTGACTTGTACGCATTTGCATAGACGAGCACGCTTTCATTTAGAGAATTAAACACGAATATATTTCGAATAAATGCGATGTATTATAATATTGAGTTCCGTTGATGAGATACGCACTTGGTCGACCAGCAAGCTTTATATTAATTTTTCATCATATTAATTTTTGAGAAACATTTTAAAAACCATCTGTACATTTTTCGTAAAATTTCGCGTGTACGCGCGACAAAAGTTACTTAATTGAAAATGTCAACATGGAAAATGAAATTTCTTTTTGCATTGCAAAAATTCAATCGTCAGACGACGAGAATGTAATAGGATCAAAAAACGAAAATCTATCAGGCAGATTGGATTGATGGACTTTTTCGGAATGCTGTAGCCAACAGAAAGAAGAACGTGGAAAAGAATAAAGACCACCGAGAACGATCGCGCTCTAACATGAGTTGCATCCATTTCGTGCACGACAACATGGGTTTCGTGAGCTTTTCCCAGTTGGCAAAATGTGTTTTGTAGACAATGCCATCCGTGATCCTGTCTGCGGGGATCATCCTTTCGCTACTGCGACGACAACGCGTCGTCGGGCCAGTGAATCCGGTGTGCTGCGACGCGCTCCGCTGGCCGTTCCTATCTCTATCGGCCTATTCCGAGGGAAAATCACAATCGTTCGACGGACAAAACAATGTTATAACGGTATCGCGAATGCAATAAAACGATGTCTTTTATTGGCTGGTGTAGCGCCCATGATTGAGGCTGCGAGAACCTTCGTTCATCATGCGTGGAATTTAGATATTTTTCTGGGATGCTCCTTATAAAATGAAATCCGCTTCGAGGTATATCGGTGTCATGTGTTATATTGCATATGATATCATGCGTAATTGCGTATGACGCGTAATACGAGGTATTACTCGCTGCAATTTTTATTCATTGTATTTTATATATTCATTATAGAGCGCGCAGAATAATTATTTTCCTCATACAATATTATCCAATTAAGCATTTATTGCGTAGTATCGTTCTGTAATCAGTGGTTACTGATTTTCAAATATTCCACTGAAAAAGCCGGGATGAAGCACGTACAGCGCATACGCGCTGATTCGTTAAGTAGGTCGTAATGGCGGTGGATTTAGACGGGGGCGCGGGGCGGGATTTCGAAAATTGCGAAACATAAATAACATTCAGGATAAACAAGATTATTGACGAATATTTCATATTGCCGATCGCGCTAAATCGCATGCCCCCCCCCCTCCTCCCCCGCAGAAAGACGCTTTGAATACAGAATAGTATTTTATGTTTCCAATTTTCTAAAGGTGAGAGAGAACGCTCTCGCCGCGCTTTATGAAAAATTATATTAACGCGGACATGCGCGCGTGCGAGCACGGACGAGTTATTCGATTACATGCCAATCATCGATCGCTTAAAGCCCTTCCGCATTATCCGGCCGCATCTACTTAATGCGCGTAGCGTGTCATTACATTCGGAATCACTTTGCGCCGCGTTATTGAATTACGCCGTTGTCGCCGTTATAACGCAGGCGCTCTATAATCTATTGGAATAATTTTCTATCAGTCGATCGGTCGATGTATATACGTCCTGCTTTCGCTTTTCGTTTTTATTTACCGTTAGGAGCGATTACCTCCTGGGAATTCAAGCTTTGCATAAAATATATGTTTACTCAAAAGTCGATGCATGCCTTGATCCTTTTCCATACGATAGAATTGCAAATGCCATGTGATTACATTTAATTAATGCGTCGATGCAATATTGACAGTAATTGCTAGAATTCAATCGACGCGAGGTCTCACGCTATCGCATAACGTTAATATATTATTATTCGTTATTAAAATATTCATCAAATTATAAGAATAGAATATAGAAAAATGATAAAAGTTTTTATTATGAAGTAAATAATATATCAAGTTGAAAATTTTAGAACGTCAGTTATCATTTGCGACTGTTTTTCTATTACTGAAAAGACGATTATTCTCCTAAAAAACCAAAGTATTCAACACCCACTCTTGCTCTTATATAATATATGTATATTTTTATATACAATTAATTGAGAAAAATTTACACATAGTTCTTACCTAAGAGCGTCAGAAGATCCTGGTTTTAAGGACTTAACAATAACTAGATCGCTGGAGGTATTTCTGAAGACCTCGTCGTATCCGGGAAACCTGTCAACCTCGCAGAGGTGAACATCGCCAAAGTATCCGCAGCCAAGATTTTCAACGATGTTGAGTTTTTCCCGTGGAAAATCAAGGACACACTCGGGTATTTCCTCCTCTTCCTCCGTGAGCATATCCTCCGGACTGTAGCTGGTTATACTGCTAGAGGCTTTCGCGCTCGTTGGCGGTGGCGTACTTGGTGTCGGCGAGGGTGGCAGTGGTGGTAGAGGACTCTGCGATGATACACACGCGAATTCAAATTACGTCTTCTCGAATTAATACAGTGTAATATCAATATGCCATATGAATATGTCGAGGCAAATAGTTATACGTCAATATTTGTGTTTTTATCCACCGGACGAAATTATTCGAAATATACGAAAAAAATATAATATATTGCGCGATATGAATGAGAAATGGAATAAATATTTCTTCCTTTCTGTATGAAGGAAAATACTTCGATAAATATTGAAATAAAAGATAATATTGGGATTCATAATCGTGATATACCTTTTTCAATACAATTTCGCTTCCCCCGTAAATTAATCAAATCTGATAATATAATCAAACAGAAATACATATACGCTCCCCCTTGTAGAACTGCTGTAATCAATAACCACGCCCTTTACATTATCGCTCTATAATCTGTGTATGCCCACGAAAGATGTTTTCTTCGCGGTAGTTATGATTGATAGTGCCCCGTTGTTTCCTCGTTTTTCGGTCATTAATCCTCATAATTCACAGGATGAAGTATTTTGCGTCGTGCATATTGTATAGAGAAAACAACCCCGGTTGAAAACGAGATTAAGTCGGAGTCGATATATACAATACGATGATATACGCCATTAAAATATATTTTATGCAGCACGTAATTATCATGGTCAGTAGAAATATTTCAACACTGCGGAAAGATCATCAATAATATAGTGTTTCAAATAATCTACACGAAGAAAAATATATTCGACACTTGCGTGAGCAATATTTCGGGAACAATTTCACGTTGCGCGGTAGCGGAAATATTACCCGCGTATATTTGAAAACTATCTTATAGAGCGTAGAAAGGGAAAATTGAAAAGTCAAGCGGTATAATATTCGAATTAACCTCGGCGATTTACATAAGCCCCAGTGGCCGGTTTTGCAAGGTTGCCTCCCTTTCGGCGATCGTGACGGAGATCCGACGGTCACGAGACGGCGTTTGACACAGTTTCGCGTTCGAAGTACTCCGCGTTAATGCTAGAGGAGGGCTTAATCGGCGCGGATCGCATGTCTACAGTACATTTTTGCGACTCACCTTACAGATCTCCGTACTGGCGTAATACTTTTCCGGCGGGGGCGGTATGGGCGGCGGGTTAGACGGATATTCTTGGACCGCCGGAATTGGCCTGGCAAGATTGATCGTCGAGTTAAGCAGGAGCGGAATAACCGGCTGCACCTCGTTGATCCCTGTCCGAGGAGCGGCGAGGAGAGCGAAGCGGAAAAGAATCAAGAAATTCGACAAAGTTAAAAATATAATCACGGCTATCCGTCGTCTCGACGAGAGGAATTGTCGCCTGCAACGCTTTCCCGTTCTCTCGCGTCGAGTTTCCAAGTTTCGGGAGATCGTTACCATTTTTTAACGAGACTCCGTGCGACACGGCGCCGCGAAACTCTAACATCATCCGCGATTGTAGCGAATGAAGTTCTTTTGGAAACTCGGAGGTAACGAGGAGAGATAATGTCCTATTTCAATTTATTACGATATTGCCATTATGTTATCGTTTTCCGCGCAGGCTCTCGCCCGCACGATAATTGTGACATTTGTGGACTCGCGAAATTAGTGCGACCTGTCGATGAATCACAGCGTGCTGTCGTTTCCGATAGTTAATTAATCAAAGACCTCAGTCTAATTCGATTAAACAAGGTCGCGCGACGCGACAAACAGTCTCTCTGCGGACTGCGGCTCCCGCTGTGTCCAGCAAGCTGTGCCAACTACGAGACGCAACGGAATAGTTTGTCGACTATTCCAACTACGTCGTGCGGCCACGGCAAAACCAGGCGCAGAGATTCGAAACCTCGGCTTGACCGTCACTCTCGGGACAGCCCGTTAGAATTCCCGCGATAACACGAAACTATCCATGTCGAGACGGGGACGAAGTCAGCGAATACAGAAGTGGAAACGTCTTTGGCGAAATTAGACGTAACCGGAATGCCGATCAACTTTTGTTGTTATCGTTGCTTGGAGATGATAAATTAATTTTAGAATTTAATGTACGGCAAATTATCGACGAAATAGAAGAGAAGACGAGGAAAAGATAAAAACCTCTGTATTATAAATTAAAAATAAACACAAAGATATTATAAAATATAATGAGAGAAAGAATAAAAACACATTATTAACGAAATTGGCGAAGCAGATTTTAAAAGCTAAGCATTGAGCATCTGAAAGAACATGAGTTCAACACGAGTTCGACGATTGTCTTTTAAGGAAGCAATTGAACTTGCAACAATTAGAATTAAAAGAAATTTTTAGGTACGTGCGTATTTGTGCGGTGCGCCCGCGCCGCTTTACTTTAACGACCGTAATCCCGGCTAAAAGTGAACCGAACGGACCGAAACTGTGGAAATATCGTATTTAAGCGTATGACTTTTAACATTGCTACCAACCGGTGTAATCCGTGACGGTTTTGTGTAATTGCGGCGTCGTCGTGCTGTAGGTGGCTGGATGATACTGCGCCGGTAGCGGGGGGCAAATTGGTCCCTTGTCCTCGCCCTCCTCCGCCACGGAGACCTGTAGTCGAATATCGAGCGTTATCATTAATGCACCTGACATTTATGCACTGATGCACACGCCGACCGTGTATGTACATCGCGCTGTAAAAGCGATATACCGTCGGTTATCCTCTCTTATTTTCCACCTCTCCCTCGCGGCCCCCTACTCATATTCTTCTCAGAATATTCATAACCGACGAAACGAGAAGACACAACGCGGGCCCCAAGAGGGTTGCCGCGCGCGCGTCTGGTTATTGTGTGCCGAAGCGTCGAATACGTCGAATACCCGTTGGCCTACTGACTTGTTATGTATTGCCCGCGATTGCGTAATTTTACTTTACGGCGCTTGGCGCACGCTACCATAGACAGAATGTAAAAGGTAGCGCAAGCTTATTTTCGTTATCGATAAAAAAAATAATGTCGGAATGACTCCCTTGCCACTCGCGAAGTTCCATAAACTTGTCCCCCCTCCCACCCAACGTCGTTTCGTGATAATTTGAATTTAAATGTTACAGATACGGGTTTCCTTATCCTTCCATTCGTGTTAATTTTAAAAATCGTTAATATATTTTTTCTGAAAATAAAATGGCATTGCCTCATTTGCAATAAGTTAAATTTCCCCTCCCTTTAAACGTTCGTTTCAAGATAATTTGAATTTAAATATTACAGATACGGGTTTCCTTATCCTTCAATTCGTGTTTATTCGAAAAATCGTTAATTTATTTTTTCTGTAAATAGGTAAACAGATACGGTTTTCCTATCCTTCCATTCGTGTTAATTTTAAAAATCGTTAATATATTTTTTCTGAAAATAAAATGGCATTGCCTCATTTGCAATAAGTTAAATTTCCCCTCCCTTTAAACGTTCGTTTCAAGATAATTTGAATTTAAATATTACAGATACGGGTTTCCTTATCCTTCCATTCGTGTTAATTTTAAAAATCGTTAATATATTTTCTCTGTAAATAAAATGATATCGCTCTCGTTTGCAATAAGTTAAATTCTCCCTCCCTCTAAACGTCGTTCGTTTCGAGATAATTTGAATTTAAATATTACAGATACGGGTTTCCTTATCCTTCCATTCGTGTTAATTTTAAAAATCGTTAATATATTTTCTCTGTAAATAAAATGGTATCGCTCTCGTTTGCGATAAGTTAAATTTATCTCAGGAAAGCAGCTGGTATAATGCAAAACAGGCTAGTTTGCAGATAAGAACAAAATCTCTTTCTATTATAGCTGATGTATTGATATATTAGGTCTTCGCATAAGGAATTCGGTTTTATGACCACGCAAGAGAATGGTTAAAGAGAGATTAAACGCAACGGAAGCTTGCCGCATCTAAAGTATCTAGCAGAAATCGCGATCATCGGTATTAACAGCAACGTATTCTCGACGCTGTGGCGCAAGTTGCATTTGCCTTTCTCCATTAACGGGATTCGTCATGGCAGTGCGCTTTCATCTAAAATGCGACGGTAAAACCGCGCGGGTGCCCACCCGTAAAGCTCTTATCTCGCGTCACTTCCTCCCGACGCCTTTATCTTGGTTCGCAAACTGGGCGAAAGTGCACAAGGGTCTGGACGATCGAGCCCGACATGCCACCTCAGGAAATTAGCAGTTTTATTATAACAAACAATCTACGGGTCTACGGGTGCCCCAGACACCGGGGGGTGTTTACGTCGTGGCTCCTCGTCACTTTTCTTCGCACGATAAGACAACTCGCGAGGGATCGTAGGAACACGACGGGTACCGTATGTATGTGCGCGTCTGTGTGAGTCGCGATATAATATCCATTGATTTTTGCGTTGCTCCAGGCCGTGGGTGCCGAGGCTGACTTGCGAGGACGTAAGGGTGGGTGTTAATTTCCGTTTAGGGAGCGTTAGAGGGTGCCAGACTGGTGAGATGCTGTGGCGGCGGCCGTTAAGATAAGATAACCACTTAACCATCGGGATTCTACGCGAATCTCACTACTCTCGCCCTCTTTTGCGCTGCCTCGCCGGCGTATACACACATACATGCACGCACACATACATATACGTATACGTTGTTACACCATCCCCGCCGCTTCTATCTTTCCTGATCGCTCGCGTTTCTAGCACGAGGGCTTGCTTCCCGCCATCGGTCTTAACCATCTAACATCTCTTTCTCCATTAGGGCTATCTGAAGTCCTGTCGCGACTTCCCATACCCTTATGGTCGGGCATTCGAAGCGATGTTGACAACTCGTTTTCGTTGATCGGACGCCGAAACGGTCGCGCGACTCTACGATGGCGGTTTGGAAGTATTATTGTTGCCCGAGAGATAGTAATCCAGTTTATGGAACGGCCCTGCTTATCGTCGTGCAAATAGTCCGCGATTCGGATACACCGACACGCGATTCTTGACGCAGCTAAAGGGATCAATTTAAATGTAAAATCATAGTTGCTAATGAGGCAATTGATCTGGATCGATGTTTAATTATACGGATTTGCCTTATGAATACATGATTGAAAACTCGAATACATGAATACATGATTGTTGCACGCGACTCTTGACATTAACGGGATAATGAAAAGTTTATTTTTGAATCGTCGGTCTAGCGTGAGATCTTGTTTGCACGTCACATGTCCCGGATAAGAGAGAAGGGAGACGCGGTAGGCAACTATTAAGAATTTATTAATACACAAAGTTATGAAAGCCGTCGTTAACATGCTGGCGATATCTGGAACGGCCTGAAATAACTCCGCATATTTTTAACGATAGAAAATAACGTTCCAAAAATAAAGCAGCTTGGTATCGGCAATTTGTTTATTGTTTTTTCCCATATTAGGCCAGTCATATTAGACATCGAACCTTCCAATTACTCTTTTCAGGTTGCAACCACCATGAATCGCTTTGATTTAAGGTGCTGTAAGTGGGATTAATTTTGCTTTGCATAATTAATGCGCATTAAAAAGTTATTAACAATATTATCAACAAAAAACGCGATTTTTTTAATTTTTTCTCAAATATCTCGAAAACTAAGCAAGATAGGGTAACTAACTATACGTACCTTTTTTGTAGAGCGTAAAATTATCTACAATAATGATCTGAACAACATTTATCGTCAAGTCAGTCGTTTAGCTTGCACGCGCCGTCAAAGTCCGAGACTCGAATCTCGAAAACCCTCGATTTCATCGTTTTTTTGATGTTGCGTCGGTGATTTTTTTCAGTCATTTAAAATGGAATTAAAAATTCCCAAAAAATCACACATCATCTGAGAACTACAAAGAATACTTTTCAGGGTGTAACCAATTTTTTAGACCCTTTTTCTTTAGTTTGTAGCTATGTAAGCAAGAAATTTTGATTTTTTGGACTACTCTTAGTTTTTCGCTGTTTTCAGACCTTAGAATTTATTTGAGACGAATTTTATCGTATGCATCTTGTTGTGGACGAAATTTGCAACAAAAAAGGACCTTTGTATTTTTTTCGTACGACGAACGCTGATTTCTTTATTGACGCGCAAAGTTATCTAATATTGCTCATAGGTCGGATAACGCTTGTTTTACACTTAAATAATTATTTTTTATTAAAATTTACGTAATTTTTCGCATTATTATTGAACCATATTGAACCAGAATGTGTTGAAAACGGCTTTGCAATATGGTTCAATAATAATGCGAACAATTACGTAAATTTTAATAAAAAATAATTATTTTAGTGTAAAACAAGCGTTATCCGACCTGTACGCAATATTGGATAACTTTGCGCGTCAATAAAAAAATCAGCGTTTGTCGTACGAAAAAAATACAAGGGTCCTTTTTTGTTGCAAATTTTGTCCACAACAAGATGCATACGATAAAATTTGTCTCAAATAAATTCTAAGGCCTGAAAACAGCGAAAAACTAAGAGTAATCCAAAAAATCAAAATTTTTTGCTTACATAGCTACAAACTAAAGAAAAAAAGTCTAAAAAATCGGTTACACAATGAAAAGTATTCTTTGTAGTTCTCAGATGATGTGTAATTTTTTGGGAATTTTTAATTCCATTTTAAATGACTGAAAAAAATCACCGACGCAACATCAAAAAAACGATGAAATCGAGGGTTTTCGAGATTCGAGTCTCGGACTTTGACGGCGCGTGCAAGCTAAACGACTGACTTGACGATAAATGTTGTTCAGATCATTATTGTAGATAATTTTACGCTCTACAAAAAAGGTACGTATAGTTAGTTACCCTATCTTGCTTAGTTTTCGAGATATTTGAGAAAAAATAAAAAAAATCGCGTTTTTTGTTGATAATATTGTTAATAACTTTTTAATGCGCATTAATTATGCGAAGCAAAATTAATCCCACTTACAGCACCTTAAATCAAAGCGATTCATGGTGGTTGCAACCTGAAAAGAGTAATTGGAAGGTTAACCCCCTAAATTAGTCTAATATGACTGGCCTATTTCCCATATTATCTAGTTTAAACAAACGACAAGAAAATAAATTTTATAAAGTCCGCGGCTGTAATATTTTTAAAAATACAACTCTCTAAAATCTAAACTGTCTAAAGTACAATCAGTGTGTTTTTACTGAAAACAGTCTTCAGTGACAATACACTGCAGATTGTACTTTAGAGAGAAGATACGCATATATGTAATAGCACTAATAGCGCAATGAACTTTTTCTTTCTCACGATCGTATAATGATATAGGTTTTAATGAGACCATTACAAAGAGATTACGAGAAGAAGTTAAGCTTTTCGAGAATTTGGAAAGATAGATTTTTACTGACGTGTGTGTGTGTGTGTGTGTGTGTGTGTGTGTGTGTGTGTGTGTGTGTGTGTGTGTGTGTGATTTCACAGAATCTCTTCATGCATTATTGACACGATCATGAGAAACGAAATAATACAGCGCCTTTTCCTTTCACATTGTGGTATATCAATCGGGCGTACAAAAGGACCTCCTCGGATCCATATATGATTCCTCTTGCAAATCCAGACACGTTCGATTGACCGTACGATTTTATCAACGTATCAGTCGTCCGGCATCGTCTAACGTCAAGAAGGAAGGCTTGATATCTTTCCTTTATAACTTTAGTATTCTGAACGGAATATCGCCTGGCGAAATAAATTATCGGCGCAGCAGCGCGAGAGCTTACGTACACACGTTTCGCGGGATTTATCGAAGTGGCGTATTTGTTTAGAGATATTGCGTGTTTGCCCGCATACTAATCGCATATCGAGTTTAACCGCGATTACGAGATCGGCAAACGATAGCATTGAATAATCTCTTAACGAGGCGGCTGAATTAAAGGTGCGTTTGAATTGAGTGGATTATTGTTAATCTACGTGTACCAATTCTCGTCAATTTCCCCCTTTTACACGCATGGCACAGAACGTGAAGTCTGATTTTAGGAGAAGAAAAACAACGCTTGCCTTATTCGTTTCATCGTATACACGTGATTCGCGCGATACGTGTGTACCTCGCTTAAAACGTAAAATTTTATTACGCAAAAAAAAGATGCGCGAAACAAAACGCTGGAAACTGAAATTTTCTGACGCGCGTAATGCATTTTATGTATTTATATTTATACGCAACGGTGCTCACTATTTGCGCCACGTTTTTTTTACATTCGTTTGCGCGCCGTACTAATCTGAGAAAAATGTTAAACTTGTTAATGCAGCCGCCGGAAATACAAATAGTGATGGGAGAAAAGCGTGCTGGGCGTAGAGACGGAAACGAGAATCGAAATCATGAAACGGGTTACCCGACAAATTCCGTGAAGTGCTAACGAAAAGATTCCGAGCACAAAACGATCCTCCATTAATTAGCACCGGAGTGCTTTTTGCCATTTTCATTACCATGAGTACATCTTCGCCTCTTTTCCGCAAAGGCTGCGCGACCCGTCCAGCTGCTTGCACATTTCCCAACTTTGTCCAAAAGTGTCTGCCGCGCATTTCACTTGTTTCACGTTTTTTTATTAATTTTTCACGGCACTGACCTGCTTTTAATTAACGCATTCTCATAGTTTCTCTGCTTTGGCATATTTCGTTGTCACAAAAACGTTCTACGCTTCTTGGATATTGTTATAATTATTATATCCAAAGAGTTTTAGCATTTTAAACTTGCAGGCGACGCTTTTTAAACTTTCAAAACAAATTTATGACAATTCTGAAGTGTCTACACAAGAGTGCCGTTTCTTGTCGTTTTTTGTTTGTTCAAATGTCGTCAGTCTTTTGTAACAGTTTATATAACAGATAATTAATTTTTCAAACTATGAAATCGTTCCAGTGCGCATACATACGCATTTTTAACTCGCGGTTAGGATTAAAGCGCACTAAAATCAGAGAGTTTGTTGCTTTAAATTAAAATAATCTATTTTCACTCGACTGTCTCTCGTATCGCTCCCTCCCTCCTCCCTCCGAGCTAAACCCGGTAATCGCATTACCATTTACTTTTGTATGGAGTCCTTCCTCTAGCCCTGCTCGCTGTGCTCTTTTCGCACGAATTGCAGACACACATAAACGCGCGTTCGCAGAGCTGCATCACGGTGAGAGCGCTGCATCACATTCGATAATAATAAATTCTACGGATTGAATAAAATCACGCGCTGTATCTGTTATTGTTTGTCCGATATATTTTGCTCATGACGCATGTGATTCACGCACGTGCCCTTAAGGCAATGTCGTAAACGGGTTATTTATTGCAACGCACTGATATGTGGGTAATTCAACGTAATTTGATTTGCTAATTGCTAAAAAATAGCTTGACCTGGAACACGCGGATGGACGTCTGCGTAAATTAAATAATCCCGCGCCATGAAATCTGGAACAAGAATTTGCTGCATCGTAAATTCCCGGATAAGAGAGGGGAAAAAAGAGCACAACACTTCGCTGGGCTTTAAGCGATATACTATCCCACGGAGTTTCCCTCCAACGTTTTAAAGCAGACCGAATGGAGCTAACGTGTCAAAAAAGACCGAGTACTCCATCATACTCGCTCTAAATGGGATCAGACAGATCGATATGGTGTCATCCACAAAACAAAGTTTAGTTTTCCCGGTCCATGATGCTCGATAGATTGTCGAGGTCTTGTGTCCTGTAAATTGTCTTCCTGGCCACTCCGGATAGAGGATGAGAAAAGAGACAGGATCAGTTTTGCGACGGCATGGATGTTCGTCAAAACTCAATGCTGACAAGTAAAGTGTGTCTACAAGCTCAAATCACTCGCGATCGATAACAATGATCCGCAGTGATTAATAAGTTGTAGTCTGCAGTCGTAGAGAGATTAGTTAATTAAGCACTGGTAGACGATAATACGGTATTTAGCCGACGAGAGGCAATGAATAATTATGCTGCAATAAATCGCCGCCTATAATTTAATTAATGACAGTTCGCGAACAAACAGATCTCGGGGGAAAAAATATCGGTGTTCTCGATACGGTTGAGCAGCTATATCGACTCGACATTTCGCGCGGATTGAGTCAGGTGTACGCAAGAGCGAAGTGAGGACAAGCGAAAACGTTGTTCCTCCCGACCCGTATTGCTCGATAAATTGACAGCGGTTTCTACCTGGCAGGCATAATCTGCCATTCTCTGGAGATCCGACGTGGGTCGCAGGTTGCACGAAGGGCAATAGGGTCATTTCGTGGAGAAGGGGGAAAACGGGGATGGTGTGGCTCGCGCAACTTCAAGACGGGACAAGTAGCAGGTGGCTAATGTCGGGAACGTGGAGCAGGGGGGAAAAGGAGGATCGGGCGAAGAGATGGGCGAGGAGAAGAAGGCGTTTGGAGTGTATATGACGCCGCTTAGCGGCGGGTGAACGACGAAGATAACGCACGTCTTCTCGAGGACGGGCGTCGCAATACGGCCATCCCGGCAGCTCTTTTAATTAAGTGGAGTCAGCTCGACTACCCGTGCACTTCTTCGGCGGCTGGTAAAAACTTAGCTGGTGGAAGATATTGGGCTGTCGAAGAATACTTTGAGTGATGTATGGTAAAGGCGGGAAGGAGACTTCATGCGCGTCCACTCCAGCTTCGCCAGAGGCAAATGAAAAATATTACATAAACGTGTTTTCGTGCTCTTTTTGGTCCCCATATTTACAGGCGGAACTGATCGAACGCGATTAATTAATTCCGCACCGCACATATTTGCCGAATAATAAATGAATATTATGTTTATTTCCGCGCAAATATCACAAATACGGTACCTACAAATTATTATTTATATTATTATTTTCAAACTGCAAACTCTACTAAATAATAGAGGACAGTTTGGTAGCTTCTTGATTCCTAGAACTTTCTTTCGCCTCATTTATCATTATTAATAATGAGCCGAATGAAATATTCCGAGTGACTAATTAGTTACCTTGATAGCTAATGTCGCCATCGCGAGTCTTCAATTTATTTCGATAGGTTGTTAGCGTCGTTATTAATTGTCGACTGTCGCTCCGTACGTTTCTCCAGTTGCCTCCGTCCGTGCGCAAACAGTTAAGTTAGGAAAGCTTCAAGGGTTTGCAAGCTCAACTGTCTGGCACTCATTATTTCTCATCGTTCAGCAAGTCGTTAATTACTGTCTTCCGCTATATCCCGCGAAAAAGGATGGGAAAGCGCCGGGGCTGTCCATTTCTACGAACGAACTTCACTTTGCTATTAATCCGGTTAGAACAACAGTGGCTTGGTAAACATACGCGAAGTTCTCAGAGTTCTTTCTTTTCCCCGTCAGCCTCACTTTCTTCGCTTCACTCACAATCCAAGTATTAACTTTTTGCGTAACACGCTCAATTCTCTTCTAACGTTTTATTCCTCATCCTTACCTTCTCGTCTCTCACCAACGGCACTTTTATCTATAGAGATTACCCACTGCAGAATTCACTTCTTACCTTGTTACCCTGCACTAACCATCACAAATCGTTGGTCTGATTTTGTACTTAGATAACAGCGGAGCTAATCAAGTAATGAAAGCTACGCGTGTATGCTCCTTCCCTCGATTTTTCCCTCTTCCCAGCTTTCCCCTCGCGAACCGTATCTCGATGTTATCTCGAGGAGGTGAGATTTGATCGTTAATCGATTAATTAATTTTCCACTATACAAAATGAATGCGATTTCGAGGAGGGAGTCACCATTGTGCACGGTAAAGAGCTGGGTTTAACGTTATAGACCATACATCGTGAAAGTCGTGCAAACTGTCCACCGGCGAGGGTAGTAAACGCGCGACGTTAATAATTCTTGTTGTTCCGTAGGACAGTAGTCGGAGCGGAATTTACGACAAAGTTAGACATTCCGCGTTAGAACGAGGTGCGAGACTGAAAACGTCTCTTTTGCCGGAAAACGTTTCCAGCGGGTTCTCCTTCGCTACGATGGAATGCGACGTCAGAGAAAAATAGCGTTGTCCGCGCGTGCATCACAAGATATTTCTTGTTATTTTTCTAATTTATTCTAAGCATTGTATTGTAATGGGAAAAAATTACGAGAAGAATTATTAGTCGGTGCATGTATAATTTGCCCATCGCCGTAATCAAGTCGCTTACTAACTCTCTCTATGAGCTTTTTTTCATAAACGTAACTTTCGTTATGACGCAAAGTAATTAACGCGTACAAATTCTACGGTTGTGTGAAGCGCGCCGGACGATCGTAAAAGGATTCAAGGATAAAAGCGTACAACAAACAATCTCGGAGCGTCCTTTTAATCGTCCTAGCACGATCTCGTTTGCGTCTCCGCCTTAAAGAAAATATTTGATCGTCGTGTTTTCTCCTTTAGTTATGCGCGCGCTTGTACGTAAACCGACGTACGTAATAGGTAGGTATAAGCTGTTTTGCGCGATTGCTCAAAAGCGGCGTAAAGTGACCTGGAAGCATAGAGTAAATAGATGTGCCTGTTCGGTTTATTAGAGCCAGAGGCGAGACTCCGGTATTAAACCAGGTCGAGAGTCGGGCAAAGAAAAATCGCGACCGGAGAACAAAATCGTCGTCATTTACCAAATTGTTAGTATCGCGATAATGCGCATCGCTGCACAAAGGACTATAAGCTATTATGCTTGAATCTTTGATTATTCTCAATTTTCGTCCTCGTGTACTTAATGATGCCTATCGATTGGGAAAAAGCAAAATGCTTTGCATATTATATTGAATTGTATGGTAATATTTAACAATCTTTGTAAATCAAAGTTATATAATCTTCGTATATCAAAGTTAAATTTTCTTATTTAAAGAAATAGTTTTTTCTTGTTATCATACACTAGCCAACAAAATTATCGCAACACTCAGTTTATATCAAAATTTTGCATAATTTTAAATAGGCGTATCTCCGCGAAAAATGGTCGTATTTAAAAAAATTTTCAAATTTTCGTCAAACTGTGCAATTTTTTAGAGAAAAAAACACGTCCTTACTTTTAAAGAGATGGCGAAAGGGGGAAAGGATAAAATCAAAATCTAACCGTGGTTTCTTAAAGTAGAGACTTTACCCTTTAAAATGAAAAAGAAATTTCAAATACGACCATTTTTTGTGGAGATACGCTTATTTGAAATTATGTAAAATTTTGATATAAACTGAGTGTTGCGACAATTTTGCTGGCTAGTGTATATATCTACCTATTATTTCAAAACACTAATATCGGTAAAACACTAATAAATTGAAGTAGAGGAAGACGGGCCAAATAAGAGCCAGGCGCTGTTGATGGTGCGCAAGTTTCTTACTCCTTTATTTTAAATAATTTACGTATAACGTTTCGGTCCGACGCTTTGGACCATCTTCAGCAAAACTACAAATATGAGATTATGTCGGACCGAAACGTACGTAAATTATTTAAAATAAAGGAGTAAAAAACTTGCGCACCATCAACCGCGCCTGGTTCTTATTTAGCCCGTCTTTCTCTACTTGGATTTCCAACAGAGCCTGCATATCAAATTTAACTAATAAATTGCATACCATCTCAATGCGTTAGACAAAAGAAAATGCCGTATTACAAAGTCACCTCTCTTTGTGATCCAATAAATTTATTTGTATTTTACATAAGAGAAAATGATTTCACTGGAATAAACTTAGAGGTTTATACGTGTGGATATATACATAGAGTCTATGACTTAATATTACGGCAATACTTAATTATGCAGTAGTTTATCTTTATAATAACCTTGAGATCACCCTGTTGATCGTAGAAGTTTGACGGTGCGAGAGCAGCTTTCAGCCTACGGTTCCTATAGAAGATGAACATGATCGCCGCGAGCAGCATCACAATTACGGTCGTCAGGATGCCGATAACTAAACCGACGAACTGCCTCGATTCCGGCTCCTTGCTCTTATCTGGAACTGAGAAGGATGTACATGTATGGAGTGTGTCTACATAGTATATATGTATATATATAAATGATTGGATGTGTATGTGTAGTAAACAGATGCACCCGTCATGTTCGGGTGCGGGATACGGAGGAAATCGATTAGCTCAACGATTAACGGTTACACCGCAAGCTTAGTGATCTTGCACATTGTCACTGGCTTAGACTGCGCTCTAGAGATAATTTACATTAATTAATCGCGACATCGATCGTAATTCCTAAGGATTCGAAGCCGGTCTTTAATGTTTAAGCAATTATTTAATGAAATCTTTTTCTTTTTTCTTCTAACCGATTACTTGTGATTCATCTAAATGTAACTAATTTAATAAGAAACTTTGCTTTGCCAGTAAATAACTAACAATAATGATTTTTACTCGACCTAACTAACAACATTTATTAAATACAATTGTCACAACGTTCCGACCATTGGTTTTGATCCTTCTCAAATGTAAATCTATAAATTACAAATTCAATAAGTAAAAGGCATGTAAGTTGTAACTCAATTTGACAAAGTATAAACTTAAGAAGCAATACAATGAAAAATTTTAAAGTAATAAATACCTAATTGTAAGTCATAAAATTAGTAATGTAGTATTTTACAAACGTCTCAATAGTCATGACATTGCATTGTGCTAAATCAAGTCATAAATCTAAAAGCTGAATTTAAGCTGATTAAACCAAATTATAAGGACATCACCGTTAATATAAACTCAAATGCTTATCTACATGTTTTATATGTCATATAATCGGTAAAATAATCCGGTAAAATAACAGTAACACTGTCTCAAATTAAAATAGATGACATTAGTGTTACACATCGTCATCACATATAGCTAAACGTCAAAAATTAAAAAATCAAAAAAGCACAGAAATGGAAAGAATCAGAACTATGTTTTAAAAATTAAAACACTTAGGAAGCAGGTCAAAACCACTAAAAAATAAATGACAGAATAATTCTAATAAGCAAATATCAACACAAGATGTAAATTGTTAAGGTATAAATATGTCATAAATAAGCAAAAACTAAGAAACAAAAACTATGTAGACTTTATTACTTTATCATAGGTATATAGCCGATCAAATCCTCGTATCTTTCTTTTTAAATTAATGGTGCCATTATATTTCTTGACAAAAAACAATTCAGCAATCTCTCTCTAGTGCTTCTCTTTGTACAAAACTTCTAGTGCAGACCCATTAAACTCATGCTCATATGAAAGATAATGTTTGCTTACTACTGAGTGATTGCTTTCGCACTTCCTAATGTTGCTTTGATGTTCCTTGACTCATGTCTGTAAATGTCTTTTAGTTTGTCCTATATATGAAGCGTTACAGTTATTACAATTAATTTTATAGACTAGTTCTATAAACTGTTTTTTTGATATTTTTTAACTTAAGGGGGGATCCTGGTGTAGAGCGTCCAAAAAATCGAATTTTTTTTTTAATTGTAATCAATAGTACACTATTCGTAGAATATATTCCTAAAGTTACAATAAAAAATTCGAAGTTTTAAAGCCTCACAGCCATTTCTTGCGCGCAGGTATACGTGCGGGTATACGAGTGGCGAAAACTTTAAACGCGTTTTTCTCGAAACCACGTTTTTGAAATTGGCGTGCACGATAACTCAAAAACTATTTGACCAATCAAGTTGGCTCTTGTACATACACATAGTTTATTACATTCATTAGTCGGTAAACCTCTAAAATTAATAAAATAATTAATTTAAACAATTGTTATTGCATAAATAAAGTTCACATTTTTGAGTGAAAATTGCATTTCTTGTTTTAAAGTGCCGCCATTTTGTCAATTTTCAACTTTTTTGCATTTTTTTAGGTTTACCGACAAACCATGTTTATAAACAATAAGAAATGTTTTTTTTTTTTTTTTTTAGACGTGTAAAGAAGGAGCTAGGATGCACGCCGTTTAAAACCGACGCTCTTACTTACGCCCTATAAACATATTAAATAATTTTTTTTTTTAAATAAAAAAAATTTTTTTACGTTGTTTAATAATAAAGTAAAACAGCCCAAAAGTTATTAAAGCGATTTATTAAATAGTTTCTTTTAAAAAAATTCCCGAAAATACCATTATTTTCAGTAGTCTACACCAGGATCCCCCCTTAAGACGTCTTTTGATAAAACGATTTGATAATCTTAAAGACGTCTTTATATATAAAAGGTCTAAGTTGGTGTTCAGATATCTTGCATTATTTAATGTCACAACAACACAATTAGGCAAAGCTGTTCAGAAACGCGTTAACAAAAAAAAAAAAAAAAAAAAAGAAAGAAAAAAAATACGAGACAGAAGCTGGAATTATTTGATACATAGGTATATTAATGATTTAATAAATGATTTAATACTCACATAACATTACTAACAACAAAACCGCGATCTCTGTTCTAATATATAAATTGTTATCAGTTATATATATAAATATTAAATTATTTATATAGACCAATTTATTAAGCAACACTAGCTCCTCTTTCATATTTTTCTTCTTGTTAACGCGTTTCCGTGTTATTTATTATTTTACAATATGTTTAAAATATGGTCCAAAATAAAATGTTTACAAAACGCCTTAAAGATATCATAAATTGGATTATAAGACGTCTTAAAGACGTCATAATAACGTTTTTTTGATAGTTTTATAAGGCGATTTATAAAAGCATAAGACATCTTTAAGACATCATAATGTTCTCTGGACTACGTTACAAATTTTATAACTTGGGTATTTATTAGTTTAATAATTTTTTATTATATTGCTTCTTATTGTTGTTTACTTTGTCAAGTTGAGTTACAATTTACATGCTTTTTGCTTATTAAATTTGTGATTTATAGATTTACACTTGAGAAGGACCAAAACCAATATGGTTGAAACAATTGTATTTAATAAATATGACCAGTTAAGTCCAATAAAAATCATTGTTGTGACTAACATATCTCTTTTTTATTCTCGTTTCTATATTTTTCTTGTCGTATCTCAATCTTGTCTTTTCTTGTCTCAATCACTAAATCTTCTAGTAACTCTAGTAACTCTTCAAAAAGCACGTAGCTTTCTATGATCAAATAAATTAGTCTTCCATTAATTGAAAATAACCAGTCTTGTTCTTCTCATTAAAATTAATAAACTTCTAGATAGTCGCAGCTGTCGTTTCAAATCAAGCAAGTAAAATATTGATAGTAACGATAGCCGTACTGATAACAAAAGAATTTTCCAAATAATATTTCGACATCGCTGCAGACAGCTGACCCGCGCGTATCCGTGATAGCGGATTCACTCGCCCACAACGCTTGATGCATCAAGCAACACGACCTATCACCGTAGATAATACCGCGCCGAGGTAACCTCGCATAATGTACGATGGAACGATAATGATGATTGCGTTCATCACGAAGCTCGTAACTAGATCACGGTTGATCAGTGCCCGGCTGAACAAAAACAATATCCGCTGATGGCTTTCGTAGTCCACCGCAACAGCCTGATCATCGCTTGAATATTTTATAAATCAATAAACGGACGGGGAAATAATCTAATAAGACATTTTTTTTAGATTCCGTAACACGATTGGCAAACGTTTATATTCATACTTTTAATATTATAAAAAATATAAAAATATTAAATAATAAATTTTATTTTTTTGGAACGGATGATATTAAAGGCAGTCGATCAATAATAAATAAAACATAATTACCAATGGCAAGAAGAAAAACGTTTATCTTAATATTTCTTTATAAGAGAAAGAGTAATTCACACACATACACAGAGATCGAAACTAACAATAAGCTATAAACTTTCTCTGATAAATTCTAATAAATTTTTTTCTTCGTCTCTCTTGCAAATAAAAATATTAGAGAGAAGAGAGTTTAATTTTCCGGATAAAGATATATCTGCAACAAAAAAATTTCATCAATTTGTTTTATGCTCTTTTTGAGTTTTCAACATTTCGGTCTTGTTTCTTTTGCAGACCAATTTTGGCACAATGCTGTAGAACACCGGTCGACAAGAAAGCATAATGTTATTCTTCCTAGTATATCGTTGAACGTTTGTCCTGTTAGTTCGCAGATTATTACCCGCGTTGGTGCACATTCGTATCTTTCTGCGCGGTGTAATATGTAATGAGCATTAGCTATACGTCGCGCTTGAAGCGAGAAAACATAAATACTTTGTTTTGCTTTCTTGCGCTTCACTTTGGGCGAATTTAACAAGCGGACACGCAAGTTCGAGCAGTTGTACACAAATTCAAACCTATGTTAAACGAGCACGCGAGCTTGAACCTGGCAAGTTATGAAGAAATTTCAGCAATTCCGACATCGTCACTGTGTGATTGAAAGATTTTGCGCTATGCAGTGCAAGTCGCGAAACGTCAGTAGGGAGAAAATTTAAATCAGTTCGCTGTCCATCTTCGAGAATATTGAGTGTAATCAATTAGCATTAAAAGAATTTCGTTAATGAATCATAATCTTTTTAACGGCATCTCAATACCGCGTCTCGACATCTCAGAGAAGAAAAAGTTAAAGAATTAATCAGGTTAATTGCGCGGCTTTTGTGAGAATAAAAAAAAAAAATCGTTCTATTGATTAACAAACTCGACCAAAGGACAAAAGCGACCGCTCTTTTTCTTCCGTGACATTTCTTTTGCAGGTAATCGAGGACGTCCCTGGACTCCCTGGGACTACTCGATGTACTTTTTCGCACAAGTCTGTCGATCTCAAGGGGTTTTCTAGCCCCATCGTCGCCGTTTTTCCATTAATTGCTGTGTAAGGACATCGCATATCGGAAAGAAAATTCCTCTAAAGATGAAAGTATTTGCCTTTTCGTTTAATTATGATTAAATTTGTGCTGAATCTAAGAGAAAAAACGCAAATTAACTGCGTGTAATATATAAATTTCAGACTTCTTAATAATATCCATTTTTATACTATAAATATAAATTTTTATCTGCGTTTATCCTCATTAATTAAACTTATTTTCAGATTTTTTAATTAACCTCGCAACTTTTAATAACATCATTAGAAAACCATGTCAATTTTGTATCCGTTCATAAAATATAGTTTTACGATAAGTGTACATCGTATGAAAAATTCAAATTAACATTTTTCTATGTTAATAAATCGCTAGTGATTATCACGTAATGATCCATTTTTCCGACATACAATTCTTTCGTGATATATCGAGCTCATTGTTGTAAAACATGACAAGGGAAAAAAGCTCGGTGAAAAGAGCGTCAATTACGCGGAAAATTATGAACGTAGCTTACCAGAATAACAATAGAAAAATCGGACAGTAGACTTACAGGTGTTATCTTTGCTTTCCTCCTTATTAAAAGTAGCCTTTACTTCGTCTCTCTGCAGTGGACCCTCGTTATTTTGATAGGGGCTGCCGGTCGCCAGTACAATGGCGCTCTTGTTCTTCGCCTCCTCGTCCTCGGTATTGTTCCATTCGGAGATAACTGTGCATTCAGGATTAGAGCTAATGAAATCCACGCCCATCAAGCTCGTATTAAATATTCGAGCGTAAAAAAATGTCTATATGTGAGAAGAGCATTACCACACAGTGGGAAAAGCATTGTTGGAACTAATTGAATTAATTAATAACTCAATAAATTCTGTTCTATAAAATCAGCGATAATACACGACTACCAGTTGTTAAAAGCGAAACTGATCTCTGGCATAGTAAAATCAGTGAAAAGGGACGTGCGATGCTCGAAAATGAGTTGAATTTCGTTCGTCTTTTGACAATTTTATCGGATTTTACAAATGTCCTTTGTGGCCGCGGTATGGACATAGAATTTCATTTGTATGCGGGATAGTTTTCTACGACATCGATCGTTTGAAAACGAACAAATATCACGACCAGAATTTAATTCGTGTCACACGCAGCTGGAATTTCCCGTTAGGCAAACTGAAAATTAGTGCCGTGGCAATTTATCGACTAATGGACACCAGAAAATATTCCAATTTTCGAGCAGTTAGACGCGGTGTTCGTACGCGCAATTTATAAAAAGGAAAATTAATCGAAGTGGGACGCGCGCGCGGGCTTGCTCTCTCGGAGCTCCCGCACGGCGCGACTCGCTCGCTGGAAAACTCGATGCCGGTGCCAAAAAGAGGGAGGGGAAGGGGGCGCGATATATTTTCCTATCGATGTCGCGGCTCAACGAAGCATTTGTGCGACGTGAATGCGAGTTATGTGGTATACAGGTGACGAGGAACATTGGTCGCCTCTGGGCCCCGGCCGGTCGGTCCAACTTATCGCTCGCAGTCGAGGACGGAGAGCACCGGAGTACGTCGAATGATTAACGACGTACCCACTCCCGCGGTCGGCCCGGTGCAACGAAGCGACACGGAACTTTCGAAAGCTTGCATTACCAGAGACCGGCGGCTAAGTTCCGTCTCGGATCGTTTGAGACGGATTAAAAGAAATATTGCTGATCGATATGCGGTCCCGCCGATGTTGGATTGAGCTAGTCATTGGGTAAGTTGCCGTAACAGTTGCGTTTTGCCGCTGCGGAACCGCGGAATCGATCTTCCTGATCGAATTTGGAAGACTATACTAAGACGATACTGGGAATATCGGTTTAACGGCGCTACGAGATACATTGTCTGAGCTACATCGCACTGCGATGAGAAACGTGCTTTTAATTCCTAGAAAAAAATTCATGAACTTTTTTGTTCCTAGAAGTTATAGCGAACAGAAGAGTTTACAGTATTAATCCCTGTTTGTGTTTGTATTTAAAGAACCTTTAAGGCTCTCTTAAATAAGCTGTAGTGTAATCGTATAATAGTAGTCTTACAAACTCATAAATGTTTAATAAAGTTACTTATTCTTATGTAATTCTGATTCAACGCAGATTACCGATCCGCGTCGATATTGGTAATTTTTCGTTCTGTAATATTTTCCCTCCGCGTGCGGATTGTATGTATAATTCCTTGATCTGTATATGTATAAGGATTCGAGCTTATTTTCTATCCGAGCAAATAAAACTATTGTTTCTTCAAAAATGTCACATATTTCAAACAATTAACAGTCAATACATTATTCTTGTTTATGAGTGTACAAAGAAGATATTCTACTTCGGAAAATATTAACAACATATTGTTACTCTATAAATTGACGTAGCACGTATTAATAGAAATTTATAGAAAAAATTATACGTTGTACGATTAAGAGAGATAGTGTGACACAATATCGTACAAACGACTTTCAAAATGAAATACGTGCAAGTTTTATGTGCCACTTGATACGGTGACAAAGAAAATCACTCGCTTCAGCGTTACGCTGCCGAAGTTATCTTTCGTGAAAGGAAAGAACACAGCGCACTGAGAGAATGATTAACGACGGCTTCGCTCGTCTGGTTCGTGCAACATTCCGGCTTTTCAAGACAAAACTTTTTGAGAGTATATATTCGAATGTGTGTGTACGTGTGCGGTAAGTAAGTTTCGTTTCCGGTCCGCGACCACGTGCTCTCATTCGCACAACGTGCCGTGGATACTTCTGCTTTTTGCTTTCCACGGTGCTTTAAAGTCGAGCAAACAACAACGTAGGACTAAACGATTTCAGAAACTTTAAATGTTTTCACACTGTCTTTTGTTCGGGATACGATACTAATGTCCGAGCAATTCCGACAGTAAATAACTAAATATATGTGAATTGCAAAAAATATTTTCCCTTAACGCTGATCTTACGTTTATTTTATAAAAAAAGGTGAAATAATAGAGAAATAATTTATTCTTGAATTATAAGAGGCAAAACTGTGTTTGTATATTGAACAGCAAACAATAAAGTACATTTTATTATAGTATCATTTAGTATTTCTTAAATACTTCTTTTCGGTACTTCTGTTTAATCGATATTTGTTTAATAAGTAATTTAAAATACGATCATATATATGATAACAATCAAAAATCAAGGGAACGCCGTAATCGGTCAGGACTGCATCTTGGTTGCCTAATAAAATTATTCGTGAATTTTTGTACAATTCATCGCCCTAGCAAACCACGCGCCATTACTTAGGGGAGAATGGGGGAATCACGGTCATCAGGCAATGCCGGTCACCTGTATTTTACATAAACCAACAGTTATATCAAACTTTTTTTGTCTCTATCCGTTTACATACATGATTATCGACTAATTTATTATGCCGTGCCTATTAAACCAACATAAATTAATAAAAATCTGGTGATTCTTATTTTACGCCCTTTTTCTTATAAGAATCTATGTACTTTTAATAAGGGTTTTGCGAAATTTTTAGTAGTTAAAATCACATCTAACCGTTATTCATGACTTTTTTGGTTCTTTAGCTTCCATTTCGCCCATATTAAAACGATGACATCATATAAATATTTATTATTTAATATAACAAATTCACTCGTTTTTGGGGGTAACGGTAGTCGCTTGTACGGGGAAATTACAGTCGAGTGATTGTTACAGCGTAAACATCACGGTATATATTTATACCACAAATTTGGTAGAATTTATCCAAATTCAGTGAGAAAGAAATAAGAATTGATATATAGCATGATTTACATAGAAAATACATTCAATTTGATGGACATTTCAGTCTTGAAATAACGCCGGAATTTTAGGTTAGACGCCGAACCCTGCTAGTGATCAACTGGCATTACCCCAAAGATGATCGTAGGTAGTCCCCCGAAAGCTGACTGCGGTTACCCAAGAGGCGACCGTAATTACCCAACACGTCGGACAATTGCGGTCAATTCAGAGATTTTTATAATCAATGCAGGCTTAATTATTTATTAGCTTTTTTGACTTTTATGCTTCTATTTTCGAAGAATGATTGATAAAGTATCCGTCAACTATTCCATTTTTGTTCTAAAGACATTTCTTTTTCAGAAAATAAGAAATAATTCTTACTGACTGTAATTCCCCCATTCTCCCCTACGGTCTTGAAACTAAGTAGCTACAACTATAAAGATAGGAAAGTACTATTACATAATTAAATTGATCATCAATTTAATCAACTACTATTTGTTTGTATTAAATACTTTTTTATATATCCATGTTCTAAAACAAAGAGAATCTCTAGAAAATAAGTTTACCTTATATCAGTTTTATAGTTGTACGTATCTACACCGCGCGCATTTATTTTGAAACTACACTACCGTCGGAATAATTTTTCTCTCCAAGTTCCGCGCGCATGAGCTTCGGGACGATTTTCCTTCTACCCCGTCTGCAGTATCACCGTGCTCATATCTTCGACAAAAGTATGTCACTTAAAATTGGAAATCGCGTCGATTCGCGCGCCCGTGATAAGACGCGCTTCGAAACTATTCTATTTCTAGATTTCAATTTTCTGGACCGCCTACTTTGATTTTCCGTTTAACTAAAAGTGCGTCTATAAATGCGAGGGGGAGAGCCGCGGTGTAAAGGGCGAATCCCAGACGATGTTTTAGCTTCCCCATTACTCTCTCGGTCCTTCCGAAGCGACGCGGAGAACGCGCGCTCGCGCGCGAGTGTTACCGAAAGTAACACCCAGAAGATAAATTTCAACAGAGCTTGGGATGGCACGAGGGAGGAAAGGGAGAGCCAGGAGAGGGCGGGGGATCGATCTTTCTCTTACCTGATTCGAAGATTACCTCGCTGAGCATGATCCACCGCGCGGCGAAGTAGAGCTGCAACTTTAGGAAACGGCCGGCGCGCGAATGCAGCTTTATGGTGACCTCGCGCGCCTGCTCGAGCACCTGATCGGGGATGTAAGAGAAATGGACAGGCTCGCCGGTAAACTGGTTGCCACCTGTGCCGAGGTAGACCTTCGCGTACGAGAAGACCTGCGAGGGCAGCATAGAGATCGTGTACGTGCGAGCGCCTTGCGGGAATGGAATCAGGCGATTGGACGACGCTCGAATGAGGTGGAAACAGTCGCGCGTGATCGTATCGCTTCTTCGCTCCGAGGATATCGTAAGACGAACGTTCATATCGCTCGTAAAGTCGAATTAGATCGGACGTCTATATATGAAGTATTGTTATACAATATAATCAATTAATATCGAATGTGGCAGCCAGACCACAATGCAAAAACCCTAATTAACCTGTCCACCACAACGATTAATAATTCGCGATTAAGTGCAAAGACGTAGCGTCGCGACCGCGACGTTGCGATTTCGCGAGAGCGCTGCCGTGACGCCTTCCTTCCTTCCTTCTTAAAATTTGGTTGGCCCGGACAGAAACACGTACACCGCCCATTACAGTCATCAGAAGTACGTAGACTCAAAGTAAGTTGACGCACAGCAGAATGTGTATTAATGTGTGGTCGCCAGTGTAAGTGTGTGTGTGTGTGTCCGCGGTATACGGAACTCGGGTCCGCGGGTTCGTTAGGCCCGTAGGTTTGTGCGGATCGCTCCCCCCCCCCCCCTGCGGGTGTGTCCTTGTGTGTGTAGTATACCTGTGTGTGCTATGTCCGCGGTGTTGTGAACTCGTAATCCGTAGGTATCAATCCTCCCTGCGGCCGCTGCCGCGACGCTGCTACCGCGTGCCCGAGTTTCTCGTAAACAAAAATCCTCACGTACTAAATATAAGGCCGGGCTGGCCGGGTACTCACTATTAGGACCGTGCAACGTGCAACACAACGGTTGCTGCATCTAGTGAGCACGTCTCGCGCGGTCTGTTTTCTATTGTCTTATTATTGCAGCAACCGTTGCGTTGCACGTTGCACGGCCTAGTGAGTACCCGGCTTAAGACGCGCGAACCTGTGAAATTCTTAGATAATCACAGGAAACAAAGTGATTTTTAAATTTGAAGTAGCATTGTCTTGACTTTCAGATTTGTCTAAAAGTCAGGTCAATGCTACTTCAAATTTAAAAATCACTTTGTTTCCTGTGATTAGGAATTTCGCAGGCTCGCGCGTCTTATATTTGGTACGTGAGGATTTTTGTTTACGAGAAACTCGGGCACGCGGTAGCCGCGTCGCGGCAGCGCTCATCATTACTTGCGCTCGCAGTCGCGGAGCGCCGCGCTCTCGCAAAATCGCAACGTCGCGGTCGCGACGCTACGTCTTTGCACTTATCGCGAATTATTAATCGTTTTGGTGGACAGGTTAGTTAGGGTGTTGGCACTGTGGTCTGGCCGCCACATTCGATATTAATTTATTACATATAGCAGCGCGAGCACTATGCTCGTAATTCGTTTTCAGAGAGATAAGCCGCCCGGATGGAAATAATTCGGCGAGGGTGCACGACATTGAGAAATTCGTTATCGATGAAAGCGCTAAGCTCGCGAACAGGCGGCGCGACAAACGGGATTGCACTCTGTAAATCGCGAGGAAATAGTTTTTAAAACCGCGTAAAAGCGCGGAGAGACATCGGCAAATGTGTGATATCGTGAAATTTACGGTAGTTCCCGAAGCTCGTAACTTTTGAAATAATAACGGTAACGGGCGCGAATGGCGATACCTGCACGTCCTTCGTGAAGTAATTGTTCATGTGTAGGTGTATGGCAGTGAAGTTCCTCGAGTAGTCGAACTCGAAAGTTATTTCCACCGGACGTCCAAGCATGTTGGGTGTGTCGTTTCGCCAGCCGACCCATTCGTATCCTTGAACACAGACGAATTATTTGTTATAACACCTCGCCACTTTGAAAAACCTTGAAGAAAGATGTGAAGTTAGTTGTATGAAATGCATAAACTCCTGATCTTAAGGATGTTCAGGCGGTACACAGGTATATTTTCCCTGCTAAAAGTTAGGTTGCTTATGTACAATCAGTTTCAAAAGTTAAATCACTTTTTGATTTTGGCAACATTGCATGGCATTCGATAGTGTGCGTGTCACTCATAGTCTCCTCATCTGTAATTGAGCGTATGTAAGCGAGTCGAGACAATGGCATGAAAAAAATTACGGTGAAAATTTTACTGATAAAAATTGGGAAAAAAAAACATTTTTGTTGAAACGAGTCTCCTAATAAAGCTAAAAATTATGGATAATTCATATATTTTTCATCATTTTTTACTGAGATATAATAATTTTTCTCCCATTTTCCATAAGACTACGTGTAATATTATTATTTAATTTTTTCAATGACAAGCTTCCTAAACAGCCTCAAACTTTGACAGAATTTTTTTTATGATGAAATCTACAGAATTTATTTGAACTCAAAGAGTTTTTATTTTAGTTGTAATGCCTGAACATCCTTTAAAAAAAAATTTGTTAAAATCAATTTGACAAATTGGACCACATTGATGAATAGTGTAGGTATATTAATATACATATATGTGTATGTACGCAATTTTTATTTGTTAGCTCAACGTGTTATGCCTTTTGATATTTAACAGTAATTGAAGGTTTGCGTATGTGCTGTATCAAAATCATCTTTTACGCATGGAGAGAACGTATCCAATAAAAATTGTTACCTATATATGTCACATAGAAAAAAAGGCTCCGATATACGTGTTTGAATTAAAAAAAAAGTTTTATGTTGCGGGTTGTATGATACGGTAAACCATTTATAGGTGCGGTGCACGCACCTATAAACAAGACAATAAAATCTGTAACGCGAATAGTGGACAATTCGCGCGTGACATCGAATTTATTTGAATGTAGCGTAAACGGAAAACATATGCATGAATAACGAATGTCTAACATTCCTATGGTAAATACATGTCATATTGTATGTCCTCAAATACGTAATAATGAGAGATGCAAAAATTTTAAAACGTTACAACTTGTTAATGTTTAAATTCCAATTAGGGATAAATAGATCGCAGGGAAAGAGCAGAAGTAAAAGATTTTATTTTTCCACTAAAAATCTAATAAAAACTGATTTTCAATGAGGTAACGCTAAAATAAGTTTCGTATAACTTAAAGTCTTCGAGGGAGTACCTACCGTGTTGCGCTGCCGTTTTACAACGAAGATAATTTAATATAGATAACTCGGTAACTTAAATAATTTGCAAGCACGTGACCTTCGCAGTTTTCTTGGGATTTAAAGACGTTTCCTGCTACATAACGCTGCCAGAAACCGTACAGGAGAGTGTTCGCTTAATGGAATTTAAATTACCCGCTTCAGATTCGCAAGTTAAGCTCTCGCGTGGGACTCGTATGCTTCGTCGAAACGTTAATTACGTTTCGAGTTTGTTTTCGTGCTTTCTGTTCCTCTCGCTTCATTTCTCGCGGAAATGTTCAGCTCGGTATATAGCAGCGCGAGAAGCGTGGTACGCGATACGGAAGAGTTTCGAGCAATGGAGCAACCGCGGCAGGTTATTGCGCGAGTCCCGCCATTAGATCCCACTATATGAGTACATGTGGAAACACACGTGTCTCGCGGGAATATGCGGATTGAAAATGGACTGCAATAACCCTAAAGCCTGGCCGGCGCGGCGCGGCGCGGCGTGTTATGCGTTTCTCAGAAATGCTCCTGTTACTTTCAACATTGACTCCGAAATCTCTAGCTCCGCCGCGTAACATTTTTCCGCCGCATTTGAATGTACACAAACGCGGCTTATCGCTGTTCATGCGTTGCGCAGTGCTTTCTGGAATTAATAATAAAAAATGAAAAAAAAAAAACTCGTATTTGACCTGCTCGCATTATTGCGGAAAAAATGTACCGCGGCATGGTGATTGGATTCTGGAATATTTGGATACTTACTATTTAGCGTTTTAGAAATTTTAGATATTCAATATTTATTATTAAATTTGATTAATGCACACACACGCACTTTGATTCTTTACACATCTGTGGTTTCAATATACACATTTTTTTATAAATCTAAATGTAAAAAAATATTTTATTGTATTTATTTAACAGTATAATCTTTAAATATTCATTTATTTTTATATTTTTCTTGTTTTTTTTGCTTGATATCGTTTTACATATTATAAAATGTTAATACATAGATCCTAAGTTATGGTGCCTTAAAAAAATCCGTTGTTTAAATTTCTCTTTTATTTCTTATCTTTGCTTCTCGATGAAATTTCTGAAAAGGAAATAACAAAGTTGCGAACAGGAAAAGAAAAAGGAAAAGATCTTCTAGTCTCGAATTCGGTGTCGTCGCACCTGCGTTTCGACATCGTCGGAAGAGAATCACCGGGCTCGTCGTAGCTCGACGTAAGAATCTTAGAGTATATTAAAACTTACGGGAATTTCAATCACGCAGTTTGCATTGTGTGCCCGCACGCGACTTTGTGTTTGGATTCCTGTGCGACAACTACTACGATCGTCCCTTCCGTTTTCAACAATATACCGGGTTCGCGCGGTGGCGTTATATCGCTCTGACCTATCCGCTTTCATATAGCCCCCTTCCTCCCTTAATATCGTCCCTCGAGTAAATAGTTTCCAGTTTCCTGTCGTCGCCGCCTTCGGTCGCTATCTACCATCAATTCTGAACCTTCACGAGGATCGTAAGATAACCACGCTGGGCGAGTATACCGTACCAACACCTCCGTCGCTTGATGATTTTCCCCTTTAAAGCGTTTCGGGGAGATCTGTATAGTTACGGGCATACAATGCTCGTAAACCAGAAATAAAGATGACCGCGAGCTGTCAACCACCACAAACGTTTCACCGATACTTTATTGAATAAGGCAGAAGTTTGTTACGAGAACGTTATGCTGTGTTTTAATCGATATAGATAATCATAGTACCTACGTAAGTTCCGTAGCATTGAGAAAGTTTCTCTTATGATATGATATTCTAGGAAGACTTTGCGTAAAATTGTAAATCATTGTTGATCGCTTTTCTCAGATTCTTAGATACGTTTCAAAAATATATGATTAATAAATATTAATATATAATAAATATAATAACTTCATATACATAATTCTATAATTTTCTTCATTTTTCGCTTCTCGATCCTCCTTTACGTATTTCTCAAGTATTTTTAAGAACTTCCGAATGAAGGCACCGAAGGCAAATATCGATCTCGAGTGAGAAATTCGTCTCGACTGCAGGAATATTGGACGACGGTGTTACCCGGTTTAAAGAGAGTCGGGAGAAGTTGTACGCAGTTTTGCCGGGTTTAAAAGTTTAAGAAGGCGGAAGTACGACGGTGTATCCGAGTGTACCGGCGGCGACGAGGGTGTCTCCGTGGCATAAATGGAAAGACACAAATGTATCCAGAAGGCGAGTAAACAGCGGCGACTGGTTGCAGCCTAGCTCGCGGTTCAATATAAATGTAAATTGGAACAGATTCGAGCGGGCGCTGTGGAACACGTTTGGCTCCGAAGCCCAAGCTCTTCCACTGGCCCTCTCGGCTTTTCTAGATTCCGCTGACCCTTTCGACTTTCTCGTTTACACACCTACACACCTGGAGTAGACCGACGGGAAAATTTCATTTTCATTCTGCCGTACGCGCCCTCGAAAATGGACGCATCTCGCAGAGGCAACGACGAATATTGCTTCCTGATCAATCGTTTTGAAAAACCGCTTCCGTACACGAACACATCCTTCTCAATTAAATTTTAACGGTCATTTGGCTTCCTGAATAAAATCCATATGTATCTGCAGAATAGTTGCTATTGGTACCGCAGACGATATGTTACTTCCAGTCGGTGTCACGCGCATTAATCATTGCTTCATTAAATGGAAAAAAAACTTTCCAGATTGGTCAAATATATCGAGCAAATCCGTTAAAAAAAAAAAAGAAGAAATATATTGGCAAAGTAACATGTGCTTTTGATGCATGAAATGAAGCGTATGAAACACGCGTAAATTGAAAATTCATGAAATAACGAAGCGAATATGTCCGTTCTAAAGCGGAAGATATCCGAGATATTTTAACAGAATTCTCGTCGCGCATTCACATATTTCAAATTATATGCGCTACGCTAGGAGGAATGCATTTCATACATAACAGCTACGTATACAGGATGCTGACATAGTGTTTTAGCGTTATTCAAGACACGCGTTGTGCGCGCTCTTATGTGATATGCCATTACTCTCTTCTTATTTCGCCACGTACATATTACACTTAATAGGAGTGTAAGGCGTCCTGAAACATGAGCGTAATCGCTCGAAGAGGCGTACAATCCGCGTTACAAAATTACAACAGTGGTTACGGGGCCGCGGGCCGCTATTTAGCTCGTGGAAAGAAGTTAACCAGTAAGATAGCGTGAGATACCGATAGATTAAGAAGACTAGACGGTTGGCGGGCAGGATATCTCGCGAAGACGGCTCTATCACGCTAATCTAGACACGATCTAGCGCCGCGGCGCTAATCTCGTTCCAGCACGAAGCAGTCCGTGCCTTACCCTTTCCGTTGCCGCTGACGTCCAATCTGAAGTTGTCGGAACCCTTTTGCCCGTCGACAAGTTGACCAAGTCCCCCGGAGAGGTAACCCGCTTCTTCGCGGCCATCATACGTCCTGTCGGAAAGGTCAACCTCGGAGCCCCTCTTGATTCCTTGGGGCATGGAATACGAGACGAGACCCTCTGGAAGAATAAGGAGAAGCCGGATATAAGGAATATATAAGCTCCTGAACTATGCATCATCACGTTGCTACGTGGTCGGGCCATGAACGTTTTCTTCCCGACAGTATACGTGATAAGATTGCGGACGGTTACGGGTAAAGCGCGCATCGTCGGAAAGAAGTAACGAGGGTCAACATTTTTAATCTTGGCGCTCCGAGGATTATCGGGATCGATCTTATAAAGGCGGACGTCATGCAATATCTAGACGAGAAACTCCGTGCTTCGATTCTCTTTCGTTTCACGATGTATTGCGGGGTTTTCGTTAAAAATGCGTCGAAGCAATCGCGACTTATGTCAGAGCAAAATGTACTCCTAGATTGTCAGACGTCAATAAAGCACGAATGAGTTACACGGTTTGGTACTTGCGAGGGAAATGTCGCACCGTCCGCTCATGCCAATCGAAAGTATTTTTCTGTTCGTTCAATGGCAATAAATTGTTTTCACAGATTTCAGTATGAAATATGCACAGAGATATGCCTCTCTCGCACACTTTGCGATGTTTACGTGAAACGGTTGAAAAAGAGCATTTTGATTAACGCATCCGATAAAATAAAAAAATCGATTCAATTTGCACTGCAGCTTTTTCATCGACGAAACTGGAAGTAATGAAGTGTTGAGCGTATTTATTGTAATCATCTGTAGTTTTATTTCCGTCGGCGATAATAATGATAAAGCCTCGTCAAATGTGGAAAGTATCTCATTACGATAATTACAGAATAGAACATAATTCCACGTCTTCTCTCTCCTAATATATCTTCTTTGTACCATTTGCATGGTTACAGTCCTTAGCCGGTAATGGCCTGAGCGTTTGCCAATGCCATTCGTAAGTCACAATTTATTTTGCAAGTCAATATTATTGGCAGCCCCTGTAATTATGCGTTTAAACGATATAACGATGGTCGGGGCTGTGCGGATGACACAGTTAGCGGCTGCCGCATAGTTCGTCGTGGTTGGATTAATGTAGACGCAGCTGTGGCTCACGGCCTATACGGTGATCGTAAATCTATGTTAATCTCAGATTCGGGAGAGACTGACGGGTTACATCGGCATCTTGTCAGATAGTCAGCGAAGGTTGACGATTCACGAAAATTCAAGTTCCGTCTTGTGGCGAATTAATTACATACAAAATACGAATTAAATACATACGCTTCAATTACGTTATCATATATCTTCATTATACGTAAATGACATTGTCCAACACTGATGACATTGTTAATACTTTCTTATTGTGGACGAGTTCTTCAGTAAACAAAAACAAGAATAAATAACTTGAATTTTACGGTTTAATCTGTATCTGTCAAATACTGGCACTGAATAAAAAATTTCCATCGTGTTCCTTTTTCGTGTACCTTTTCCTGGTTTCAACCACTAAGCTAAGGCATAAATTTAAGTTACTGTTGAAATTGTGGTCGTTGCGGTCAGAAAGTTGTGGGAAAACGGAGTAACCAATGTAAAATATAAAATGCATGATGACACGCAAGCGATTCCAAAGGGATTTCTACCGCTTGTTTTCAATTTTATCTTTATAAGTGACAGTAGGCAGTAGGTGAAATCACATATAATTGCTTCATGAAATCACATATAATTGGCTTCACTTATATATAGCGTAAAATTGATTTGTCACGGTAGTTATTAACACGGCAGAGTAACGGTTCTCTGATTTGATAAAAAAATATCAAATTATATCTTTTTACATGTCGAATAATTTTATATATTGCATCACCATTTCGCGCGCTGCACGTTAGTGATAAAATTTTTCAGATTGGGCTGGAATATTTTTTTCGTTTATTTGCAAGCAGTTAAAATTGCAATAAAAAATATATGGTAAACATTATGGGTTGAAATATGTCGATCCGACTATATTTTCGACGCCCGTGAGCGAAGTGGACAGCAAGCTGCTTGTAAATAAATAAATGCTTGAGAAACATGATAAAAAAAAAAAAGGAATATATCCATATATTTCACTCACCCGTCCACGAACAGCCGTAAAGCTCTACGCGCATACATACTGTACGCATATGAGAGGTGTAAGGGATAAAGCGGATTTTTGTTGCGACTATAGCTGGATCAAAGATCTGCTCCTCTTCCGAATATGGATTGTTATTGCCCACCAAAAGCTGCAACATAAAAGAAAAAAAAAATTGTTAATACGTACATAGAGAAAATATATTATGACAAAGAGATGGCAAGAGAGATATGTTACCGAGGAAAGCTGCAATTTGAATTCAACAATTTTTATCACCGTTGCATACGATATTTTTGCTAAAACGTAGGATTTTTATGTTACCATGTACACACAATGGAGACGCACGGTGAAATAGTTAACTTTAGTCACACCCAGATATTTCTGTTCCGGTTGAAAAGCAGGAAAACAAGCGCGCATTTCATAGCATCTGGTATATATAGAACCTGTTTTTTGCATTGTATGTATTTTTTTAGTTTATTATTCAGAGTATCGCGAATTTTTTATACAATATAAAATTTCCCAAAAGATAGCATTGAACAAAACACGTTTTTTATTTTATTGTTACACGGACTACGTATGACATTTTCAAATATTTCGATTATAGTGTCTTTTTCAAAACTTATCTACTGTTTCAATCTCAAAATGCTATTTTAATTTCACACACGTACACACACGCACACAATGCATCAATTTGGTGTCGCAAATGAATTTGAGAGAAAATAACGTCTACAATTTGTCCATCACGATGCATGAGGACTTGCGACAGTTGCGTTTAGGGATAGGACTGTCCGATGTTTATTGGAACATGTTTACTGCACTAAGAACGAATCTCACGGGCCGGAAGCGCCATTTTCCGGATCCGATTAGTAAACAATGGTCCGTCGTGAACCTCCTCTAAATGTAAATGCAAGCGTTAAATCTGGACTGGAAGCAGATCTCTCCCTTTCCTCCCTTCTCTCTGCGCTGTATATACATTCGTGTCCTTCATGTCGTATCGCGTCGCAGAGACGTACATAGGTCGTCGCCATCGACGAACACGAGATTAACATTGAAATTCGAATGTCAGCGCGCGTCCGTGGAAGAGATCAAGCTCGCCGATAGGATCCACCCGCTTGTTTGAGAAACAAGGTCTTAAATTCGACATATGTGTATATTACCGCGTGTACTGATAGACATGTTAGGGATAATAATACTGTATCAGCACCCTCGTGTTCGCTTGGAGCGCTATGTAATTCAGTAGCTGTGTCTGTATCCTGTTCTGTTTTGCATTCTGAGCATTTGGATGGATTAGCGGTTCTCATCCCTCGTTATATTCACGTCGTAAAATTTTATCTGTAATAACAAGCTTATCTCACAGTGTTCTAAAACATTGATAATACGCGACGAATAATAATACCGCCATTAAATAACATAGCTGTAAATTATAAAGATATTTTTTATGATAACATTTTATTAATATTTATTGTCTTAGAAAATTATCTGATCTTTTCTTTTCCTGGCGTATGGGTAAGAAATTGGCGGCTATAGCAAAAAAAAATTTTTTTTAAAATTAAGTTGATCAAAAAGCTGGTCTAGACAGATTGATATATTTGTTTTTATATTGACCCATCGTGTATCCTACAAAATAGATAGAACAGATTGAGATTGAGCTGTTTTAACGACCATTTATATTCAATTTCATATGCTCTTTCACATGCTGTAATCGTTTTTTAAGATTGTTATTTATCAACTATATTATCTTTATTAATAAGTTTGTCTCTATCTTTAATTTTATTTTTATTAATTTTAGTTTTCACCTTCTTTTTTAAGAAAAATTTATTCAACTATTATTTTAATTCTTCCTATATACTTTTTTAAACACAAGCGCTTTTTGTTATCCATTTTAAAGGTATGTTTATATACATATATATAAATTTGAAAATTATTCTCTTTTAAAAAAAAATTATTAATGATAATCAATTTGCAAATGACTTTCTTTACAAAAATTGAAAATTGCTAACAACTTCTTTTTTTTATGCTCTACGATCTGTATATTGCTTAATTGTAATTCACGTTAGTACGAAGTAATCGCTGTATAGATTATAGAATCGTGTAGAGAGCGAACATGACACGTTGAATCGTTCAAACACGCTGACCGTCGTCATCCCGGAGAGCAACGTGGGTCTGCGTTGAAATATGAATATTCGCACGATACCAGGCATATCTCTCTTTCTCTCTCGCTCTCTCTGCACCGAAAACCGAGTGCGGTCTAAACACCGTGCACAAGCGTAGTAGATATGACACAAACGCTAATATGCTTTATACACAGAAACGGACCGTGGCTCGAGCTGGACATCAGCGACCATTGGCCTTTGCTTTGATTTGTGTTAGCGGCAGTGCCGCGATTAGAATTTCTAACCAGGAATCTGTTATTTCGCGTTAATCATATAAAGCACAGTATCTGATGTCCATAGTCGCTGAGGTTGAGGTCGAAACTCAGAATATCTGCGCGGTCAGTAGAGCGTCGTTTTGGAATTTCAGAATTACAGCGTATAGTGGAATATTTCACGTATCCCGACGTTATATGATAGTTATTTATCCTTTGTTCATTCATTTTATATACGCACAACCGGCACTCTCTTTTATTAGCGAGTGTAACAGAGACTACATATTAATAGGAATATTATGTAAAACGAACATGACAAAAGTAGAATATAAATTAAGGAATAAAATAAAAACTTTTAAAATTAATACAAATTTGTCCGAATATAATTCTTATATCGTATGTTGTCGCGTGAACAACACTTAATGTTATAATAAAATCGTGATCTTAATACGTTCATAGAAGATATAAAAAGTCCGCAGCTGTAAACGGCCCACGAAGTTGTAAACGGCACGCAAATGGAACGTGCCTCTTAAACGGTGGGCCGCAACCGGCGGAATGGAGTTTCCGCTATATCGGCCGTTTCGAAACGACCGACCGCGGATGCATTACAACTGCAACTGCAACGTGCTGGAATACAAGCCAGACCGGGATCTACGCGATAGGAATAATTAATACACCTATATATAAGGACCGCCACGGGGTAGGAGACGCTTCTACGATATCGTCTCACCGACACATAAAATTGATGTCTATACGCTAGCGGCAAGTACGAATCTCCTGAACGCTTTGCCAAAGTCTATAATTTGTCGGCACGAGGCTGAGAATAGTTTCGATTATAGACATCATCATACTAACGTGACATTTCGAATAATATGTCTATGAATAATTGAGAGACTTATGAATAATATATCTGTATAATATATCTCTCTCTACTGATGTTATCTATTAATGTCAAATTACTTCTAGTTTCACATGGTTATAGACCGAGCTTTTGATTTTTACTTGCCCTTAATTTATTTAATATTTTTAAAAGAATAGACTAAAATGTATCTTAGGCATACCTTCTATATGAATTGAGTAAAAAACGATGTCGTTTAAACTTTTCTTTATTTGCTTGTTTATCGTGGAAAATAATTTTCGTGTTTTCCACGAAAATATTGCTGGCCATATCAAAATACGTTTTTAATAACTGTTGCGATTTTTTTTCGCATATGGCGACTATTAAATAAAACCGAAGATAAAATTTTGCGGTGTCGTGACGCTTATTGTTGAAAAACTCCAAAAGTATTAACTTCACTGGTAATACCGGATAATACGATTGTGAAGTGACAGCTGTAAAAAATGTTAACGGGCGTTGTAGAAATTTTACAGGATTTCACGCTGTTGCGATTATACACATATGTATATTAAATTCCGCACGTAGTGCTTTTTAATTTCAGTACATCTCAGCGTTAAAATTCGCATCGTATTGCGATACAATATATCGACGAGCTTTTAGGTGTGTGTGCTTTTTTTTTATATTCATACAATTAATTCTATCGATTTTGCTTATATCGCAGAACAGTCGACCTCGTTTCGCCTCGGTAATAAAAAGTCTCGCACCTTATCCTGGAGATCTCCTTCCACTGTAAGCGCAAAGAAACAGCTCTCAGGAGAGAACCTGAGAAGGTTAGTGGGTCGATCGAACGTATTTCGGTGCAAGACAACGAAAGAAGGAAAGTTTATGTTATGCTTGCGAGTTTATGGCCATCTCGCTTCAAGCCGCTTAAGATTGCTCCGTTTTAAACGCGACCCCGTACCATGTACTTTAAAACAATTATAGGTATACCAACTTTGCGACCAACGATCTCTTAAAACTATAATTTTCCAGGTAAATGAAAATCGTTCCATCTACTCTCGCAGTTCTCTTTAACGTGCGTCGTAATCACTCTATGGAAATCGTCGTAATTATTTTCTCTGCCTGATATTAACAAAATTGCTCTGGTAAAATAGCAGAGATATTGATTACTGTTTAAAGTTTTCAAAAAATAATAGTTATTATAATGACGATAATTTCGTTTATTAATAATATGTAACTTTATATTATGTGATTAAAATATTGTATTAATATATGATTAAAAATTGGACATGGAATTACTATTAGAATCGATGATACACTAACTTACGATGGCTTTCCTTAGCTTACCGAGGTCAGGAGGTCGAAGGCAGGTAACTCGGGCAGATGGATCGTCTTACGGAGGCGAAAAAGCGGAACGGGCTTACGCGGCGCGTCCTATTTCCGCCCGTCCGGCGTGTAGGGCAATTACTTCCCCGGGGCGCTCTCGTGGAAAGGAGACCGCCTCTAATCTGTTTGCGGCCGAAATCAAGCTTTCTGCATTCCTCTAGTGAAGACTGTTTCATTTTAACGCCTTTAATTTTCACACCAAGGAATCATATCTTGTACAGCTTCGTTAATGTCAATAATGCCAAGTCGTCACTATTGTTTCCGCGCATTCCTTTCATTTTGTTTGTAATGTTGAAATGTTTACTGATCTTTATTTGCATTCTCTCTGACTGTTAGATGCCTGAATTATTTAAGATTTTAAACTTTCTTTCAGTAACTGAGAATCTTGTTGCTAACCGTAGAATTACCATGACTTGCGACATTGTGGCGACGCACGCTCCATTCTAATCTGTCTGTAGCTGACATTAGGTTCCCTAATACTCCGCTAACGAACAAGTGTTTAATTGTAACATCCCTAATTCAAGAAGGAAGGAAACCCTCCTTTGCCTCGGTTGATGCTAATTAATTTAATGTCAATTAAAATAGGATCCTCTCTACTAAGCGTGTTATCCCGACGTCACTGCTAAAATACGATTTAGCGCAAAGTACATGGTTTAATAAAATTAACATTACTACATAGCGCACAAATTATATAGACGCGGTCGTAGCAACGTTGTATACACCGCGCGAGTAACCGGGGACACCTATCTACGAGTAAGCAGAGCTGGCAGGACGAGTCTCTCTTTTTCGTATGAGCGAGTGCCTCGACAAGTAGGTATCAAACTGAGGGAAACAAACCTTCCCGAGTAGTAGGGAGAAGGAGATTTGACCCTTTCGCGCCTTTCGTGAGCTCGCCCGAGTACTCTCATCCGGATTGAAATGCTCTCCTATCGAGACCGGATTTCTAACGAGGCTAATGAAGAGGGGAACAGAGAAAAAGAGAACTGGCGCTGTAAAAGGAAGGAGAGCACGTACAATATAACCGTGGAAAATTGTCGCCGGTTCGGTTCATGCGGTAATCCGCTAATAGCATGTCCACGTACGGTCGTATACGTACCGATAATCCATAATCCATCGATACCGGGTAGAACCAATGTACATATGTCCACATGGCGGGGAAAGCGCGCGCGCGGGCGTATATATTTTATCTGCACATATTTATGCCATACCTGCGCGGATTAAGAGCAATTTTATGACGACCTTCCATCTACGGCTATCGATTATTGAATTCCCATGAAAAATGGCAGAAAGATACGAGCCAGATAGACATGTATACGCTTCCTACGTGCAATCGTATTCCTTAATTCCATGATCAAACTGAAACAACCAAACGGCATTTTCTTCCTGTTGGGAGAATATGGTTGATTTATCAAACGCGTATATCCCACAAATCCAGTGGAAAAATGGAACGGTGGCCGTTCTGGTTCGTTCGAACAGCTTTTCCTCTTGATTTGTCTGACTAGGGATGGACCTTCGCTACTGACGTTAAGATCGAACTTTTTCGTTTCCAAATAGAGTTACTATAAAGTTTAAATTTTCGAACGTGTACGTGACCAAATAATAAATTACTCAATTTTGCTATTTCTTACAACCGCTATGACGTAAAATGTGAAAGCTCAGTGAAATCTAATTACATAGCCGCAAACACGCGAGTTGTTTAACTTTTGTCTTAAAATTTATTAGGTGCAAGATATTGTTTGCGGAACCTCTTTGCTCGCCTGTTCCGCTGAAACTATTCTGTGTAAAAATTTTAACGTAATAACGTAGTGATATCAAAATTCGCTGCGTCACTGGTACAGCCAGTGGTTACATAATGAGGGCGGCTCTTAGCCATTTCTTGTTTCGTTTATTTTTTAATACCGTACATCCGAGCAATTTTACCGTGCGCGAATACCCGCGGTAATGACCACCACGTAATGACTCCGGAGCCGAACAGTATTTCGTAATGGTGCATAGCTCGCCATATTGCAATTTGAATTTCGCTGAAATCGGTGAAAAAAAGGGGTGCCGGGTGCCGCGGAATGAATATGTTAATTGGCTCTGGAATTGGCTGTCCCTGTCGGTGATTGATTAAAATTCGATACGTCGTGACGCCGCCGCGCGTTGGTCGACTGAACGATGGAGAGGGTGAAGAGGGCGAAAGGGCGGCGAACACGACCGGGTGGGAAGGGAGAGTTAGCATGACTGCAACGAACCGGCCGTTCAGGGAAGTTACTTTGCGGATAAACGAGATTGAAATTTCGATGGAAATTACCGCCGATACCTGTGGACTTAAGCGAACTGTCACCAAGTCAAACAGCAGTGACGACTTGTCGATTACGTCAGGGGGTGTGCCATCATCCAACATGCCAGGCTAAGAGAAATGGAAAAACGTTTTCGGTGTTCGCGCGGTGTTCACTCTCCGATATCCCGCGTCTTGAATTGCTCAAGGAAACGACTGTGGAATTGCGCAAGGATTGACGGCATTCGAAAGGAAAAAGATACAATACTTCAAGTATTGCCGGATTTCTTATAAAAGCCATAAAGAGAAGTGTTAAATTTCTCAATTATTTTATCAAATTAATAGCTTATAAATACGATTCCATAAATTAACTCATATTTCGAGGATTTATGTTGCAAATATTGCAATGTTAAGTTTTCAATAATCTTGACCGTATATGCTTTAAAACTTATATATAATACAAGGATATATATTTCGCATAGCAATGCGGTGTGGAATTCTGCTATGCAATAAATCTTATGTATAGGATTTATCGTAGTGCATCTCTGGGAATATTATTGTTGAGAGAAACTGCCGAGTCTTGTTTCTTGTATGCGTCAACATTTTGCTGAAATCCGCAAGGTTCAAGTATACAGAGCATGGCCTAATTCGTGATACAATTGAAGAAACATGCAATTCGTCTTGCATAAAAATAAATAGAAAATTTAGACCAAAATTTTTTTATTGCATTATTTTTTAAAATAGAAAATTACTTTCGAGAATCACTTTTCAGTTTTCAAATTTAAAAGAAATTAGTATCTATTTTTATATTAAAAAGTTCGTTTTTAACACGTAGAGTTTTATAGTGGATTTAAAATTGGCGCTGCTCCAATCCCGAGAAATACCGAAAGTGTAGTTTCCATAAAAGGTAAACCGGATAATGTAAGAGTTGGAAAATGTGAGAAAAAATATAATTCTACCGTGAAAGAATAAACAAATTCATTTAGCTCTGCCGCGACAGGTAGGTATGTTCAAGAGCCGCAGCGAGGACTGCTCGTATTACAGGGAAGACGTATACGAGTTACCATTGGTGTACCTCTCTCACAAAGCCTCGTCCGTGCCGGTGTGTCGGCGTTAATGAAACACGTCCACCGTTGGCAATTGTCCCGCCGCAGGCACGACAGCGGCCGTCCGAACGTAAAAGGGAGAGGCGCTAGCTGGCTGGCTGCTGTATTCCGCTCCGTTTCCATCAGGTTGCATCCAGCAGCCCGAGGTCCGGCTACTCTCCGGCGTTTCGTGAATTTAGATGAGCCCGGCCTGTCCGGCTTAATTCGCGTGCACCTCATAAGAAGCGAGTCATAATCTCCCTCTCGCACACAACACACACACATACACACACACGCACGCGCGCGCTCTATATTTTTGTTACATTATTGGAGTAATGTCGCAGCCGGTGACCGTCGCCCACTTTTTTTGGTGTAAAAATGTAACTGGTTCGTTGCACGCGTCAGCCCGGCGAACGTAGAAATATATCACGGTCCTATGCCAGACTTTCTGTAATATTCATCGTATTTATCGTGCTACGTCCGCACGATTGTACGAATACGAATAATTCCCGCGGATTATCTGCAGACGTAAACTCTATACAGTAGTATTGTTCTTTAAATTTTTGCAGAGATCATACGCATGATGCAACACCAGACATGCGTATCATCCGTGATACAATATTCTTTTCTCTTATTAGAGCGTACGTGACAATCACACTCTCGTCGATTTCTAACTGTCACACGTATTTTCGCAATTCGCATTAATTCCACTTGATCTTCACTGTGACAAAACGAGCAAGTGCTTCATCGGATACCGGAAAACCCTCTTTCACGTTACGTGTTTCGTCTGAGACGTAAGAACAGCGACTATGTCTGCTGTGTGGAAAAATGCCTGCGGAGAGCTCGGGTCACGTACAATGGCGCGATAACGTAGTCGCTCTTCGTATTCCTTTCTCCGTCTCTCTCTTCCTTCCCCTCGCGTGTTCGCGCTCATCCCCTTTCGTTTCCTCATTCAAGTCTCGAATGTTCGTTCTCCCCGCCCGGTGCCCGTATTCAAAGTGTAAGGAGCAAAAAGAAGAAGCGCGTGCACAAAGATCACATGCCGCCCAGATTGAGGCTGCAGGGTAAACGTTCGTGTTCCCTCTTTTGCTTCCGGGCGTTCTGTCTCTCCTCCGCTTTCGGATCTCCGGATTGCTCTCTCGCTTTGAGCAAATCTGCGTGAAAATGGGAAGAACGTCTAGTACGAACCGCGCTGCACGGAGGGAGGGCGGAAAGTGTGTACGTTGAGTGTGTGCCTATATTACCTATATATATACGTGCGTGCGTGCATATGATGTGGCACGAGTGAAGGCCCAAGTGAGAAAGAGAGAGAGAAAGAGAAAGAGAGAGATTACAGATTAGTGAGAGATAACCATGGCGAATATCGGAGCCCTTCTCATGACAGCGAGGTCGAATAACGAGACTTCGCCATCCACGATAGGACACGGTTCGGAGTTGAAAATTACTTCCGCGTCACGGAGCTTTTCCTGCGGGGCCATGACGACGACCATCCGACGAGTACCAGCCGGAGGTGAGTTATGATAGTCTATCGAAGTAAGTTCGTTACCGATGAGATTCTTGATTTTCTATTTATCGGGAGACCGTAAGGCAGCTAGGTAATAAGTCTCTCGTAGCCGTTGCCTCTCTCTCTCTCCCGGACGAAATTAGTTCTTGAAGGAAATATATTGCGGATGCCGAGGTAAATACTGAAAAATCCCGGCGCTTCAGGTAATCTTTTTTCTATTACGACCGGCAATTTGCGACGGAGCGCGATAAATTCGCGTGAGCGAGTGAATTTTAACACTTATACGTGGTAATATCATAACGCGGGCATTGAATAATGTTCGTGGAAAGATTGAGCGTCGGACGATGAAGCGCGCGCGCGCGCGCGAAAATTCAAGAAGATGATTACTGCAGGAGCAAATAAAGGATGCTTATCAACGTAAGAACCAAGAATAGGAGAATAGAAAGTTAGAACGGTATTTATAGTCGATTCTTATATTTAAGACCGTCTTAAGTACAATCTTAAGATGTCATAAACCAATCACAGAGCCGTATTAGCATCTTAAGACATTACTTAAGACGGTCTTAAAGTAAGAACGGACTATGAATACCGGTCTTAGAAATAAGATTTCGGATTCTATTATCCAGAAATGGAAGAAAGAGACAACAATATGGGATTTATTAAAGATTAGGGAGAACGCAGCACGGTAATGTATTTTCTCGTTTGATCACGGAGCTTATTGATCCTATGTTATTATTAGTAAGTTAGCGCGCGTGTACTTTCCGCATAATGGAATAAAAATGTAATAGTGAGCACGATGGAGAACGCGCATCTACCGATAGTATTTGAAAAATGAACCGCGCTCGTTACGATTGATTATGACTTACCGCGCTGTTTCGGTAAGCGGAATAAATGCACTCGCTTTATTGTGCATCCATTAAAATTCCATTTACCATGGCAGCTTATGGCTCGTAGGATAATAGCTGCAGCAGCACTCGATGTCCGCGATAGAATAGCTTTAACTACCGATTTTCCGTCTTCAATTATGCTGTTTGATCGATTTAGTACGAAATTTCTTCTGCCTTTGTGACTAATCCACAAATAATTTTATCACCAAAATCCTTAGAGAGAGAATCTATGTTATAATTATTGCTGTACAGATATATTTCGATTTGGCAAGTTTTTTGCTAATTCGTGTGATTATCGCAATGTTCTCTTAGCGGTCTTTCTCTTTCTCTCATTTGTTTACTTTTTTATGTTTTCCTTTACATATCATAGAGCGTAATAAAGATTATGACTTTTTGTATCGATTATCTTTCAATTCTTCAACAATACGTACTTTTTTGCGAGATACGCCAAAATCAAAACCGTTCACGCGAAACGCACTTATCTAACATGAATTTAAGATTACGTCCGTAGAATTTGCGTAGTTTCGTCGCCACAAGCAAATCGCTTAACCGCCGTGATGTATTTTGACGGGCTAATGGATATCGCGTACGGATTATCATGCTAAAGAGACGTTAATTAACACGTCGCATCCAGTAATGGCCGTTCAACCGGGACAGAGGTTCTCATGTATGCAATACCCGTATCGTGCACGGCGTTTCCTAGGTAAAAGGAGAACGGAAATTAACACTAATGCTGTGAAAGCCATTGAAATAAGTCTTACAATTCCGCACGTACAATATTTTTGACAAAAACTTCACTGATTTAAGATGATCTATACGTAATGCAAATGTTATAAGAATAGTAAAGTAGTTAAGAGATATATTTTATATACATATAAAAGCTTTTTATATTTTTATATTATAATAAGTATTCATAAAATAGCTTACAATTAGACATTGATTATTATTAATTTTTTAATTACTTAAGATTTGTCAATCGATCAATTTGGTATTAGATCTGACAAATTAGATTAATATAGTATAAAAAGTAATATAATTAATATAAAGGCAACTCTCTCTATGAAAGGATGTAGTGAATATTCGAGATGCTCTCAAAGGTTTTAAAAGCATAACAAACCGCGGAATATGCTTTGAAAGTCTGTCTAAACGTTCGCATTTCTACTTGATGCATTGTTAAAATAGATGGAACTTCCAAATTCGCGCTTTTGTGTTACAGAATCATGCTAAAATCGTCATCTATATATTGTTAATACATATGGTTTTTGGACCGATATGCGAATCTAAATCTTTAAACAGAGCGTATCCAAGAAAATCCTTTTTGTGAGATTATTTTATAATCGAAACTTATCAAAGTATGAAATGATTACGGCACGTAGTAAATATAGAAATCGTTTTAAGTTCCTCACATATCGGATTAAAAGCAGACGGCAGTGTAGCTTTATCAATTTGTAACTTACTATGCTGAATAAGTCAGGAGGGGGAATTCGAGTTAAATCCCGGAAATCGAGCCGTTTCGCATACGGAATCTGCTAATTTCCCCTCAACATATGTAGCATATACATAAAGTGAAATAAGGACATTAATATTTAGCTACGTAATACGTAATTATACGTATAACGTAAGTGAGTCGGCAGATATTCCATTATAACTAAAAGAGCTTCACATGTGATGGCAAATGGAGATTATATAGTAAAATGATATATATATGTAAGATTAGTACAGCGCAAGCTGCATTGAACGCTATATATCGGGCAATCCGTCTTTACAATGTGACATGAAATGACGAGATTTATTGGCAGAAAATAAATTTCGTTCTACGATTTTCCAATATTTCATCTTCAATTCCAACCGTATAACGCCTGCATAAAACCCACGCGAGGCGTCAAAAAGAATCGAATTTCGGCATACCGCCGCGAACTTAAAATGAAATTTAATTGAAAAGTGTGATGATTTTTTGCAGTATCGTGCGTCGAAATAAATTGCAATATCGAATCTTGTTGCGCAAAATAAATACATAATTATTACGCAAAAATAAAAATACCGAAGAAGGAGAGAGGAATTTTAAAATTTTTCTGCGAAGATTTTTATATGTAAATTAATGAAAATATATACATTTTTGTAGTAACGTAAAATGTACAATTACTATGTAATTATATAACGGTCAAGTGTTGTGCAAATTTAAAATTGGCGTAATATTATTTATGTGTTATTAAAAAACACAAGTAATATAATAATTCCTTTCATTGATAAATTCATTATTAGTTTGTCCGATAAAAAGTACGTATTCTTCAAGCAAACCCAAATATTCGTACAATATATAAATATCGATAAAGAAATTTGGGAAATCACCTAATATCTGCAGATGTGGAGTCAATTCGGGCTTACGATATCCGGGAAAGAAATCTCGGGCGCGATTCGATCGATGACCTAGCCAGACGGTACCTACCTCTATGCCACGTCGATTCCTCCATCGCACCCACTTGTTGAACCCTGGACGCCAATACTCGACAAAGTACTCCTCGGTGTACTCGACCCCGTTGCCGTTGCCGAATCTGCCCTGAGTCTTGGTGGACGTCAGTAAACGCGGGGTGTGCAGGTTCACCTCTAGGTATTCCTTGCCTTCCTTGGTTACCATATTCCTCGGGCACCAAGCACCACCACCCTTGTCTTGTCGTAGCCTGAGAAACCGAGGAATTAGATTAGGAGTTATTACGAACGCTCTTGAGGGAACTACGTCGCGTGAAGACACGCGAGGAACGCACACGTAGTAGACGCGACGTAGGTATATACGTTTGCGTGACAAACGCACGAGCACGTTCCCGTTATACTTTTCTAGTCGCACAAGAGTCGTGGCAGGTGCCTCGCACGCATCGAGAAAAAGGTAGTGTGTGTGAATCATATCCGAATAGGAAATATATATCTTCTATTCGGATATTACTTACACTGCCTTCTTCTCGTGTAATTATATATATACATATATGTGTATATATATATATATGTATACATCTCGATTATCGTGGATTTATTATGTGGATAATATAATTAATGAGTTTCCCGTCCTGGTTTCCTTTCAAGATCAACGGCCGCCTACGTGTAAATTAATGACGCGGCGATTGATTTACGGGCGATCTTTGAACCTGAACACGCTACCCCGTCCGAGGTTCACGCGGTATTGATTATGAATAACTTATTTTGCAGCGAAGCTTTTATCACGATAGCAGCTTCTTGTGGACAGAAGAAAATGGAAGTAATTTTTTCAGGGCTCTTGAAGCTCGTGGAAGGGGAGAAGAGACTGGTGGTTAATAGATTCTGAGAAGAGAAATTGTAACCATAAAAGATTTATGTACAAATTTAAGAAAAGATAAAGCATTAATAATTATACAATATAGAATCTATAGTATATAATTCAATATCGATCTTCGTTTTCAACAGAAACTTTATGCTTTATTTTGACCTATTCATGAAGCTAATGAGATTTTACAAATTAAGAATAATGAGTAAAAAGAGCAGTATATACCTATAGGGATATTGTTGATTCAAGTAGAATCAATAGTACCTAAAGTAAACAAATCTCTGAAAGTAGTTATTCTACAAATCAATAATCAATTATTTTTAAAATATTTCTGTAAATTAAATTACATCTTGAGACGTCTGCTTTTTCCACACGTAACGTGCCCGTATTGTGCGTATGTTACAATATTCTGCATAGGAGTTGATAATTTTTCTTCGCATAATAAAATCGAACAAAAAAAGACATTAAGAGTGATTTCGATTATTAAATACTTGCAATATAACCCACAGAATACGCAGGTATGGTCGAGTAATTTGTATTATTAAATGTACATCATGAAAAAGTAAAAAATAAAAAGTATTTTATAGTATTCATAAATTTTATTTAATTCACAAAGTAGCTTGTTATAATAATCATAACAAAGTTATAAAAGTATAATATATTAATTATAAATACTTTTTTATCTTTTCAAAAACATCATGGCTTAGCCTTAAGTTTAAATCAGTCATGCATGGAGCTGAAATAGTTATAACATATTGTTAACGTCTATGTATCCTTGTATTTCCATTTGCTCTGGATTTAAGCATTCTTCCTTATCTACAGAGTACCAATGGCACAGTACTCCCACAATATTTTTATTGCCTTTAATTCGCGCAGTGTTACTGGAGTATTCTCTTGCCTTCCAGAATTTTTTTTTCCATATAGGCAAATCCAAGGACAAAAACCTATTAAGCATTTTTTTATTTCAATATTTTTAAATAAGCACCAGTCTCCAATCTGTATTTCCTCGCGAGTTTCACAAAAATTAAGAGGACGCACAAGGCGTATTCTGGCAGCGCTTTAACTCCCAATTTTCTGAATTTTCAAAGCTAAGTTGCTCTGACAACGAACCCGCTAAATTAAATTCCGGAAATATATCTTTTGTCAAGAATTTCGTGAGGCATATTGGCTCGTTAATTAAATCTTAAAACGAAACTCGGCGCGAATACGATGACGAAGTTTATAAGAGACACGATCGCGTTATTATCAGGTGTTAGTTCCGACACGCGTGTCACGAACACACGCCTCGGAAATCCATTGAAATACATATATCTACACGCACGGTTGTGTCACAAAGGGAGAGAGAATCTCCATGGAAATATTTCAGCTGGTTCAGTCATGGAGGACTGCTATACGTGTACATATAGGCGACATGCCCGCATGTGAACAATAGACCAGGCGAAATCCACTGAAAGCGTTTGCGGTTAATTAGGTAGCAATACTGTTAACAATGTCCTGGCTTTAGCAAGGATGCCCTCCGTAACCTTGCGTAGCAATCCGTCGCAATCCGTAGTTATGCGGTTCGACGAGCACGCAGGTTTCGTTTAAGTCACCGCTGCTTGTTTTCGCAACTAATTTCGCGATAGCTTGAGAAAACGCCATTTATTTTACATCCATTCGTGATTGTCAGCAAGATAGTACTCAAGATAAAAGAGATACAGAAATTCGGAATTTCTATAACAGCGCTAATTGCTGTAAATGCATGCGACAATACATTTAAATAGAGTGGATTGTTTTATAATACAATGCATAAGTCATTTGCTGTGAATCACGGTTGATTTATCGAAATTTCTATTTATCGTTATTTGCCCAGTTACACATCGATAATAACGCTTTCTCCTCTCTTCACGTTTATTCATGGTCGGCATTTTCTATTTATCTCAATTCATGATAAAATCCAAACCGAACGTAATATAATTTCTGAGATAAAATAAGCTGAATTTCGCTAACTCAGATATAATATATTTTATTATTGTAGTATTTTGTTATTAATATCTACAATAAAAACTGAAATTTTATTGAATTCTGTTTTATTTGAATATCCAAGAATATAAATTATTTCGGAGATTTCTGTAATAAGATCGTTTTCATTATTTCGTTATTTCGAGAAGTGACTTCTGGTGGCAATAGGTACAATATTGACCATGTTGCAGCACTTCCGCCCGTTAATTGCTCCATCAACGTTTCCAGATGCTCCGTAAGTTGAACGTAAAAATAAAAGAAACGGCGTACCGGGAGTCGTAAAAATTCCCTTACGTGCCTTCTTCGAACCTGAAAGATTCATGGTGTAGAAATGTAGAGCTGCCCAGTTGTTAAACAAAGAAACGTAAACGTACATTTGGAAATGCGCGCATTGCTCAGAAAGTACTTAATCAGAAAACTTTTAACAGGTTCCTGAACATCGATTGTAACAAGTTTGCTATAGGAATATTGGAAAATTTTGTGATTGCTGTATGGTTTACTGCCTTGTAGTATTAACTTTAATCGGTCCATCACTAAACACTGTATTTATAAATAAAATAGCTTTTTGTAACGTTGATGATTCAAAGGAAAAAAAAAAAAAAACAGAAATATGACGATAAAAATATCATTAGTCACAGTTTAGAATAATAAAATTTAATATTCGAATAAAATAATAAAAATATAAAATTTAAAATTAATAATAAATTTTAAAATTGGCATTACGGTAGTGATTTGTTTAAATATATATATATATATTCCGTGTATAAAGAACATAATACTTGATATTATATACATGATACCCTTTTTACAGTTAAGCTGTATGTAAAATAAAATAAAATGTGATAATATGAAATCATTAATAATATCAGATTCTTATTATAAATATTTCATTATAAGCTTGTGATTTAATTGAGAAAACAAGATGCGATGCGACACGCCATTGACCTCCGGTTTTTTCCAAAAATAGATAGAGAGTGCGATCTTAATAGGAAGCCAATAGTCTCTAAGGTACAATTTACGGCAGCCAACCGACGAACCGACCAGCCACCCTATAGCGTGGGTACTCTAAAGTAGTCTTCTCGAGAAATGTACGAGAGGTAGGAAAGCTTGGCCCACGGGCCGACCAAAAGCATTACGCCGCCTCATCAGTCGAAAGGTGCATTAGCAATGCTAATGACCCGCGATCGTTACCGCCACACGCCGCAGCTACCATCCACGCTGCTTTGCGCGCAGCGTGTTTGTTATTTGGAAGTGGGCCACGGCGAACGGGAAGGAGAAATAAGACTTCTAAAGCGCGGGGTGGGAGAAATGGGAGGCCGACACCCCCGTTAACCCGCAATAATTTTCGCACGACAATATCTTGCAACGTCACGTAGATATGCGTCCATTGTTTCATTCGGCTAAAACACTAGTGGATATCGTTCGGCTCGGCTGACCATAGAACAGAATTTCCCGTTGCCTTTTACGCGAAATTCCCATAGCTATTAACAAATTGATGCGTCAAGCTCTCTCCCGTTCTCCCCCTGGTTTTTGTGGATTTAAAGCGCTTCTTGCGAAATATCTTCCGTAATTCTGTAAAATGCACGACCCGTAATCCCATTCAATTAAGGTTATTGTTTTATCACGATAAATACAGAGAATTTACAGTAAAATGGAGCGATTTCCAGTTATTAATCGTGAAGAAATACACCGCGTATGTTTGCAAATGTGATATAATGTGTGCACAGTAAATATTGGATCATAAAAGATATTACGGGGCTGAATTACTTACGATCAATAAAACCATTTTGTAATTTGCACATCCCTTTTTGTATACGTTGTCGTTCATAATTTTTCGCGATGATGAAGTCGATCGTTATTACGAACACGTTCGCGTATGTATACATATTGTATCCTACGATGGTTACGTCCGATTTCACATGGACTTGGCTGGAAAACATGAATTTTCCAGCCGCAACAAAACGTTGCGCCGATCACCTTATACCTAGCTCTTCTTTAAGGCATATTTATATTCAAGCCGCGCACACGAGCCCGCGCTTTCTTCTATTATCTTCCAGCGTGCCCCAGCTTTAGTTCAAGCTCCCTCCGTCTCGTTTCGAAAATAGCTGGTAAAAACTAATTAAATTTTCCCGTGATATGGCGATTTTGATGATAACCGTTATTACATTTTCGGGAGAGACCGTGATGCTAGGACGCGAAACGAATAAAATGGTACAGGCGGCCGCACGCATTGCGCGCGGACATTTTACGACCGTTTCGAGGCTAATCCCCACGCTAATTAGACGCGAAATGAGCAACGATTACGTCACCCCGGCGAAAGGACAAAAACACCCGCTATGCAAGAGGCGCGGGCTATTCTGGAAACAAATGCTCCCACACACGGACTACGGAAACCCAGCTTGAAAATATGTCACGGTAGGTGACGATAGACACGCTTCCAGAGACAAAAGATTAGGAGATATGACGAGATGCTCACTGAAGATATATGGGTTTTTTTTTCCTTTTCGCGCGTTTTTATATGCCGCTTTGTTCCCAAGAAAATAGCTTCAAAGCGTGATAACAGCATTGTCGTGGAGTGAAATAGCTTCACAGCGTGATAACAGACTAGTGAAAGATATCCATCTTCAGATTAGCATTTATATTATCACTCGATATGTAATCTAAGCGGACGCAGAAAAAAAATAATGGAAATGTCGCTTTCTCGTTGTAAAAGTATTCTAACACATTGAAGTAATTTCACAACGCGAAACAATATGATGATAGATATCCCTCTTCAAATTAAGATTTGTATTATCATTCGATATATAATCTAAACGGATGCAGTGAAAAAAATAATCGTAACCCCTCCTATTCTTCTTATTCACTTACATTATTACATGAGATACGATAGTTTATGCTTGCGCTCGTGTGCGTTCTAAAAAGCACATATAATTCTCTATGCTTTAAACAATTAAATTTTTACCTCCTTATATCGCGCTATCCAATCGTTATTTGTCGTTACCGCGGATTAAGCTAAAGTAAAATTTATCAGTTAAGGAAATGTCGCCTTCACGTTGTGAAAGTATTCTTGCAGATCGAACTCTGACCTTATGTGCCGTCGCCGGAACGAGTTCACAGGAGACCTGGTCCTCACGGTTCATTCGCTTGATCGAGCTTTACAGATAACGTGTAGGACTATCATGGACTGCATCTGCAGTGAGTGCACATAGACACGCTCTACCAGCGCGGGTTATATCACGTGCCGATGTGAGAAGGAACGACGCATATTCGCGTATTCGCGCGTCCGTTCATACACACAAACATCGTTTCTCCTATCTTCCAAGCTTGCGGGCATTGTTATCGAATATGCCGGGAATGCTGCTGCCGAATATGCCATCAGCTAAATGATCCGTGAAAATTCCAGCTGGCCTGTCCGATTTTACGCGGGCGGAAACTTTTTCCTTTTTCCGTTTACGCGCCGCGATCGAAGCGAACGGACAGCACCATCGTGGAAAGAACGGGCGATGGATAGGGGCGCGGGCGAGATGGTACCATACGAGCCCGGAATGTCGAGCCATCGATATTAAAACGTTCCCGAATCACACTAACGTTCGGGAGTGATGCGCGAACCGTGCTGTGTTATTATTCCGAGCCGGGAAAGATCACCAATCTCTCGAACGCGAGAGCTCATGAACGCGCCGAGGAATTTTATGGACGATATGCTGCTTGCGAGCAGATCTCTAAGTAAGCACGGGATTAGACTTGCGTTGGCTAATCGCGATTTTACGAGTGGCAGTAAAAAAAGAAGTTAACTAGCTATTTACTAACCAATTTTTACTGACCAATGATATTCTGTTGTTGAAAAATATAAAATGTAAAATAGCAGGAAGCTAATTTTTCCTGAACGGAAACGGCCAGTCATCCGATTAAAATAGTTTTAAATACTTCCAAAGTATTGCCGCACAATTTAATTTGCGACTTAATCTTAAAAGAGCATCTGTAGGTATTGATTCTACAACCAATCAATAAGCTTTCGTTGTGTATAATTTAATTAAAAAGTAAATATACAATTCCGAGTAAAATTATATTATTTAAAAGGCTTTCCTGATTTCCATTATCTCAATCTATTCTGGATTTCCTTAAACTATAAGCTTATTAAAATTTTCCAATTAAAACGGTTAAATTAAGATACTTTGTATTTTTTGATTAAAATAATCTAAATTAACATTCCAACGCGACCGCTTTGTGCGCCATCCGTCCTGAGAACTTTTCCGACGTTTGTTTTTTCCAACAACATTGTAATATTATATTAAAACTAATGCGATATGTCAACTGTGCTACATTTATAATTCAAATTTAAATCATTTCAACGCCTCGATACAAAACATCTGCCGCCTAATAATAAGAAAATATCCGATAAGTGTTAACGACGTGTATAGAAGTCATCGAAATTTAATGGCAGCCATTGCGTTATAAATTACATTGTAGCTCCTATCTTCTCTTACGGTCTCTATCTTTACTATGATCTTCCATTAATTTAAGAATGTATATCCGTTTAGTAAAAATAGAGGGATAAAGCTGAAATTTACAGAGATTGTGCACTTATATATCCCAAAAACCTGTGTTAAATTTCAAATCGATTGTCTGACCCGTTTAAAAGATATTAATTTTTTAATTTTGTATGCGTTCTTATGGAGATTGACAGGTTATCAAACATTGCATTCAGAATGTAAAGAAAAAATAGAGAAAAAATTTCGGAAAAATTACGGTGTATATAGAGGATACATTGAAACTAGTTCACTATAAATTTGACGATGATTCACTGACTAGTTTCTGAGAAAAAAAAGAAAAACTGCAGCACTCTCACAGATTTTGGCGTTTGACGCCAAAGACGCCTAAAGACGCGGCAACGTCGCACTGCGCACGACTGGTTAAAATCACTTAAATCAGTAACATTAATGTCCTTGTTATGATATTAAATAGTAGTAAGCCGTTAAAGTATGCATATAACCGATATATATTGGATTTCTCAGATTACTATACTTTTGGCTGGGAAGGTATAGGTAATATATCCTTAAGATTTTCTCTTTTCTTTTGTCCTCTACAATAGCTACTATATGTATGTTAGCTGCAACCACGTCAATCGAGGACCTTTTTTCATGGTCTGGCATCAAGAGCGATAACTGACAATGAGATAAAGCGGTACTGGCATATACATTTATAATATATACCGCACCACCTTATCTCGTCGCCCTTGCTTAAAGCGAGCAAATGGGAGGGAGAGTCAGGATACATCCGGGTCGATCCCACGGGACGCCATCGAGGAGTCAAACTCAATCTGCAAATGGTACAATCCCATTTTCGACGCTTCGACGGCGCTTGATCACTCTCTTTTAAAGCCGGGTCCGTAATGTGCCTCGTATATTTCTCTTTACGGCCGAAATGACATAAGATGATGTGTTTCATTGTCGTGTATTCCGCGCTAATATACTCGCTTCAGTTGAATTATTATTCGCGGCTCGCGGGCGTAAAGATGAGCCGTGAGGGGGCCATATAAGTTATATGACGGTATCAACATTTGAATTTCTCTTGAGATAATTAAAATGTTTCGACTGTTAGAGTGCGGTCGTATATTTCGCAACATTCTCTATATACGAGATAAGGATTATCATATAAAACGGTCGGTATGTATTCCTACTTCTGTATATTTCTATATACGATTTCTACATATAGAGTTAAGAATTATCTTGACTCTCCTTGTTTAATATTGGAAATTTTCCATCATTAAGTACTGCAAATCTCGGCCTCATGATGATCCAAGTTCTCCAATGCGCGTGTACACCGCATAAATAATAACAATTTGATCAATCCTCCGACGATTCTATCGCAATGGAGAACAAGGGAACATTAATATCCGCAACAATTTAGAAACTTTTCTACAAAACCCGTACGGCATCGTCCAGAATGGCGATGAAAATTGTCTGGGCGATCATATTTCAGCGCCGACAGCCCGCACAATTCGCCGTCGACTCGACCGGAAACTATCTCGGGCGAATATTTGTCTCGCGGGTCATGTTAAGCGACCCAGCGTTTTTTCGTTGCGCTACACTGACAGAATTCGGCGTTGTCAACGAATCTAAAACTTCGAGTCATGTAGTGAATGTATCGATATCCCGCGCGGCGCACGGCGGTCGTTAGAGAGAGAGTTTCGTGATTTTTCGGAACAACGAGAACTGGAAAGTTCCTCTAACAGCAGCAGCGCACGATGTACAGATATGAAAAATCGAGTCCGTTGCTAACGAATAAGGGTATATATTTTTATATTTTGACCAGCATTGTTTTAACAAATGTCGTCATTCGTGTACGTCTGATCAATACCCGTTAATAACTATTATAAAAAAATATAAAAACATGTTTTCATGTAATATTGAAACATGTGCCTTGGAAAAGTAAAAATTACATTTTCGCAAAAAATTGTATGTGCGACTAAATCTGTTTACGATTATAAAGCTATATTGTATCAATTAGATATAATGTCTTTATATATGCTTTCTCTCTCTGATTAGTCTTTCCTGTTGTCATGTCACGTCATATAATTCTTTTTTCCGTAGAGCAATACGATGTGATACACTTGCAGCGTGTAACAACTTCAGAATCAAGTTTATGGTACTTGGCTGCAAGCCTAACAATGTTTCACACAAAGTATTGTATCTGTCAGTAAAAATATTCGGTGAGGATTTCTTAGCCATATTATCGCTATAGAGACACCTTCGGTTTAATATGTGTAAGTTTTTAATTTTCTAATACTACAATAACAGTACTAAACGTGAAAATCTACATTTTCTGATATCACGGTAAAAACTATGAATTGCTTCATCAAGTTCAGAGTTTCGACGATCTTTTAACTACCCCTTCCCACAGAGAGAAAAAGTGTGCAAGTAGAAACTTGCACATTGCTTCCTCACAATTTTTAAGTATGCAAATTATAAACTTGCACATTACTTCCTCACAATTTTTAAGTATGCAAATTATAAACTTGCACATTGCTTAATCAACAATTTATTTCGCTCATAAAGCTTCCTCTATGAGGAAGCCTGTTTTTTCTTTGATACATAATTATTAGTAGATATTTATTAATTTGGCTTCCTCATAGAGGAAGCTTTATGAGCGAAATAAAATGTTGATTAAGCAATGTGCAAATTTATAATTTGCATACTTAAAAATTGTGAGGAAGTAATGTGCAAGTTTCTACTTGCACACTTAAAAACTATGAGAAAGCAATGTGCAAGTTTCTACTTGCACACTTAAAAAATAAAAGGAAGTAATGTGCAAGTTTCTACTTGCACACTTAAAAACAATGAGAAAGCAATGTGCAAGTTTCTTGCACACTTAAAAACTATGAGGAAGCAACGTGCAAGTTTGTACTTGCACACTTTTTATTGTGATAAGCTTTACTGCGTTTATCGCATAATTCAGATATATAGATGTTCTTTCAGATAGATGTTGACTTTGATGGATGTTGGTAATATATTTACACATAAATATATATATTTATATATTTATATTCAAACGTCTCGTAATGATAAATTACTAAAATGACATATAATATGTGAAACTATCAACTTATACAGTCATTTATAAGATAGCAATCAATGACTTAAGCGTTGTCTACAATAGAAGTCGTACAGTCACAGAACGTGGTCGCAGGCTGGTCGCAGGTCGCAAGAGAGATACAGGGTGACGTATTTAAGGCAGTACGATTCAACACGCAGGACGCGCAGAAGTTTGGTTAACCTCAAAAGTTCAAAGGCCTTAAATTGCCTTAAATACGTCACGCTGCATCTCTCTTGCGACCTGCGACCAGCCTGCGACCACGTTCTGCGACTGTACGACTTCTATTGTAGACGACGCTTTATAAGTTGCTTGTTTCATATACTATGTAATTAAAAACATTAATTAATTGATTTTCGTATATTTTTATGAATCGTATATTTCGTAGTTTTAAAATACGATTTTTTTTAGGTTTTTTGGGACAAAATATATATGCTTTTTGAAGAAAAATAAACAAAAAGGAAACTGGGTCTAATCAACCAAATCTTAAAGAATTATATATGAAATAGGGGTAGAAAAGACCACAGAGAGAAATACATAAATAAGTGTGTTATACGTAGCGAGCGATCAGAAAATGTGCATTTACGCGCCGGTGTTCGTGAAAGCTGATGGGAAAATTTGAATATACTTGTCGAATCAAGCGCCGCCCGTGAAAATTTGAAAGGTGAGTCACGCCCGTGTCAATGACGATTTCATGGGCGAATCTCCGCGATCGTTAACGGAGAATTCGTTTCGGTTGCTCACGATTTCCTGACAGTATGAGGAATAGAGAGAGATAGGAAGCCCCGATATGTCAACGTCGCTGATATTCGATGAATCGGGACTGAAAATCGCGTCCGTGTACATTCACGCATACTGAGGTATCGTATGCACATAAATGCATATATATCTACGTCGCCCAGATATATATGTGTATTACGTGCGACGGTGCAGGTGTTCATGCATGCGGCACATTCGTGTGCGCAGCTAAATATAGAGAGCAACGTTCACACGCTCGACACGGAACGCGGAAGCGGCGAAATAGATTTTCGTTATCGCCACGTTCTCCCCGATTCGCATACGACAGAATAATATCTCTCTGAGGCAGATCGACTGCCGAACTTCTCCATGGGAATTCGATATCGCGATACCGCCTTCTGCACTGATATTTTAAAAGAGACGCGAGATGCAAGATATTTTCGTGCGATCATCAGAAGCACACCCGCAGAAAGAAGTTGGCAGAATTCTTGTGTTAACGAATAACTTCTTTTCTCGAAGAGACGTGCGTTCGAGCCGTGGGTCCGCTTAAAGTGCGAACTTTCGGAGTTGCGTGGCGTTAATGTGCTCCGCTGTGAAAGAAGATTGAAACGTGGAACCTACACCACAAACAGATGAATTAATAAGACATAATCTTCGCAGCGACCTAGTTGTATTTTAACGACTATGTTAATGCAGCGAGGACAAAAGTTTTCTGCGATAGATTGTTATCACTTCGACTGCGAGGAATAGTTTGTCTTTTCTCTCCTTACTTCATCCGCTTTAAACCAAATCATTCTACAAGGAAAATCTTTGTGTCGTTAAGAAATGGGTGTCATCAATGAAAAGATCCATAGTTAATGGAAGTACTAGAAAAAGAAGAAAGACTTCTCAAATCTGAGAAAGTCGAGATAATTCAGAAATCACTTTTTATTTAAATCTCAATGATAAATATCGTGTCTATGGAGTAAAAAATATGGTTTCTAGTTATAAATATTGTATTATGTATAGAAAAAATAACGCATTATTAATCATATCATACATATATGACTACACTCTAAATCTGAACAGTGAATAGTCACTGAGCGTCAGTCTAAAGTATGCCACTCCAATGAAAATTTCATTGGAATGGCATACTTTAGACTGACGCTCAGTGACTTCTTAGCGTGATGTATGCAGCGGATGAACCATGAAGAATAATTAAAAAATCGACACGATCGCAAGCAATCACGTTCAGAGAAGAGATTGCGTAGATATTTCTTCGTATATTTATATCATATTTATTTACTCTGAATCTGAATTAGTGAATAGTCACTGAGCGTCAGTCTAAAGTATGCCAGTCCAGTGAAAATTTCACTGACTCAGTGACTATGCACTAATTCAGATTCAGAGAGTAAATAAATATGATATAAATATACGAAGAAATATTGAAGAAATATCCGTACGCAATCTCTTCTTTGAACGTGATCGCTTGCGACCGTGTCGATTTTTTAATTATTCTTCATGGCTCATCCGCTGCATACATCATCACGCCAAGGAGTCTGTTTTGCGCACGTTGCATATAAATACAGCGTGTCGCGCGGAATGCTTGATTCGTTATCAAAAGAATTCCACCGTTCTTGGCCCGGATACCAGAAGAACGGACGACCGGAATTAGATATCAGCGCCGTAAGACGGAGTCGGTCGCTGCTCAGGGCGGGTACCCTCGAAACCTCCCGAAGATTTATGCCACGAAAGCACATCGTCACGCGAGCGCGAGGCCTAAAGCCACGAAATGCGCGGCGCATTTCCGGTGGCGCGATACGATGCAGCCAAGTGCCTATTTCATCAGACGACGTCGGCAACGACAACGACGACGGCGGGGGAGGCGTAGTAGCTCGAGCGATACAAACGCGAGAAAAAAACGGGCGAGATACCAAGGGAGGAGGCGGTGTTACATAAATCACCGAAACGAGAGAGCTACCGGAGGCACGGGGTTTTCGAATCGTAACAAAGTGGAAGATAGCCAGGCTCGAAGGCTAGGAGAATATGGCCACCATTTTTCCTCGGCTTCGGCTGCTGAAAGCACATGTAACGGCGTAGGACAGTTTATGTCCGCGTGATTCCAGCCTCCCCTTACCCCGGCGATTTCTCACCCTCCTAACCCCATCCCCCCATATAGCTCCTTCGCGCGTCGAAGATTTCGGCTTGTCACGCCTGGGGTCTTCGCACTCCCTTTCTCGTATCCGTTTTTTTTTTCTTCCGCCGTCTCTCTCGTCCCGCGTTCCACGTCCTCCCAACGCCTCTTACATCGAGCTGCCACCTCGTTCGCCGCCTTTTCGTGCCAACTCTAAAGCGATACGAATGGCCATCGGCACCACATACACGAAAACGTAAAACTTTTTCGTCGCACGTACCGGCATGCCCGTTTCCACTTTTCTGTCCGGGCCTTTTATCGATCGTGTGTCTCTTTGTGCGTGGACGCGCTTTCTCGCGCGCCGTCCCGACTTCCTTCGTGCTTTTGTATTTTGTACACTGCCTGCTCCTCCATTGTCTGTCCACGAGTCGTTACTTATGCAGACGTTGCCACTTTACACCGATCACGACAACGTAAAACGTATATTAAAAGCTAAAAAAAATGTGGTTTAATATGATAAGTTCAACACTTAAAGTTAATATAAGTATAAGGGTGCAGAATCGTAAAATAGCTGAATGGTTTGTTTATATGTTGTTTAACCGAGCGCGTTACAAAAGAAACGAAACGTCGCGCACAACCAATTGACTCGCGAAAAGCACTACGCCCGGGTGATAAACGTAATTACGTTTTCACATTTATTTACTAACGTATATCCTACTTATCCGTCTGGCGGAATGGATAACAATGACTAAAATGTTGCGGGGTTGCCTTGTCGCACAAACCTTCTCTAATAAAATATACGATGCAATTTCGTTACGCCGAGAACCCGACTACGTGTACTTTGAAATGCGGTACTTTAACGCTACGTTGTATAACATTGTATCATATTCCGCGGAGTAGCACACGGCGAGGTAATATCTTATCTTGAATCCCTTTGCCCCCTCTAGGGCAGTCTCGACCTCTCATAATGGAAATCTATCTTTCATCTGTAATTATAATCGTGCGTTGGCGTGATGCATCTCGCGTTATCGCGGATAACACGGCGCGATAACACGTGTATCGCGATAAGCATCAGTTACCGAACTACCGCGGCTGAAACTAGATTCAAGGCTGGATGCTCGTGAAACACACCGCAAGTGTCTTCGCTCGAACACCCTCACGCTTCGTGACACCGAAAAGATTTTATCGCGATGAGAGCTTCCAAAGTGATTACCAACGAGAACCGGGAATCCTCCAATTATACAATCGCAATTGATAGTTACGGCTGATACGTTTGCCGTCCTCGCGACGTTAACTCTCTAATCGTATTAGGATCTTTTCTCAGGTAAACTATTTTTATATTTGTTTCGTAATAATGTACGAAATATTTCATGCAATATAAAAATCAAGAATATTATAAAAATTTATGTTTATTTCAATAAAATAATAAATCCATGTAGGTAATAATAGTAGCTTTCCATTTACATCAAAACTCAGTTAATTCTCACTTGTGACGTCGTAACTCAGTTGAATGCACGTTCCTTTTGATGCTGATGACAAGTGAGATTCAACTGAATTTTTATTCACAATCGAGACCGTGTCCTTAGACTCACATTAAAAGTGAGATTATGAACTTGTATTGTTATGCGATACCTTTGTCACCAAAATAAGCAGGTAAATTCCTTTTATTCACTGAACAACTGACGTTTTATCCGAGTATTCTGAGTCTAAAGTATTCACATAACTGAGTGACTCAGCTCACTTGAGTGTAAATGGAAAGCGCCTAATATCACTTATATGTATATAATTTTCTATCAAGATATTCATATAAAAATTAGTCTATGTTGAGTAACATGAGAAAAATAGAAACAACACTATTTATATATGTTGCAGCGCACAATTATTTTATATTTTTTTATTGGATATATTAAAACAATTTTGTACAACATTTTTTCACAATGCACGTGCACTTGGCAACTTTATTTACCATTTTAAAAAGGTAATTTTTTAATGATGTTGAGTAACACGAGAGAAATAAAAATTATAAAAGAAGTGTAATAAAAGAAAAACGAGTTGAACAAAAAAAAAAAGGATATATGGTTGCCATTGGAACGTGGTGGGTAACATTGCAGACAACATGGCGGACGAATCACGGTCCTGAAAAATTAACCGGTCCCGAGTGTCGTACCCCTTTTGCGAGTGGGAGCGGCGCCTTGCTCTAATACAGATTTATTGCCACCTAAGAGCCGGAGCCAGGCGTTCTAATACAGGTATTATGCTGACGCAGGCACGAGGAATTTACACGAAATTGGAGGTAATTTGTAGGGGTCGAGCGCAAACCCCTTCTACCACCGCCGTCGCCGTCGACCCCCTTTCGGCCACTACCACTCTACCCCGCGTTACATCGTGCCGGACTTGTGTGTGCGGCTGTGTATCCCGAAACTCTCCGGTAACGACTTGCTCGAAGGACGTAACTCTCTCCAGCAAGGGCTATCTACCTCGAAATATGCAGCCGCGTAGGCCGCTTTTTGATTTACGCAGTAGATCGTTAATTAAAACGTCACGGCTGATCGGTCGCGCGTACGGCGATTTAATTAAAATTTTTTAATTGCCAAGCGTGGCCTACGATAGACGAACGATCTCACCGCGACGGTCTTCCAAAAGTATCTTGCTCTTTTTTTTTTTTGTGATCGACGTTGTTTTTGGTGGCACCCTAACGAGGGTATCGAAACACGAAACCGGTTATTATCGGAGATCGTGTCATGGTTTTCGGTGGGCGCAAAGAGCCTACCGTAAATTGTCGCGTATCGTTGACGAGATCGATCCGTTCGACACACAACTCGCTTCTGCGGTCTACGTGTTCTGGATGGGAAACTCGTTATTAATGATGGGAGTGTGAAGAGACTATATATATGTACTAATCGCGGATGATAATCCTCCAATTTAATCAAAACGATCGATCTTAGTTTTTTCAGCTTCGTTACTGATTACGGATAGATTATTATGGATCGATTAGAATATTCATGACTATCCTGTGAGACGCATGACTATATCTTTGTTTTACATTTACAACGTTACTTTTCGCATTTCTCAAAAAATACAAGTATACAAATTTCGTTATAGTTTTAATCATAATTATTGATAAATAGATGAATACGGTTAGGATCGTCATCATTAGCGAGGAGAATAATGACGATGCTCATAAAATTAATTTGCCATTTACTGCGCGAACAAATCGAAAGGTTTTCACTTCTTTACATTCTTCCATTATCACCATTCGTTTCTTGATAACAAAGTTTTACAACCGTGCTTTTGAGGCCGCATGTTATTTAAAATTTTAATACACCTAAGGCGCGGAACGCAAACGCGCGCCGTACTAGTTAGTGATTTTAATCTCGGTGTTGTAATAAGAAATAAAGTGAACCATGTAGCAGGTTCGCTAATGCTATTGCGCGAGAGACATTCTTTCGTGTCACGCGATTTACATTGCGAGGTTAAAAGAATTTCGATAATACGGTGTGATGCGAATGGCAATTACCTAATTTAATTCTAACATGAGACGCGTCATATTGTGCGCTGCATTATATTTTATCTTAAAATCTATTTTGAGATAAACTAAATTAATTTTAATTAATTAAAAAGTGTAAGAGAGAAAAATTATTTTACTTTTTAATTATATGTATAAGTTTTTGTTTCTTATATTTTTTATACACTTCAAATGTACATTCCAAGTTTAATGTGAATATATCCAGCCATTTTTATAACATAAAAAAATAGTACCTATAATACGACAAAATAAAATTGTGTAAGAAAATAGAAATACGAGATTATAAATTTCAATAACAGAATTTGCAATTATTATAAAAAATAAGAATTCGAAATTTCTATTGAGAAAATATGATAAGAGGATAATAGAAAACCGCTATGACAATAAATGATGATTATAAAAGCCGGATATTCGTTTCCCGGAGATACCAAAATAGTCGACTTACTTGACGGCAGTTTCGTGATACGATTGTTCTCTTACCTGGCATGTTTCGGTCCGAGGCTGGGATCGTACATAGAACTCGCCGAGATGTCTTCATCAGGGATTTCTCCGCTCTCCATGCCCAACGCTGTAGTGCATTGTCCTGGAAACAATTCACAATAGCATTGGACAAAATTCAATATCAATCTTCATTTCGTTAACGTCGCGCATTAAAATGAGAATTAACAAGTGACAAGTGAAAAGGGGCTTTGAAAGTCCAACGCAGTTGATGATGCATAAGTTAACGTTATATCGATCTTTAGTAACTGGAATACATAATTATAAATCAAACGTTTCGGCTCCGCTTTGAGTCATCTTCAACGATGCGGTAACAATTTATTCAAAAGAATTTCACTTTCTCTAACGAGAAATAAGTAAGTAACTTCAAAAATTGATGGCCTAAAAATAGTGTAATTTTCTGTAAGGAAATTCAAGTAAAACTTGGCTAATGATCATAGTTTATTTAGTTTATTGGCTGTTCTACCGGAAACGTCCATGCTCTGATTTAGGTCAAAGTTTGTAAATAGATTCCTTTTAGATAAAAAAGACGTATATCAAAAGGATTTTTAGCGATTCAAAAGTTAAACAACTTTTTCAATATATTTTTATATTGCCTTTCCTTTCTTTATCTTGCACACCATTTTTATTTGTAACAGGATTTTATTACATTAAAATGGTTCCACATGGATTTCCAACGTTTCACGTAAAGCGAGATCCACCCCACCCGCAACCCTCTGCCCACAGGGCGAAACGAGGTCTATCGTTGTACGGTTCCACATGAGTTTCCAACTTTCCACGCGAAGCGAGGTCCATTCCACCCTACCCCTGCTTATAGGGCGAAACAAGGTCTATCATTGTACAGTTCGAACTTTCAATTTTCCACACAAAGTGAGGTCTATCTCACCCCACCCTCTGCTTACGGTACGAAACGAGGTCTATCATTGTACGGTTTCACATGGGTTTCAACATTGTCAGATCAACTAACTGGCGCTTTGGAGAAACAGAAGTTGTTTGGCGTATCGCCTTGTATATATAGTTTGTAGTCGTTAATAATTAATTTGTTCTTTTCCTTTGCTTTCGTTTAATTCTATAAATTATTATGGTTGCTTGATTAAACTCGCTTAGTATTAATTAGTGTTCATTATCATAGATTAGTTAGATTTAGTTTGTTATTTGCGCGTATTCACGCGAAACGTCGGTAGATCGCGATCGGTAGAAATTTACAAATTTATGCGACTCACCAATTGATGCTGCCATCGTTCATCCACCGACGGCAGCAATTACCCCAAAAGGGAGCAAGTACTCGCTCGCGGCACACGTTACAGGACCGCGAGCTCACTTGCCGCCAAGAAGTCTCATAACGCGCATCGAGGCTTTCGGGACGCCCGACCGCGCTCTCACCCCCCCTTGGGAACCGATCTCTCGCCTGCCTTGCTTTGCCTGCTTGCTTGTGCCTGCTTGTGCCTTTGCTATCCTGCGGATCTCGCTTCTATCTGTGTGATGCTGTGCCTGAATGCTGCATGCCGGACCAGACGAGACGAGAATTCAGCGGCCACGAGACAGGACGAGAATCGGCGCACTTCACCCAGGAGACGACGGGCGACCGAACGGTGAGTCGCTTAGCCTTTTCGTTGCATGCGCACCTTCGCTATTCGCTTTCTCGCTTTATCACAAACTTAGTCGTGAGGGGATTATAATTACCCCCCTCTGGTCCTTCGAGCAATTATAGTACATCTCGCCTCCGGAAACTGACACCCCCCGTTCAGAAGTATTATTTAAAAATTCATATTATTTGTTTTTAACTTTAACACTGCATATCTCGAAAGTTAGAGTAGTTGGCCTTATAAGACGTATATAATTTTTTTGTTCATCGAAAAGAAATGGTACCAGAAATCATCATCGTTAAATCAAAAATCCTAAGAGATCGTAATCTTGCCATATATCAACGTGCAACGCTGCAATAATGTTTATCCTGACGTATATAGTTACGATTATGACTTTACACTTTTACATGGTTTAACCTTCCACACAAATAATAATAGACTGAACAAAATAAGACATAAGAACAGAAAACAGGAAAAAATGTTAAAAAAATTATTTAATTTTTGAGTCGCTAAAAATCCTTTTTTGGTATACGTCTTTTTTATTTATGCAAAAGGAACCTATTTACAAACTTTGACCTAAATCGGAGCACGTTTCCGGAAGTTTCGCCCCAAGCATCAATTACATTACATCTATATGTTGTGTTATATTGCATTTACATTGTTGAGTGAGAAATTATAATATAAATGTAATGTAACTGATGCTCGGTGTTTACTGAGTTACGCACCGTCAACCGCGTTCAACTCACAAAGTCTCCTTTTACTTATCACTTGTTAATTTCATTAACGAGAAAGTCCTTTGTTATTTATTAAATTAGTAAAATGTAAGTTTCGAGTAGAAGATCGTGACATGATAATAGATTATTCTCGTGAGAATTCAGCCTTAGCAAATCACATTATTGAACAGTTCTGCGTATTTGCACTTCCATTTGCAGTCAAAGATTCTCGAAGGTTTAATTTTGTCGTGCATAAGAATTTCGTTTTCAACAATCTCGTCCGCCACTAACAGCACTATCGCAGGGATGTGCAAATTCTCCAACGAAATCCTTGGAAACGCCGGTCGCCACAAACATGCGACTTCGTATTCCGCTGGGTACACACGAGAAGCAATTTACAATCGTAGCGAGTATGCTCGCGTCACCTCTATTTTCCGATTTCCTTTTCTCCGTAAGTTAGCAGCTATTTTCACGATCACAAATAAAGCGACGAGTTATAATGTAATAATGTAGAATGTCTAATAGTTAATATGACATATTCGATATACGACCGTTCTTTTTTCGTTCATAAGACAAATGTTGATAAAAGCACATAAGAATGAAGTAGATATCTTTCAAAACATCTTATTGGCATTTTGATTTGATGTAGACACGGGGATTCTTTCTATTTTCGTTTCGACATCCGTGAATCGGAAACGTCAGAGAGACGAGAGATATTCGTGTAAAATAATGCATAAACACTGCCGATTATTCGCGCGGAATGACAATAAAACGGCGTTTTCCGATATCTTTTTTTGCCGTTGTATATGAAATGTCTGCTCGACGCGCAACGTCACCGCGAAAAATCGATTGCAGGAATATCAACTGGCAATGGCACCGCCGCGCCGATGACAATGTCCGCATATATGTGCAGGGAAATGATATATTTTCGAATCCGCGGACTCAGCCCGGTCAGTATATAACTTGTCGCGCGTGCGACGTCGCGCTACGCTTAAACTACGGTACTGCAGTTACGGTGGAAAGTTTCAAAACTGCAGAATGCAGCGGACGTGGGATTAGCCTGGCCTCTGGAGCTACTACCGACCGGCCATGGTCTCCATGAGCCGGCATTACGGCGAACAAAACTTCGTTTGTGTTTGTAACTGTCCCCTACGTTTCACCTACCGTCCATTAAACCGGCGAAACCTGGTTCGATGTGTTGCGGTGGCGCGACTAAAATCTGCGTTCGATACGTTCAAAGATGTCGAACGCGAGATTATTGCGTTTACAAGTCTCTTAGGGCCAGTGTTTCAATAGTCGCTTAACTTTAATCCGAGCTTTAATATTAGCTTAACTCACTCTTCGTCTCTTTCTAACTATCCCTTTTAGAAAAAGACGAAGAGTGAGTTTAGCTAAACTTCAGTTTAAACGACTATTGAAAAACTGGCCCTAATAGTTACATGTTACATCGCAACCGATAACAAATCCACTACTTTCTAACACGTGTCAATTTTGCTTTTAAGTAGATTGTCAGAGAATTCAGAAAAGACAGACGAAAATTCATTCGAGCGAGCGAAATCAATAAATTAAAAATTTTGCCCAACTGGGATAATCTGATAAACATTCAATCAAATGAATGGCATGCAGCTAAACAATTCGATATTTGTATTCAGTGTATCACATAATGCTTACATATACAGAAAAGCGATATAAAAAATATAAATTCAATCATGACGTTGTCAATCATGAACGAGAGTAAATGCGAGAATTTGTTATTGCAAAACGCGCGATGAAATAACTGCTGGAGATTAAGAAGATAAATATTACAAAATTACATTTCGCATCAGATTGTGCTAAATACTCTTTGCGTTGAGATAGTTAATATATTGCACAAAATGGTTGGCAATAGCATGTGATTCATTTAACGAGGTCCATTTAGCAGAAGTTCCTTCCATTGTGTTTGCTGTTTTATTAAAAATTTTACAAATGGAAGTTATGACCTTTACAGTGCGCTATCAACGGGCTTCTTCGCATTTTTTTCATAAAACTGGCGTGCCTTTCCTTTGTTATCAGACTTTATTACATTTTCTTTATATTGCCCTTTTAACTTAATCATAAAAATTATTAGGTACACACTTAACGCGCTTGAAGTTATTGTTAATAACGCGCTATATGTATATCAATCTTTTTCATTAATTTGTGTTTTTAATATGTTTTTATTATGTCCTCGAATATAACGTGTTTATTTAAAAAATGGGCAGTATTGACTGACAATGAGATACCTATAAAATTCGATAATTAACAATTTTCTATTCTAGATTTTGAGAGTATTGAGAAAATTATTTTACGTTTCCGCGGCGCGTGTGTTCGTGTGTGTGTGTGTGTGTATGTGTGTGAAATTATTTTATCTAATAAACGTTAAAGTTCCTCTCTCTATTCAGGCCGCGCAGTTTCGATCTAGTATTCGATGTGCATCTAGTATTCGTCTTTATATTGCATCCGTTAATGCGACACACGGTGTGACTGAGATGAACTGTGCTGTAATTATCGAGCTAACCTGGATTTAGCGGGCCACACTGCATCGTGCAGCCAATGTTTCGCGTCCGAAAATTATCCAACAATCGAAATGCTCGTCGTAGTTAATCAACCGTTGCATTGTATTTTTCGGACAAAACGGATATGCAATACGAGGAGCGTAAAAATATCGGTAGATAAAATGATGATTTCTATTTACTTCGAGCTTCGAGTAGAGTTAATGTTTCCCTGTCAATTCGTAATAAAGTATTAACGGTAATTTTAAAAGTGCAATATCTTCTGCGGTAATTCGTAAATTTTATCATTTGTGCATTCGTGTGCACTTTGTACAAGAGCGCATGGCGTATCGTGTACATTGAATATCCAATGTATACAACGATAACGGCTATGAACCCGAGCTTTAGTGTCATGTCCCAAAGCAATAAGTCAAGCTGACATATTGGAATATCCTAGATGCGATGTGTTTTCACGCAGCATGCGGGATAATGAACGATTTCAATGATTCGTGACATGATTGACAGTCCAATTCACCAAAAGCTCAAATATATTCAACAGAGATAGTCAATAATTAATAATTAATATTTGTATAATGTTATTAATTATTCCAATTAAATATTAATTATTAATTAACATATGGAAATTAAAATTAGTTAAAGAAATACATGATGCTGGATGGAAGACCCTTAAATACGTCTAATAATAATTTAATATTTTATGAACATAAAACACATGAAAGAAATATTTTAAAATTTTATAAAAATTTACAACTTTTTTTCTATGTTATTTAGATGGTAAAAAATTAAATAATTCTTATTTCGTAAATGACATAAAGCAATAGAGGATTTACGTGTATCAATACGAGCAAATATATGCTCATTTATTCTCTGCTTTATAAATATATTTATTTAAAACAGCGTCTTGCAAGCAACAATTAATTTGCATAAAAATATAACGGATGAGCAGTAAACAACGAATCAGAAGCGCGGCACGCCAGAACGAATCGGCACAATGAACTGGCTTTTCGCTCGTCTGCATCTGAGCAGCTATTAGATAGTATTGTTAATTCATCGTGCGGCTGACATTTCATTTACGAGGGTACAATACCTCGGTGAGACCAGGTGTATATAGGGATGGTATTATTGCGTACGCGCTTCAGTGCTGAAGAAAAAAAATTATTACGCATGGTATCCTCAGTGCTTGTCATGCCTTTTTCGTTCGTACAACAAAAGGGACCGGAATCTTGTTCGCGAATTTCCTTATCAACATGTTGTATTCTAAATTTTTCTTAAAATTTGCTAATATTAATTAAAAGATGATATTAACAATTAACAATTGTTCACGTTATCGATAACAATTAACTAATTGCAACACACGCACATATACGATAATGGTGTTATTTCGACGTTTCTTTTTACAAAACGATTGAAAGAGTTTTATTCGCGAGAAAAAACTTAGACAGATAATGTTATGAAATACGATCGTGAATAATAAATGTTAAATCAAAGAGCAAAGTAAAACGAGAGAACGATAAGTAATTGAGCAATCTTCCAAGCAATTAAAACTGATGATGCCGTAATTAACTTATAAATACGTTGCCGGCGGCAGTTAGTTTATTATAGACTTTAATCTACTTAATATTTCATCATACGATTTATTCCCTTCTTGCTTACAATTAGACAATTTGCAATAATGCGTGTTTGCAACAGAAACAACGTGATCCTAATTAAACTGAAACCAATAAAACTGTAAAATTTGTTTATAAAATTATATTGTAAATAATATTAAGTCTTGTCACGCTTTAAAATTTTTTTTATTAAAGAAGAGTTTTAAACAAATTTGATGACTTATAGCTTCCTATAAATTAAATTTTAAGTGAAAAATAGTTTCTGAAGAATTATAAATATACGAGACACATATTCGTATTTGTTCCGAGGCTATAAGCATTTTAGTTTCGAGAAACTCGTGGTTGTCTCCACGGGATGCCTCGTATAAGATTTTCAATCGCAACCTCCTGACTTTGCGCGACGACAGTGCAGCGCTCTGGGACAATGGAGAAGATTGTAAAGAGAGTGACGGAAGTTGGAAGGGGTCAAAAGAGTGTCAGCACTTTTCGGAAGTCATAAAACTTGGGTGTCTGACGCGTACGGGAGTTCGAATTCGACTTACCTAGATCCGTGCAGCGACAACGCGGCAGGGACAATAGGACGAAGATGGCGATCAGAAGTCCTCGAAGTGGAGTTGGATCGGCGGTGGGACCAAGGACTGGCATGTTACTGGTGACCTGGGCCGTCGGCACGCCGATAACTTGCTCCTCCTCATCACTAACTATCCGCTGTCCTGACCGCATCGGTCATCAAGCACGTTCCTGGCATCGTGATGGTCGCAAGGTGGTTACAGGCTCGTGTCGATGTCCTGAGCACAGAATAATCCGTGTTAGTTGTCCGCAGACACCTCGGAAATGTCGTGGAGTATGAGCTGATAGTAATACAAGAGCGATGATATTTACAGACTCAGGACAAAATTAAACATTAACGGTCATCTCGCTCGTGACTTCCTTCACATACGTTCGTTTAATGTATAATCATAGCGCCCGATTGTCTTCCGTCTCATTGATAAATTTATCTCGTGGTTCGTGTGCAACGACTCTCCATGAAAATAGTGTCGGTTGCTATCGCGAAAATGTATTGTAGCTAGGACGCTACAATGGAACTACTGCCAAGGTAAATTCACCGGCATGGAATAAAAGGAAGCAACTTTTATCGTTAAAAAGTGAGGAAGTGTACTGTTATATGTCACATTTCGTTTTAATAATTAAATATATTTTTTTTTAATTGAAAAGAAATTCAATTAAAAAATATGTATAAACATTACAAAATAAGGTACATGTATAAACATTACAAAATAAGGTACATAATTCTCGAGGGTTGAATTTGATTTAAATAGCATGAATTAACACGTAACTCTAATAAGTATAAAATAAAACGTACAGTTTATATTTCTGTCAACAAATCCGATTCGTTTTTTCGATGTAAGCTGATTGCCACTGGCACAATGTAACGACCATATTTATGTAAATATCATCGCAGGAACTTGCATTTGTCGTATAAAGCGGGGCTCTTATCGTGCTGTTACGGCAGCGTAGACATTTGTTATCATTTTTGCAAATAGCGCTCTCCACCCGCCCTCTCGTCCGTCTTCATTTTACGTCGCGCACAATCTGCACGATAAGAGGTCTATTTTGTACGACAAATCGGCCCCCTAAATATTGCGCCTGTGAAATAAAATCGCTTACAATCGTCCAACTAGCACTTGTTATTTAAAAAGCGACCGTTATGTCCAAGATTAATCGCGTTACCGTGAGCAGACCGCGATATCAACGGCTAATCCGTGTCATTCCCGTGCACGGATTATGCACCAGCTATACGGGTCGTCGACGAATAGTGGAAACATTACTATGCCGTGGGTTATGAAATTTTAATTGCGCCGGTGCTATTAGTAAACGCGATCGTTTTCAGGAAGGAGGTTGAGAGCGTCTACGGTGCTGCTCTGCTGCTGCTGCAATTGTATCGCGCTCATATGTACCGCACGGGGATATGGTATAAGTACGCGTGTTCCATATGCTGAAATTGCAACTGCAACACCGCACGGATTTCGCGTCACGCCTCATGCATTATTCACACCTCGCCGGAGGTGAAATTATTTTTCCCCCTAGCGTTAGTATTATTAATTTTAGGCGTTAGTCCAACGTGAAACTCCAAACCGCGGGAAATAACCACCCCGGCGCTGCGCCCGGTGCGTTTGAGTGCATTCACGCAGTCGCGCGTGACAAAAACATTCGCGTTTCTCGTTCGAGGCATCATCATGGCTTCCTTCGAAACCACGTAACAGCATAATGTGCTTTATTATCAATTTTCTGACAACTCCGTGAATTAACGATCTGCATTTTAAGCCGATTTTTTTTACTGATTCTTGACTCGCTAAAGGATTTTGAATACTGTGTCATTAGACACACCCTCCATCGATCTTTCGACAGAAAACTATTTTATTTGCTGCGAGCTATAATTATAATTACGTCGCATATTTTCGTTGTTCACCTTTTCATAAGCCCCAATTATATTCCATAAATCCCTTCGTGTTTCCTTAGAAATTACATCCATTGCATTGCACTAGACAAAAAGTAATATAAATATTAGTAATACCATATACAGGGTGTTCTAAAAAAGGGGGGCCAAAATTTAGGGAGATATTCCTCACACCTAAAGGATGAAAAACTGTTACATGAACATGGGTGCGGAAACGCTTTTTTCAGGAGTTAGAGCTTCTTTTCTGAGTACGGCTAAATGAGGTTGTGACCTTATCTGCCAGGCAGAAATCAGAAGAATTTGACCTTTAATGTTATAGTTACTTGTTTACATAATGATTAATCCTAAATTGTTTCGTGTGTAAGTAATACAGTCAACAATATTTTCAACATAACTCCTGAAAAAATCGTTTCCGCACCCATGTTCATATAACATTTTTTCATCCTTGAGGTGTGAGGAATGTCTCCCTAAATTTTGGCCCCCCTTTTTTAGAACACCCTGTATATTACAGTTACGTAAAAGACAAATGTGTAATATAAAATCTGAGCAAAGAAGTCCCGAAAGCGAGGCATAATTAATAAACAATTATTTTTTAATATTTTGATTGTTTAACATAAATCAAGGTGTCACATTCTATTGTTATTTAAAATGGAATTTACAAAAATGGTAAATATTGACAAAAGAGGACCCAGCCTTGATGACTTTGACTTTGACATATGTTGTCAAGGTCATGACCCTGAACAACATTCAAAAGGTTTTAGCCGTCGCTCGTTTTTTATTAAAAAGTTATTAACAAAAACAGTTTGAAAAATATAGCAGTTATTTTATGAGTATTGAAAGGCATAAACGACTAATATGTATGTGGAAATAGTACATGTATGAACGAAGGAAAGTTATTTAAAGCAGCGAATTGTTGGTATATTGAATAGTCTTTTTGTTAAAGCAGAGAATAGTTGGTATATTGAAAAGTATATATACAATTTTATGTGCTAGAAAGCATAAATACAAAGTATTCTCTGCTTTAATCATGGCAAAAGCATGTTAAAGCTCTGTTAAAGCAGATAATAGTTGGTTATTATTAACAAAACAAGGTTCAATGATCACCTTCAATGACCAATTATTATCTGCTTTAACAAAGCGTATAAACTATTAAAATGTATATCTATAACTTTTTAATCCGTAACTGGTACACATTTTAATAGTTTATACACTGTGTTAAAGCAGATAATAGTTGGTCATTGAAGGTGGTCACTGGTCATTGAACCTTGTTTTGTTAATAACCAATTATTATCTGCTTTAACAAAGCTTTAACATGCTTTTGCCATGATTAAAGCAGAGAATACTTTGTATTTATGCTTCCTAGCACATAAAATTGTATATATACTTTTCAATATACCAACTATTCTCTGCTTTAACAAAAAGACTATTCAATATACTAACAATTTGCTGCTTTAAATAACTTTCCTTCGTTCATACACGGAGAGAAATGTTTTGTTAAAATGACAAAATTTTGTTAAGATGGCAAACTTTTATCATTTTAACAAAACATTTCTCTCAGTGTACATGTACTATTTCCACATACATATTAGTCGTTTATGCCTTTAAATATTCAAAATAACTGCTATATTTTTCAAACTTTTTTTGTTAATAACTTTTTAATAAAAAATGAGCGACGGCTAAAACCTTCTGAAGGTCACTCAGGAGGGTGACCTTGACAACATATGTCGAGGTCAAGGTCATCGGGGCTGGGTCCCCTTTTGTCAATATTTACCACAAAAATATAAAATGTATATTATGACTTGATATAGCATTTTAATATCTTACAACTATTTAATCACGAAGTATTATTGTAACAACAAGCTATAAGTAACATAATTGTATTATGCTGGTATTAAACAATTTTTGTTTTGAAAAAATATCTGCCATAAAATCGAGTTGTAAATACAATATACTGGCATATTCTGGCCATAAGGACTCTGTATGGTTTTCGTGCCGCATCTAAGATATAGGCGCAGAATACGAACGAGGCCCTAAAGCCGTCAGAAACAAGTGTTGCGCACGGTATTGAAGTTGTAAGATACGGCAATACGTATGCACCAAAACCTATAATGGAACTCCAGATAGGTTGCTTTGAATACTCGATGGAGCTCGAGAAAGCTATATTCGTTGTACCTTTCAGCGAAACCAAGCAAAACTCAACGAGTACGCGTATTACGTGAAACGAGTAAGGTACTGACTGAAGTTACATGAGCAAGCAAGATAATGGAAACGTGCTTTACACCGGGGGTCGCCCAATGTTGAAAAACGAGTACCCTCTCGGCACGTGGGGTCATTAATACTCCACGCGTACAATACATTTTTTTTTCAAGATAAAATACACGGTCATTGAGCTCCTGTCGAGCACCCACCACCGAAGAGGCACGCCTCGCCTCACTAATTATTTATAATTATCGATCGTTAACGAGCAGTGTCCAGGAGAGATCGCATTACGTTCGCCCCGAAGCCACGGTATCGCAATACCGTCTGCTCTGCTCTCGCTCGTGGAGCTATTATGGCATGGGCGCGTGATTTTATAAAATTCATCTAAGGGGAGAAATAAAGAGAATTAGAAAGGTGGACGACCATGTACGGTGCATTTATGGGACACTGTGCCTGTGTGACATAAGTAAGATGGAAAATTCCCGACGTATTACGTGAATATTACGATAAGATTAAGATTCATTCACGGAGGAAAATTATACCCGATATTAAAGTTTCGTCCCGGATTATATCTGATAATGATAGCAATATCAAGACAATGATTTACATTTCAAGTATCTTCTTAGTATGCGGACTGAACTGAAGATAGAATAAATATTAATATATATTAAGACCGTTAAGATATATATACAATCAATAGACAAAGGAAAGAGCCATTTACGGTCCAAGCTTGAATCTTAGATAGCTTAATAATATTTCTATATTATACGCGTATTTTCCAACATATTAAACTGCGCGCCGATAATTTGTCGGACTTAAAACACAGTTATTATTGGAACATTAGAGATCCCCCCTCCCTAATTAAATCGATATCGATATCGTTCCAATAATAACTGTGTTTTAAGTCCGACAAATGATCGGCGCGCAGTTTAATATGTTGGAAAATACGCGTATAATATAGAAATATTATTAAGCTATCTAAGATCCAAGCTTGGACCGTAAATGGCTCTTTCTTTTGTCTATTGATTGTAGAATAAATATCTCTCTCTACTTAAATATTTTTTTCCAAGTTTCAACTTCTTGAAATCAGTACACTAAATCGGAATGCAAAAATAAATTTTGTTTTCTAAATTATCATAAATACTAAAGTTTTCCGATTATTTATGTCTACATAATTTTACTATATATTAAGTTACGCTACGGTTAAGCGAAGCATTAATGTGCATATTTTGGCCGCATATTGCTCTACGTATAAGAAGACTAGCGATCTGCTAAAAAGTGTGAAATCGACTGATGTATAAGTATCAAAGGTAGCCACTCGGTCGAAACAATAGCTTGGTTAATTGTTCCCATTACACGGGCGTGATAAACGTTTCACGTGCAGCAGTTAAAGCCCTAAAAATTCCTGCTTCATAGGTCACTACCTTGGTCCCTTTTCTTGTAACGGGCGAGCCGCAGTGGCTGAAGGAAGGAAGGAACGAGCGAGAGATTGAGCGAGGGTCGGGATCTGCGAAGTGCAGGAGGGAGCACCCGGTCTTTTGTGTGCATTCGATAGCCCGTGCAAAACAAACAAGCCTACGAGATACAAAACAGGATCCACGATGCAGAAGCGAGTCCTGCTTGTCCAATGGACGTTCCTCCTTTTCTTCACGGAATACCGAGCACCGTCATTACCCTGTATATATATACGAATAGCTCCGCGCTCCTCCTTCGCTGAGTGAAAGAGGGAAGCGACGGTGGGGAAACACGGAAGTACGGAAGGACGGGGTAAACGGTAGGATTTTGCGATGCAAATTTCATTCCGCTCTCTTCCCTCCGGCTCCGCTCCTGCCCGACCTTCCTAGTCAGCCCTTTCCACCTATCTCCGTTCTTTTATTTCCCCACTTCTAGTTTTCTTTATCTACGACCGCCTGTGCCCCCCTTTTTTTAAAATCATCTCACGGGAGTCCTCTCTCGTGTCGTCGAGCACCCCGACAGAATTATCGCGATCGCCTCGCTCGGGCGGACACGCTTTTTCGCGGTTCGTCGCGATTTTCACGAGGGGAAAAGCTCGGCAAGCCGACGTCGGCGAGGATGGCCTAGAGGACTTGTCGCGGATGCGGCGGTCGGAGCTGGGGAGAGCTGACGGAGCTGAAAGAAACGGAGGTGGAGAAGCGTCAGCGGAATTAATTAATTCTGAGGGGTTGCTACCCAGCCGTCCTTTTGAACGACAACGTGTCATCACGTCCGTCTTCGTCGAAAGAAGCTTTCCCTGTCTCTGGCACGGAGAAGAGCCACCCTGCTTTCGTGCGTTGATTTCAACCAAACAATCGTCGAGTTTATTTTTAAAAAAATTATAAATGTCGGGCAGGACGACGCCTTTTAAAAACTGAAGCTAAAGCCTCGAAAGGAAACGTGAATAAAACAGCCCCGTCTGGAGATTAGAAGCAAAGTTCCCAACTCGTCATGATTATACTACGAAGTAATTTATCAATCTTGCAACGTACGTTTCGTGAGAAGATTACTAGACCGAAATATCGATGTATTATATTTCGCAAGACAGCAACATTTCCCTATGACTTTTACTCGCGTAGCTTGAAACTAATTAGAAAACGTCCATAACATCCTTTTATCTATCAGTATCTTTTTATATCAGTACTAACCGTTATTTTTTTCAATTTTCAAGTTTACAGACTTTTATAAAAACTGTGAGTTTGAGAGAATAAAAAAGTTAATCATTATCTGTAATCTTGTAATAAATATAAAAGATGTTCAAGAAATGAAATTATTTTATTAATGTGGAGCATCTCCTAAACATCTCCATCCACGCTTTTTTGAGAAAAATTATTTACGTTTTTTTCCATAAACGCCACGTTACTCATCCTAAGTTTATTTATCATAACAAGTAGCAACACGAATTAATGTAATCCTCGTTAACGACCGCAGAAACGACGCCAGGCATTAAACTCATTGCTCTTAGGGGTCGTAGCTAATCCAGTATGGATTAGCTGCGAGAGAAAAAAGAGCGGATAAGGAACACCGGACGCGCTTTTCTCAAGAGAGAAGAAAGCGTTACGGAAAGGAAAAAGTGTATGAAATTTAAAAGTCCACCGAGTCGCTCGTCATTAAGCAAGGGTTTAGCGATTCTTTCGAGGGGATAAGAAGTGTATGTAGATGCGACGAGTAAAGGTAGACGCGGTATGTATGCTTACCTCGCTCCGCAGATTCTAGCTCCCCCGATAATGCAAGCATCGTTGCTCGTCTCGATGGAGACGATTCAGGTGAGGCTTCGCTCGGAATTATTCGGTTTGTACCAATTTCGAGCCCATCTCGTCTTCCCTTCGCATTCTCCTTCGCCGACTACTACCACTTGTGCCGCTCCCGCTTATACTTCTATTCCAGTCACTACCCCTACCCTACCCACCGCTCTGAGCCAGTTCCTTCGTAACCGAACAATCGTACCGTCTCCTCAGGAGGAACCGAAGGATTTGGGAAAACATGGTTATCGGATCGAACAGCGCCACTTTGCTACGGCAGAAAATCTCGCGGGAACCTAAAAGCTAACGTTTACACCTCAAAGAGAAAACTAAAGGGATTCCTTCTCAGAGCGGAAAAAGCCGATTTAAAATTTCGGTCTGCGTTAACCACGCGTGTAGCGCTATATCCATTTAATTACAGATCGTTTACTCTATCATAAACATATGTTATTATAATTTTTACGTAGAATAAACATCGATGTTCACATAACTACAATTATTTTTATATATTATATATAGTTTTTCACTTTTCTTATTCTATTATACTCTTCAGTGTTTTCTACCTCTATTTCATATATAATTCTTTAAGATTTGGTTGATTAGACACATTGTCAGCTTTATAAAACTTCCGTGTATGTACGAATTCTCCGAAATTTCAAACATCTGTAACTCAAGAACTAATCAATCAAATCTTAAAGAATTACATATATATGAAGTAGGGATAGAAAAGACTGGAGAATATAATAGAATTAGAAAAAATTGCCAATTATAAAAAAGTGTGCAAATTAGAAACTTGCACATTGCTTCCTCATCATTTTTTTCGCTTACAAAGCTTCCTCTTTAAGAAAGCCAATCTATTATATGCTAATAATTTGGCAAATTTTATTATTTACAACGTATATGAATTTAAAATTCTGCTAAGTAACGCGGAAATAATAAAAAGATAAGAAAAGAGAAGAACTATATAATACATAACATAATAATCGTAATGTCAACATCGATGTATAACATACATAAAAATTATGTATAACATCGGTATACATAAAAAAATTCTTTTTATTTTATTAAACCGCTGAAGCGAGAGAATTTACCGTTTTGAGGACGTTGACATTTGTGAGGCCGGAGACCGGAGAAGTTGAAACTATCTCTACTGTCAAGTTAAGTACGCCACTTATCGCCACTCGTCGCGGCTCTTGGAAACTATGAAGTTTTCGAGAGCTTTCTGCTCGAAGAAGAATTTCGCATGCAACGGCATAGCCGATATCGAAAGCGCCATTCTCGTAAAACTTGTTGGGCGTTTCGGATTTCGTTATTGTAGAGACGAAAGAACGATGTCGTTGATATTAGAAATTTTCACAGAGTCATGACAAAATTTGAGGCAATCAAAAAATAACAAAATTATATAATGATGAGACGACATTTTACGAGAAATCTATTTATTGTATAAATATTCATATTTATATGATAATAATAACTAGCTTGTCGATAATTCAAATTTAGAAAGCAAGTAAACAATATGAACCTTTAACTTATGATTTAGCTTAAGTTATAATTTAATTGGCAAGAATAGAAGAGCTAAACTTTAATATTCTGATGAAGTAGAAAATCACATGCAGGGTCGCGAATATAAAAGAAACAGATGTTTTTTTGGTGCAGACATTTACGTTGTTTCGCGATGCGTTATATTTTTATGCAATTTCTCCCATAAAATGGTTATTACCCTTCAAAGTAACTATTCTATGTTTATCGTTTAATTGTAAGACATTTCTTTTCCTTTAAAATTGCTCTTTGCTGCAATTACTGCAGAAACTGCGTCTGATTGTGAGTATACTTCAACCGAAAAAAGAGTTAATTATTTCATAATGCGAAGGGAGAGAATAATCATAAATTGTCGTATATATAAAGGATATTTCTTTTAACTGAGGTAGATAAGAATTCAGTGAAATCTTTCATTATTAAATTTCGAATGTGACGAAATCATATCGACGAAATGCTACTCGCATTTTAGCATCAACTCGCTCAATTGCAGATATTACGTAAAGGGATTCCTACCGGAAGATACATACCAACAAAACGGACATTCGAAAGATTTTTGAGCGCGTTAATGATCAGCATTCACTTTATTCGGTCAAACACGTTGGATTTCCGCCAATCAACGTAGCAATTAGCAGGATTCACTGAACGTGCTTACTCCGTAATCGGGTGACACTATCTGCCTCGTACTTCGCAATATCAACAAAATTATACAGCACACAGCAGAAAAGAATGTTTATACAAGTTAGTCTACGTGAATTATGTATCGTTTTTAAATTAATAGCTCTCAGAGATCGTTAGCATTTAAAATTAAATAAATATTTCTGTTTAATATAAGAAACAAAATAAGAAGTAGGTAAAAGGAACGAGAGATATATATTTAATCGATTAGTATCGGTCTGTCTCAAAAGATCTGTTTCATTTCTATTTGTAGATATTATTTGCATAAAAATACGAGCGAAGAATGAAACTTTACTCCGATATGTCCCAGTTCGAATCAAGGTTTACCTTTAGCCGTGGGCTTTATTGTTATCTCACGGAACAGGAAAGTAGCCGTACAGAGACCTCTCTGTATTTTGCCTAGAGCGTCAAAATATCTGGGTTTAGCGGCCGTCCTTTGTGTGTACTCTGCACGCTACCGATATCTGCACATTGTATGCTATAAAGCACACTCGTGAATTCACGATATTTTAAATTGCTAGTTGTTTGATAACAACTACCTGAACGGCTTCAGACTAAAGCGTCAGATGGGAAATATTTCAATGTCTTCCGATGTTATTCAATGTGTCGTACCCATTGTTTGAGAGAACGGTATAGCATTGCAATTGTACTTAAATGGCGCGAAAATGTTGTCATAAATCCTTAGAGATTAAAAATCTTTCTTCATACATTTTGTAACAACCAGCATCAATAAGAATGTGCAAGTAAATATACAATATTTCAATTGTAGATCATTATTTAAAAAAATATGAAAAACAAAAAAAAATCTTATCACATCCGTATATACAGAATGTTTCAGGTTATTTCCGCCAAACTGTGCCAGTATGTTTTACAAGTAGAAATAAGAAAAAAATGTTATGTAAACATATGCTTACAAATGCTTTATTAAAAAGTTGTAATAATATTCGACATGAAATTTATACGGTAATAAATTCAATTTTTCAGCGATATCGGTCTTGTATTGAAAACAATGGTGGACATTTTGAAATGGAACAATAATAGTAAACACTATATAGATCTTCGTTGCACAGTACCATAGTAATAATAAAAATTTCACTTTTTTATAACTTTTTAATGAAGCATTTGTAAGCCTATGTTTATATAACATTTTTTTCTTATTTCTACTCGTAAAACATACTGGCACAGTTTGGCGGAAAAAACCTGAAACACCCTGTATATATATAGGTTTTAAAAAAATTATCAGTATCATGAAGAAATATTTTTATTCAGGCATTTTGCTATCACTCTCTCTTGTCGTTCGGTTACTACTATTTAAAGAAAAGATACGTACTCTTCTTTTGAAGGTTGTAAATTTTGCGAATAAAGCCGAAAAATGTATCATACAAGTAGGCTAATTCGTATGATACCATATTCGTGAAATAAGCATGCCTTTGTGGTGTGAAATGCCGCTGTTGGAAAGACAATGAAGATGATAACTCGTGAAGCCTGACATTCGGACATCTCCATCTCTAAGCCTTGCAAGTGCGACAATAGGGCGCATTTGACATAGCCGCCTGTCCTTCTGTAAATAGCACAATCCGAGGACACCTCGTTTTGATATTTAAACGGTGTCCGCCCTTCTATAGCCTTCATACGAGCACGCACACTTTGATTGAGGTATTCATGGCAGCCATGAAAAGCGACCCCGGGACATTTGCTCGTGGATTTCCTCGCCGCGCGCCGCTCTCGAGGAAAATGGCAACGCGCGGAACAATAAACGCCGACCAGGTGGAGGAAATATTTTAACACGGCATTCTGCCAACAAAGTGAGCAATTATCCTCTCTTTAGAAACGCGCCAGCGTGATTTTACGCTCGAATTGCGCTCGCTCGGATATTTTTTAATCGATGTATTATTGACAATTAGTTCGCGATGTTGAGTAAACTGTAATATAACAGGAAACTCTGAAAAATGTTTGTGTAGATGCAGATCGTTATATTTTTGAGGAAAAATATTTTTCTCCAGAACAAAAACTGTTATTACAAAAAACGAGAAATTGATCTATCGATTAGATCGCGAAGCCAGTATTTATCGAAGTAACAATATGATATTTTCGTATTGTTTAGAAAAGCGACGAGTAGCGTAACGGTAGTAAAATATTGTTTCAATAATAAATAATTGCGAATAACAACTGTGCACTGTGGCTTGTTATAGCAGAGTGCACCATTGCGATAACATTAGAGTGCTATTACGGAAAATCAAACGTTAAGCTCGGTTTGACGTTATTTGTTTCGGTCTGATCTAGAATCACCATGTAACGGCGATCAATAAAGCCGTGAGGTTCTCGAAGGTCCGCAAGAGGAGCGTATTCATCGCTGAGGAAATGCAAGATACAGCGCCTTATGGAAGTCAAGGAAGCGTAAGGAGCTAACTTAGAGAATGGAAGGCTCTTCAAGGAGTAGACCACGGGTAGTAGAAGGAGATTGTTAGGAGCGGGGTCTCGGAATAATCTCTTTAAGAGCTCCAGGTATTGAAGCGCAGTTTGAACGGGAAGTCTCTTCTACTCGACCGCAACCCTTCTCGATGGTTGTCGCGTTCACAAGCATGATCGACACGGTCCTGGGTTTATACGCGATCGTTCAGATCGTTAATACGCGGACGATACCGTCGTAAAATAATTTCTCTCTTAAGCATTAACAAGCTATATTTTGTGCGGTCGCGCGATCCGATCAGTATATATATCTCACAGTGATTACCTACTTTGTTATTTTATGTAATGGACGTAAATATCGTGTTACCCAATGACAGCGCGGCCGTGCACCAAGCTGAGAATTAATTATGATGGATTATCTAATTAATTACAAGGAGAAAAATGCTTTATTAATCGCCCTTTTTAAAACGGCGACGTACCACGCGGATTCTTATCGGCGGGCGACCTCATTCCGGGTTAATTGCGTGAAAAGTACACCCGGTACATTGTGTGCAGGGGCGAACTTGGCGAAAGCGGCAGCCATCCGGCGTAATTTGGTGGATGATGGGCCTATTAAGAGCCCGCTGAAATGTTGCGCCATTCTGGACAATATATAGCCGCCTCCGTTTTACCTTGTCATCGCTATATTTCGTACGCTTGGTGACATATCTTACATCGCGGCTCATTAATGCCGGGCATGAAAAATGCTCCGGTGAAACTTAACGAGGGAAATGCGTTAATAATGTTTCAGCATATTAAAAAGAGAAAGGTTGACGTTAGCTCGCGTCGGGAACGTCCGATTCGTGACCACGCGTTTTCTCGCGCGCGCGCGAATGCGAGAACGGAAGAACCGTGTTTATACCTTAATCGTAACGTTTCTTGGAATACGTTGCAATTCTATTATGTGCTTGCGAGCAGTGAAAATGGCGCTTTATGACGACAGTCTGGAAACTTCGGTAACGTCCGCGAAGCGACACAACTCACCCTATAAAGTCGACTTTATGGGAAAACTAGCGTCCTTTCCTGCCGGTGTACTTCTTCCCCGCGGAAGAAGTTCCGCGGCACCTCTAAGGCCTGTAAAAAAAAATCGCTTTGTTTATCGCAGTCGGTGAGCAGACCACTCTCGAAAACAGGCTACGGTCGATTAATAGAGGTTTACAAGGCTTGTGAAACGTTTTACGTCGTGTTATGCCGATAGCAATCGCACGTACTTCGTTGTAATCTCGTTTTTCTGCGTTTTATCAGCACGAAAAGCGGAGGGATCGTACTTAAATTTATTTCGAAAGCAACGCGAGGCACTTCGTAGCGTGATGACCTCAATGCTGTGAGAGTTATCAACACCAGATCTCCACGTAGAATTGATTTCGGTTGTGAAGGACGAACGCTACTATTACCAGAACTTTAGCATTGTGGACGGCTTGAAAATCACAGACGGGCTTCGAGAAATTAACGCGTGCGATAGCGAGGACGCAAATTAAAATTTGATTCTCGGATAACAGGAGCTCCGCGCGCCGACCGGATATCCTTCTTTCTCTCTTTTTCTCTTCGTCTTACTCTCTCGAGCTTGTTTCTCAGTCTTCCGTCTCGAATGGATCGTGACCGGTTACCAACGTTCAATTTGACTCCGAAACTTTCCGCGTTCCTTTTATTCGGGAGAAACTCGCGAAACTTGAGAGCGGCGTAGGGTAGAAAAAAAAAAAACGGCTTGCGGTTAGAACGGGCTGGGCTGGGAAGCGCGGAAGATGAATAGCGCGCGAGAAGGAACGACAAATAATATGAGAGACGGGCGGATAGCGTAAGAAAGGCCGAGGGACGGCGTGGATAGGAACAACCTCGCAAGGATGGCTAAACGACACTTCATACATGAGAGATTATCGCGTCTGGCGGGCGCTGATACCAGGGATGTTTCATCCCTCGTCCTCCGCTATCCCTTAGCTCTCCTAAGGGCGCCACCACGACCATGTCCTGTCTCATCTTCAGCCCCATCATGCCGGGCTCATTACTCACATGCAAATAACGGATGTCCTCGCAGTCCTCGGCTGAGAATTCCCTATTTATATACGCATCACCGCGACGTATTTTAAAACTATCCCCCTTTTTGACGTTACGAACTCCTCTCTCTATAGCTGCCCGGCTCTCTTCCTCCTCACGACCCTCGTGCGTCCCCGTTTCATTCTTATCGAGGAAAAACCGAGACTCTTATAACAAGGAGAAGGGAATGAGCGTTATTAGATTTCCAATATTTATGAAGCGCGCTATGCCATGCAGTACCTCCGAGGGAAATACAATAATCGTTTCCGGAACGACGAAGTTCGCGGGTTTGTAAAATCTAGTTACGCGGTCCCGAGCGTAAGTTAGATTAAATTAAATAAGACCGGCAAGAGCGCGGTGCCGCCGGTGCCGCGCGCGAATCAACCGCGAGCGCTTCCTTGCGCTGCACGCGGACGAACTTCCATTCCGTAGAGATCGAGAGTTACGCGAGTCGAAAGCCCGTCGGGACATTCTTTGTGCCGAGATTCAAGGTATACCTATCATATAACCGTCGGCATTACTGCAGCGAGCCGATTCTCTTTCCACGCCGCGCGCCTTTTCCTCGAGTCGCCTCGACGGCCACGAAGAAAGAATGGTTTCGACGGCGGAGAGTCCATGAGGGGAAATTCAGCCATGCCAATCTTACGGCCGCGGCGGCGGCGGCGGTCGCATTAACCGGTCGGCACGGGAATGCGAGTCACGTAAGAACGGGAGCGAAATTCGTCGTTTAGCTTTCGTCGACGCAGCCCTGTCACCTCGTATACGTAAAAGCGCGGAGAGGAGGCGAGCTAGTGTGGAGAAAAAAATATAAGAAGAGAGAACGAGAAAGAGAGAGCGAGAGGGTGGGAAGGGGGGCGGGAGGGGAAGGGACGGTGGCGTGGCGGAAAAATAAAAAGAGCAGACATAGCGCGAAAGGTAAGAGAGGGTACCGTGAAAGAGGGATGCTGGAGGAGAGACGGGGGGGTGGGGGAGAGGGAGGGGGAGGTTTAGGCGAGACGTCGTGCACGGTACTGGTCTGGGAAGGCGAGATCTCTGTATTCGCGGCAGGAACCCGAACACTCGATAGTGTGCTTTAGAAAAATTCGTGACAGAACTGCTAAAGCGAACGGCGCACAATTTACGTTATTAAATCGGCGGAACGGCTCGAAGCACCGGACGAGTGCTGCCTATTCGACGTTATTCCACGTTTAAGTTCCTTTCGACTCCGCATTTGCCCTCCCCGCTTGCGCGTCCCCGTGGCCACCACCGACCGCTTATACTTCAACCCCTTCGTCGCCCACACTAAGGTGCTAGCTCCGATCTGGCCGTACGTACCCGGCGACGTTCCGCCTCCCTTGCTTTTCACGTACCTCGATAAGATTCTTGGGGGTTCCGGTGCGGGGCCATAAGGCGACCTGGATTTCCGCCGAAATTCAGGACTATACGTCCATCGCGGTGGTCACGTCCGCGCAACGGGACGAATTCGGAATTATTCTTCGAAGCTACCCAATGAAGGTTTTGCGCCATCCGTCTATAGTGGATTTTGATGGTTATCGACGCGTTCACACCACGCGAGTGCTGATTTTCCATTCGATACTTTTACTGTTAAAATATCGTTATACGGAATGATGCTAATTGTGACAGGGTTTTAGAATTGCTTGAAACAAAAAGCATAATGTTTTCTTTTTTTATCAGCTATATCATTATTTTCGTTAATTTTCCTGCGAATAAATCTGTAAATATGCGAAAAATAGCTACAGGGAAGACGTATGTACAAAATATATACACGAGTGAACAACACGTGAATATGAAGCTTATTCTATAAAGCATTCTGAAAAATATCAATTTATCTTATTTTCTTTTTTCTGCTAAACTCATAGAAATTATTACTTCACCAAATTTCTTTTGTTATAAAGTTACTACGTTAGCAATCATCTGCGAAAAATATATAATTAAATCGCTAAAATTTCTATGCAAATTACCCAGATCTATATATAATAATGTCGATTTGTGATATTTAATGTATGCATAATAAAACGATATTATATTAAATTGTGATATCGAAATATTCTCATTTCTCGTTTGTGTAAATTTAATATCCCGCACAAGTCAATCATGCAACGAAATATATTGTTATATTACACTGATTGAAATTAGTATTTTTGAAAGAAATATTTTCTCCATCATTGTGAGTACCTATTAAAATAAAACTTAAACAATTAAATAACCATAAAGAGATATTCGACGCCGCCATCGTCCATCCGCTACCCCAAACCCCAAGGCACCCTTTCAGCGATATATTTCCGGCGACCAGAAAAATCCCTATTTGAGTTTCCGACAAAACTATTTGCCACCGTTCCATTGTACCGCGAGTATACAGATATATTTCAGCGGTAAACAGTTCGTCGCGACGGTGATAGAAACAAAAACAAACACTAGCAAGGATGGATCGTCCCCATAAAATATGATAACGCTCAGAAACCTTATAGTTTCCAGTGGATGTGCCGTTGCAAAAACATCATAAATATGCAGTACGGCGATCCGATGCGACAGGTTCGTTCTCAGGAGGTGTCGGTCTCGATTTACTTTGCATAAACCAGTGTATAAGAATTGCTGCTCGACGTACCGCGTTACGGTGTTTAGAGTTTTTACGGCACTCGCGGACACACTACCGTCAAATTTAGTTGTCGAGTATAAGAGCATTGAAAACATCATTGTACATGAGTACTTACATTTAACTCTCTTTTCACGCGGTAGATAGGTACGTTCCGCGTAAGAAGAAATTGCGTTATTTGGGAAAAACCGCTTGTTAATCATTGTATCTATATAATGAGTGCAATTAACAAGGAAAGGGTCCGAAGTGTCCCCCTCCAATTTTGATAAGCTTTTAATATGTTGTTTTCTAGACGAAAATAAGGGATACATATTGTTTTATACGTGTTCAATTTTGCATGTTAAGGGTGAAACACCCCTTAAAAAAAAAATCAGATTTTCTCTTTCGGGGTGAATATCTCCTAAACTATAAGAAATAGAAAAAAAATTTTTAAACAAAAGTTGAATGGTTTGAAAAGCACTTTCAAACAATAACAAAAAATATTTAGTAGTGTGGTTTAAAAAAAAATAAAAAAAATTTTTGTCATTGTTTTAAAGTACATATACCTATTCTTTAAACAAAAAAAAAAATGCTTTCAAACTGTGATGTGACTTTTTTGTGCGGATATTGCGTTGCTTACGTTGTTCACTTTACTCTGTATTGTTACTTTTTATTATATTTTATCAATGTTGTTTTACTTTCATTCCCGTTTTACTTGTAGTATTCCAATGCATTATTGTCCTAAGTTTTTTTTTAAAGGGATGTTTCACTCCCTAAACATGCGTTTGGACACGTACACAAAAATACCTCTTTCTCTCTCTGTCTCTAACTTTGTCTAGAAAACAACATATTAAAAGGTCATTAAAATCGCAAGGAGACACTTCGGATTCCTTGTAAAAAGTACAGGAAGACTGAACTGAAACAATTGCGCAGCACTTTAAGCTTCTATAGTTTAATTAGGCACACTCTCGGTTGAAGGTGCATGTGCCATGTGCATGATTTCTAATCTTATAAAAAGAAGGAAATATACGCATGTTGTTTTGTATTGAAAACTGTTTACATGACTGAGTTTGAAAAGAATAAAGGTGAACGAATGACGTATGAATGATAATTGAATCATGATTGACAATGATAACCGAGCTACTGAAATATGATTGGAGCTACAACGACGATTGAAAAATATAGTCTGTCTAGGATATTACTCACCTTTTTAACATGATAATATGAGGGATAATATAAGTCGAAACATGTGTCCGACTGAAAAATTTGCATTAATTTATTATTAGAAATTAAACAAGAGATCATAAAATTTTTTCGAAAAACCGCGTTATTCAGAAAAATAGCGTAAAAAGAATTGCGTAAAAGAACGCGCAAAAAACCACGTAAAAAGAGAGTTGGGTGTACTCTTATGCAGTTAATTCCAAATTCGTGATATTTATCCGCGGTTTTTTCAAAACGTACAACCACGTAAAATGGTTGCGTACATTCATAGAATCAATTTAAGCTTGATCCATGTTTTACAAATTAAATATTTAAATGCAAAAGCAAATAAGTATTTTTTAAAAACATTGAGAAAATTAAAGATAATTAAAATTAATTTAAAATTATGTCTAATTGCTGAATTGAATGGATGTCTTTCTATATTTATCAGAGTTCTTCCAAGATAGATGACTTATACATTTTTTTTCTTTATCTGACTATTAGGTACAAGTATTTTTCACAAATTTGTTAGGACAAATACTTACATATTAATGTTTGTGATCTTGAAAATGTGCCAAATACTTATTAAGATCTGTGCTCTTGAAATTATATACTAATTTTGATTCACTAATTTGATATGCATATTAATTGAGATAGGAGTAGATAAATAACCATGTTAATTCAATTTGGCTTGACACAATTCAAATAAATTTAATTGCAACAATAATTTCTGAAATTGCGATTGTAATCAAGTAGACCGTAACTTAACGCATCCAATTATATCACAAGAAATATGTTTTGTGCACATTATGATACCTATTTTGCCACGATATTGCCGAGTACGAATAGCGCGTTTACAATTTCCGCAAATAGTTAAACCGTTCAATAGTATTGAATGTGTTGCGTGTACATAGCTGCATTATACGGTCCCTCATACAAGTGCAAACATTTGGCAAAATCTATTTCATCGCAGTTCACCGTATTAACCGCAAGCAGGCCATGGACCGGTTATGGACACGACACGTAAAGCTCAATTTATTATATAGTATAGTATATTAGTATAGTATTATTGTAATTTTGCACTTAAAAACAGCCGTTGAAATCGGCAGCCAGATCAATATAATGTACATACATGTAAAATGTAGAGGTCAAAACACGTAGAGAGACACGCCAGACTCACGCGGCTTCCTTACTCCACCCTCCGTTTCTTATTGTCAGTGCAAAAAGCGATTTCTCTCCGAAACGACGTTACTCCGCATTCGGAGAATTTAAAACGAAGTCACGATTTCCCATATAGAATGCCTGGTATCTACTCGCGCGAAATACTTCGGGATAAAAGCGCGTAGAGGATAGCTCGTGCCGATATATAGGATCTGCCGATCTCTATACCTTCTATGAAACATTTCTACCAAAAGCAAAAATAATATGCGCTCTTCACTGAAGTTATAGGTATGTGATATTCTGCGAGTCAGCGTTATTTCGTGGGAATTTGTAAAAAAATATTGTATCTAAGATTTGCAGATTTAAAATTTATAGAGTAATAAAATAAAGATATAATAAATATAGTGAGTAATGTTCGTTTTTAGAAGTATGTTAAACAATCATTACATTGTCAAATGTATAAAAATTATTCTTGTTACATATTATGTTTTTCCATAGTGAATGGTTGCAGCAAAATAAAAGGAAAAAGATATATGTTATTTTAAGAAAAAAGATTAATAAATAAAAAAATATATTTCTAATATAAAACATATATAAAAATATATAAATATTTCTTTATATGTCTACATATATATTGTAGATAAACATTTCATTTTTTTGAAACTTTCAAGATTGATATATTTCATACAGCTCGTAATTTGGTCGCCTTGCATGCTCTTTGAAAGATGGTTATAAGCTCAAAGCGCGTAATAACAATAGCCCCATTTAATTTTCATGCGATTCAAAGCGGATGAAACGTAACTAAAAGAAGTAAAGGGTATACAAATTGCGAATTTCGTTGCTTGCCCGCTTTCGACAATTTCGTGGCGTTGAAGACCAAAAAGCTCGCCAGATCCTTTGACGCGAAATAATTCAGCGTTACACAAGAGAGTAATGGTTTAATGCGTAGAACTTACTCGTTACGTAGGTACCAACCAAATGATCATTGCAGAATTATTATCGCTTGTGTTAGCTCTGAAATATTTGTTGATTATGCTCTTGCGTATTACATCATACTGGAAAACAGCATAGACCAACAAAAAATTTATTAAGCATATAATTTATAATTTATATTAATAATATGATTATTTTAATAATATTATTTATATTAATAATATGATTATTTTAATAACCGCATCGAATACCAAATTTTATTTATAAGTTTATTTATAAAATTAAATCTACTTTTGTAACAGGTGTGTGAAAAATTTTCCCAATACTGATAAACACAAAATTGCTACAGTAATCTCCGTTATTTAATAAAATTGCAGATATTTTAATATAAACGCTCTTTACAACAAATTTGTAGACATGCATAAAAATTTTCTATAACAATATTGAAATTGGATGATAAGGCGATTATAATTTGAATTTAATTGAGATGCTATTGTTGCAGGTTTAAGGATCTTTAATTCGGAGTAAATTACGAGGCGTGACTATATGCTTGCGTACAACGTGTATTTCAAATAGCAACTGAACTTCTCGTCACATTGGAGTAAGTGAGTGCTTGTGAGCGCGATCTACCTTCGTTCAAACCGAAAGAAAATATCGAACTAGATATGCAAACTCAACCAAAATTAAATTCAATACTTCAACAGCTATATTACGGCATGCATATAAGTTAAAAAGCAGTTATTATCTTACTAATGATAACCAAATGCCGATATTTTTCTCTCATAATCTCCATTTTCCGGTGTCTATAAACGACGATGCAACCGATTGGATTTTATCTTGAATAACGAAGTTTTCCGATACAAAATCGATGTAAACGTTCTTACCACGAATGCCTTATTTTTACCTATTTCATTTAAAGTATTTAACATATTCAATTGCAAATAGAAGAAATTTAAACGAAGACGCGTAATTTGACGCGTGCGCAAAAAATATATCTTAAAATAAAATCTGCTTTATAAATTTAATTACTAGATCCACATATAGGATCTACATGTGGGTAATCAACTTGGAGATACATATTGAACTAGGCAAACGAATATATAATTATTTTTATAAAAAACTATTATATTTATCCTCAAATAAGCGCACAAGCCAATTATAAAATAAAACAATTCCGTCCATAGCGGACTTATGATTATTCAGTAAGTTTTTGAGCAATTTCGTTTATAAAAAATAGCCGGGTACATAAATCTCATCAAAGAGAATAAATCAATGCCTGCAACTCGAGAATGGATACATTCACATATTGCCTGACAAAATGAAAGGTTAAGAGATTGCTTGCCGGATGAGTGAGAATGAACGAGACTCTTCTACTGTCCGAGAAAAACGACTCAGGAATCCAATTATCTCGCTCTCTCTCTTTTTAACTATTCTAATTAAATGCTCAATTCCATCTCGGATGCGTTGGGCATTTCAGAGATACCGCGCGATTTAAGTTCGATTGCTATATCACACTAATTTACATATCAATAATAAAAAATATAAATGGACTGAAAATTCATATAATTAACCGGCTAAATAATGTCTATAATTATTATAATAACTACTTTCATATGAGCAAAATTTCTAAGAAGTGTGTTGAAATAAAGAGTACTGTAGTCAAATCTTGTAGTATAGAATAGAATGAAATTAGATCGTGGAATAAAATAATAAAATAAGATAATTCGGGAATTATATGATAGATACGATATATTGTGCAACGCGATATGATCGTGTAGATTTATCGCGGAAAATAAATCCTTGCTCTAATAACTATTCATTTTCATAAAATATTTAATAATAAAGCTTGTATCCATTAATAGAATTATTCTATAATTTTCTGTCTACTATTTTTGTAATTAACGCATGCGAATAATAGAGGATCGCTCGTAAATACAATTAAAATTAAAAGGCAATCGTTAATAATGCAAATGATTTATTTTTTGTAGCATGCCTTAAAAGCGTAATTTGTTCCTAAACGAGATATTTTGCTCGGATTGTTTCTGGTGATAATACGCCTATGTGTGATTAATGTATTAATTATTTATAGCCTATGAAAGGGAGAGGGAGAGAGGGTTGGCACAGTGACGCAATTTCAAAACCACTACCAGAGGCTGCAAGTTTAAAACGAATACGGAAATTCTCCGGCGCACAACGTAACAACATCAAGCACGGAATCAAGCACAGTGTGTGCAGCCAGAATTTGAGCGTTCCTTTGGGATTTTCGCGCTGCATCGAACCACAACACGTAGCTACCGTAATAACGTTCGAATTTTTGAAGCGTACACATAGAACCGTGATGGCACAATATTGATCGCGCGCGATTTGTTCGTATTGTTTATTCTACTGCATTTTTTAAGCACGAGAAATAGTTCGTTGCACATGCATGATTTGTTGCCATTTGCCATTCCAATTTTTCCGTTATCTTCCTGGTCATTTCTTTTTAATCTAAAGATTTTACAAGATATTATTGGAACGTAAACTCTGAAAAAACACGCGTTAGAACCATTCGACTGAAGCTAAATTAAAAATGTCGCTTCCGCGTTCACAACCTCGCTTGACATTATACAGTCCGACAAAGATTCATGAACTCTCGCATCGCAACTGGTTTCTATTTTTTGTTTATGACCAATCGGACATTTGCAGTTCGCTGCTGGTCTTTTGCGCATTGCGACCTGTCCTATTTTTTTTTTTTTTCGTTCTGTCATTCGATGTATCTCGCAATTTACAATTACATTCTCGTGTTACTCATTTTTTTCTATACAGATTTGTTTGACGCAAAATGCGCACACTTTGAGTTCACAAAACCGTAATCTATGTATGTGTATATCTCTTTGTAAATAAAATATAATTTACACTTCTCTCCGCACTTTTAAATTTAGTACTTTCGCTGTAGCAATGTATGTATCTTGCTGATTATTATACCTATACTAATGAGGTCAGTATTGCAATGCTTTTGCATACATTGCACAAAGAGATTACATAATGACGATATATAATCAGGCAATATACAATAGAATTCTAATGCCATAGCATAAGGATATTAAATAAAAATATTAAGCTACTATACAATAATTCATTAGAGTTCAAAGAGATTTAACTTGATATGTGTAAAACAATTAATTAACTAAATAATAACTTCGTTATTACTTGGATAATTAAAATAATTAATTGTAATTCATAAATTCACTTTTTTCACTCGTCACTTTTAATTTTTATATTTTTCTGTGTATATAACGCACACAAAGAAAGAGAGTGAGAGAGAGAGAGAGGGGGGGGGGGGGGAGGGAGAATTATATTTGGGGGATGCTTTTTTGCAACAGCAGTTCGGTTTTCGTAGAGGATAATAATAATCAGTCCTATTCGCGAAAATTGTAAATGCATTTAATATTTGCGCGCGTTCAATGGGATTTTCCACCGCGTTGCGTGTACGGCCTTGCCGCTTTCGTTCCGTTTAATAGCCGGCGAGAGCTACCATAATCCGCGATGATAAATAATTCCTATACCGGCGAAAATCCTTTTCACCGCGTATTACTCGTATATATGCGGATTAGAGTATCTATCTCTGCGAACGGTACGTATTGGTCCTTATTTTCCACGTTTTGCTTATCGTTTTATGACCTAAACAGTTAAGAAACTTCTATCCGATTTATACAGCAGATTTTCCATCAAACCTGCGCTTCCACACAATCATGGGAGTTATAAATAGCTTTCCAAGCGAAGAATTTTCATTTTGTAATGTACGAATTTATTCTTTTAAATAAATAATTGCGAAGAGTGTGAATAATTTTAATTAAAATAAATTTTTTTTAATATCTGAAATTACCGTCCCAAATTACCGATTAATTATTGATAATATGTAACTATATTACAACTCGAGTCGAGTACCTATGTCGAGTATGTCAAATCCGTAAATCTTTAAAATCGAGAATCCAGTTAATGCACAGGAATCAGTCGCATTAATGATTCTACATCTCCGCGAAGGATTACCTGTCGATAATCCGTTATTTCCGTCGATGCACAGTAGGTATCTAATATGAACATTTTGCATATTCTATCGCTATATGGATCCGTTAATTTTTTAACAGCACTTCCGGCGATTCTATTGTCGCGTCAAATTACTCAATATTTAACACAGTACTTCGTTCATTTGAAAGTAGATTGACGCCCATGCGCGTGTTCTCGACCACTTTATCGAATGGTATTCTAAAAATATAGTAAATAAAGGGGCATTTTTAAAATATGGATATGTGTAAAGCGAGAATGAGGGATAGAAAGGAAGATGAAAGAAATGACAAGAGTCGAGGCGCGGAAACGCTCATTAATCTTTCCTCGGTTCCTTTTCAATTTTCCCTCTCTTCCCTTTACGTACGAATGTACCTGTGGCGTCCAACAATATATACACGATGCTTGCTCCTTGTACTGCTCCTGGAAAATATTCCTTTCCCAGAAGGCAATTCTTGCAATTTATTAACGTCTACATCGCGGCATTTAACGTAACAACTCGGACTTTCTACGATACAGACGGAAACTCGGAGATGAATTTGTCGTGGTGCATCTTGAATCCGCCAAGGCTGCTTTTACTGCGTAAAGGATGAATGTTATATGACGTCATAAATTTATAACGTTTTGCATTTTTATTATGATATCTCTCTCCGCGAGCACAACAAAAATAAATTCTTTTTAACAACGTTTTGAAATATTTGTGTTAAAATAGCGCTGTGCGCGTGTGCGCACGCGCGCATGTGCATACATATGTTTGCGTATGTAATCACAGAACTAATCTTTTACAGTTTAATAAATAAATATAGATCAATATGTGTACAAAATACAAAATAAATCAATATTAATATTTCTTATTTTATTGGACAGAATTTTATAACTAATAATAATTTTTGTAAATTTTATTATATTCCGTTTTTGTGCTTTAAAACCACGCACCAATTACTATTCTTGAAATGCAGTTTTATGGCAAAGCTGGAAATGTACTATCAGATTATTAAATAGATAATCAATTAATATTACATGATGATGCTAATAAGCATCTCATACAAGAAAGACTAAATTATAATCACTAATGAATTACAGACGCATGATTAAAAAGTATAAAAAATGCGGAATGTGGTATAAATGTTACAAAAATTTTTATTAGGCATAAAATTCGATGATTGCGCAAATGTCAATATTTATTTATTCAGTATAATTTCTTACGTTTCCATGCTATATTTTAAATCCTCTAACAATAATCAATACATTATTTCAAAAGCTGACATAATAAAATTCGTAAAAAAACCAAGAAAGAGAAATAAATTGAACATTTTTATCTGCACATATGAAAAATGACTTTTAAATTTGGCTTTTTCTAGAGTCGCGGTCTATTCCATTGAATCGAAAGTAATAAGAGGTTGCGGAACAATCTTGGCTGGAGGGTGAAGAAATCTCACGGAATGCAGAATTGGAGATGGGGAGGAGGATAGGAGGAAACCGGAGGGAACGGAGCCCCAGTGCTCCTCCACTTTTAATGAGCGGTGAATCTGCCTGTCCTATAATTGAAGCGATGTTGCAAGCGTAAATTGCAGAAACCCGCGACTTGCGCGGCGGAGAGAAACTACGGCAGCTAAAAACGCAGCCAGCTAAAAACTTTTCGAGTGGCCAGGTACTCGGAACTTGCAGAAAAGTTCAAGCATTCCTTGCTTCTCATTTTTATTTACACACTTTTATGTGCCTATCAACGAAAATTTTTTTTAATCGCTTCTAATTGGTTGCAAGATGTTGATTTGTGCGAATATTTCTCACTTAAGTAACTAAAGACGCACGCATACAAAATTCAATAATTTAATTTAAAACAGTGAAGTTGAGAGAAATTATACTTTTTAATATATGTATAATCGGGTTTGAGTATTATTCCAAACAAATTCTCTTATAGAAGTTCATACCATATAAAAAAGCAAGAAAGAAAAGAACAATAAAAAAAATTAAAAGCAAAAAATTACATTCATAAAAAAAGGAGTTTATCTTCATTCGCTAAGTTAATAAATGCGAAATATGCGTAATAATATCGTAAAAAGTAATTTTTTAATCGACTTGTATCCTTGTTAGTCGAGGAAAGATTAAATCGTGCATTACTTACGCCAACGTTATGGCGTAAATTTGCATGTTCTCAGAAAGCTTATTAGGCACTTTATGATCCCATGGTGCATCTTAAATTTTAAGAATACCACGTGAGTATATAATTTTAATTAAACACCTCTACATGTTGAACACCTCTCTGTGTTGAGAAGAATTTCAGATATATTTTTAAATATCTGGATCCAATGTATGTATGTATTAAATACATTTTGTAGAGCATAATGCGAGAATCATTACGTATTATCATTTTTCATCGCCATCAATGGTACAGAAATAAAGTATTAACTGATAGATTTAATTTTTTACTAGCGAGAATTGTGGTGGCAACAGAAATCAGACAATCGTCTTTGAGTAATGGATTCAGCACGTGGAACTCATCAAAAATTACGGCGAGTCATTCGATCCAGTGGATCGCTGCTGAAATGCCGTAATAAAGGGATTTATTGCATCGTGAGCCAATGTCGCTTATATTCTCGTGAGAGATGATTCTCACATCTGTTCTATACTGTTTGTTACTGCCAAATACAAAAACGGCGACGATTTTATCAAAGGATAAAAAAAATTTACTTTATTGCAAAACTTATATGTCATGTTAATAAATATCACAAATATTAGCAACAACTAACGACAGTATACAGTAACAATAATAGTTGTCACTTTTTATTCTAACGATAAAACTTAGAACGAATTCTGTCTCTAAAATGAAAGGATTTTACATGCTCTGCAAATGAATGATATGAATGATAAGAAAAGACCCGGAAAATCCAATATCAGATTCATATATTCGCAGCTACAGAGTGTGCAACTGTGACATGTAATATCCTGCAAAATGCAGCAAATATACTAATAATATAGTTTTTATCACGCATTGTGTTTTGCGCATATTACTAAAATAAACTTTTCCATGAAAAAAAAAAAGCGCGTGACTGGTGTGCACACGTCATTTGCAGAGACAATATTGTCACAAATAGATGGAACGGATCGGCGAATAATAAACTATATGGATTCATTCGCTAAAAGTGAAAAAGTAGTGTGACTGACTGACGATACGACAGCGAGGTGCAGCATGTAACTGATTAAATTGGCGGTGAGGGTTCGCGGCAACATGTGCACAGCAACTCGTGCGGAAAAACGTTCTGGTAACACGAGCTATCCGTCACAATCAATCAGCGCTAGAGGAATGTCGGTTAGAAAAAATGAGCACTCCAATATCTTTGCAAGCTTTAACTGCGGCGTCCGGGCTAATATTACGTTACGATGCGAGAGTTCTTGTGAAATTTTCTTGCCAGACATCCTAATCATGAAAAGCTCATCAACTTCCTTCTGCAGAAACAGAAATTTATCAATCCTTTTTCTTGACGGCTTTACGTCGTAAAGAAAGAAACGAAACTAATATATAGAAATAATTCTCGAAGATTAAGGGAAAGTTGGGAATTAAATTTTTTCCTTTTTTATTGCGTAATCATACTCGGTGAAAATTTCTCGCCAGATTTAATTGCTTTGATTAATTGACTTACACCACGTTAAAATACGTATCGCCTGTGAATATTTGAAATTTTAACAACAGAGAATTATTTAGTCTCCATTAGGAGAGTGATAGTTTCTCAAAATTTATGAAATCTTCGTGGTCTTATCGGGCCACAAAGTGTTGTACGTATGTCGCGACGGCTACGGTATGACGTGACGTACGTGATCGCGATGGAAATATCGATCGAGCAATTATTCTGATATGAGTTACGGCGGACAACGATCGTGAATTAGATTAAGCCGGTGACACATGGTGATATGAGTTACAGGATCATGTCCGACGTAGACCAAAGCGCCGTGAAGATAATATGGGAAATGTGGAGTGCGGTGCGCACTATCTCATCCTTTCTCTCTCTCTTTCGTCTCGGACACTCCTCTCGCTTCGGCTTATTCTACTAGCTCCCTACGAGCAGTTCGGTGTAAACGGGCTGTCCGGAACGGGTCAGCAAGATTAGCCGAATCGCATGGAAGCACGAAATGGTCGGTTGGCAGTGTAATAAATTCCATCTGTTATGAATTCTGGTTTCTAGTTCATCACAAACGAATTCGCTGTCAGGAACGTCGAACAAGTTCCTATAAAGATGTTTCAATATTGGGTATATCAAACTATATTGGGTATCACGGAATAATAGAGATCACTTGTCGTGTATGTACAGATCTAATATCAACATATTACTGGATATTGACGTAACAGTACAGTACCAGGGTATAGACCGCCGTCATCAAACGACATAATACGTCTCGCGAAAGCTCAACATCGCCAAATATTGGACATATTAAATATATTAATACATCACACACGATTCACATATAATTGTGGCACAGAAAGTATATATTGAAACTCATTAAAGAAATATTTGCAAAACCGCTTTACGCTCGACATCATCAACAATCACGATCTTTTTATATAACATTTGTTCGGAGAAATTATTCTCTCATACTTTTTGCTTATGTTTTATTTATATCATTCCTTTAAGATTGACCTATAAACAACCAGGTCAGAAGACTTAGCCGAATTAGCATATCTATAATATACAGGGTCCGCCAACGAAAAGTGTTCATCCCCTATATTTCGGAAACGGCTCAAAATTATGAAAAATCGTGAAATACGTGTTCGATCATTTCGAGGGGTAACTCATTTAAGAGGGTTTGGGGAGTTGTCCCTCCAAGGGGGTGTCCCAGGGGGACCCCAACTCAAAAATTTCAAATGAAACCTTATTATATTGTAGTATATCGTTTGAAAGGGCATAAAAAAAGAAAAATTTTGGCGCAAACCAGAGATTGATACGTTGACCCGTTTGGGAGTTATTTAGAGTCAAAAATAGGCTTTTTCGAACTTTGACCCTAAATAACTCCCGAACGGATCAACATATAGACCACTGGTTTGCGCTAAAAATTTTCTTTTTTTATGCCCTTTAAAACGATCTACTACAATATGGGGGGTTCCGTTTTAAATTTTTGAGTTGGAGGCACAGAATTAGCGGGGTGGACACTTTTCGTTGGCGGACCCTGTATGTGCGTATTTAATCTATATTATAAATACTAAATTTTATATATTCCTGATTTCTCATCACGCTTTAAAAATTAATATTGTAATATTATTCATGTAACCAAACAAGAATATCATATAATATCATACAATAATACAATAAATGGAATAAAAAATGGCATAATATAGTTCGATCTATTTTTCTTTCATTTTTCCTCATCCCAATTCTATTGTCCTTTTATATAATAGCTTAGGGCATAATACCTTGGTCGGTTTAGTAAGATTATCCGGATCATTGAAAGCACGAAGTTATTTCCGATACCAAAGAAACCACGATCTATTTTCTATTCTCCGTAACAATTCTGACAAGCGATTCAAAGCATACATTATAGCCGAAATACCTTAAAAATAATAATACTCGCACCGAGAATAGATCGATCAAAATTTAACTAAATAATCAAATCAGTGAAACATTCTTGTACTTTAGTGAGTTGACAATAGCGTACATGTGTGTCGAAAATGTCTCAAAAATAATAATACTCGTACTAATTCTTGTTTATCACTACCATGAAATAAAGTCAATGAGCTAGATGAATCCGACAGCGGAAATATGTGTTAACGTCGGAAAATATATATCTCGTTATAAATATCGTGTGAACTCGTGAAATCCTGCCATTTTTATCTTTGACTACGCAGATATATGATGTACATCGACTTTCAACTTTATTCTTTTGTCTCATGGCCAAGAAATCTTTTCTCCTGTTCTAAATCGAGACACTGTACCATTGACTGGTTTTGACTGATGTAAAAGCTGAATGAAGATTTATATTCGCTATTTATATCCGTGATATACAAACAAACGGATGGTTCTCGTTACAATTATTCCGCTAACAAGTCTTGAAGCTATTTTTGTGTATACTGTTAATATACGGCTATACCGTTAATGCCAAATTATTATAATTAATGAAGCCCTTCGCGAATCATTAGTTACGTTACAGCACAGAACATTGTAGATGTGATATGTTTCAATAAAAGAACGCGAAACGTATAAAAGATAAATGCATTTTCTGTATGTACTCTTATCGGTTTACAGTGATTACAGGAAAAATGCATGAAACGCGTAATAACGTAATTGAATACCGCGGTTGAATAATTGCGGCGAAAACTTGGATAGATATATTTACGAGGGTATTAACGCGGGGGAAATAGTAGCGCATCTCATCGAATATCGATCGTATGCAATCCAGGTGAGCGCTCCCTTCCTCGCTTCTCGCGTCATAAATTAGCAGCGAATTCGCTCTTCTCAAGTAAACCGAAAGGAGGAACCATGAGGACTTCGACGATTAGACTCGTCGGTCGAAAGTTGCCCAAGTTTTCTTTCCCCCGGCCCACTTCGGCACCTTCTTCCAACGTTATAACCACCCATCTACCGCACGCTTCTCGTGAGCTCCCGAAACTTACTTCCCGTCGAGAGCACCGAAGAGCGGACGAAGCGAGCGTGTCCGCGGAGGAGAGTGGAGCGCGCATCCGCGTTGAAGAAAGAGGGAAAGAAGCCGCGGCAACTTCTCGCGTACCCTCCCAAGCTTCTCCTTTTTCTTCCGCTTCATCCCTCGAAAACTGCGTTGGCAACGAAAAGCTGATCGTACTCGCCGCGGAATCGAAGAGATGAAAAGCTAACTTCGAGGCGCCATCTGATAATATACCTGGGGCAACGGGATCGAGGCCGTAATTGGCCTGACTTCCTATCGATGCGGAGTCGATGGAGCCAACGCGACGCTAGCCGACGAAGAAACTTGGCTCTATCGATTGCTCCATACCGGCGCGGCGTGGCGGCTGGGCCGATCCGCGGGTCAGCGATTTGAGTGCGTTTCCCACTCTCGCTTCGACTACGGTACTCCCCGACTTTACCATACACTGTTTCTATTCTCGCCTCCAAAATTTGATCCCTCGATGCACCGCTCCTTCCTCTCCGTCGCCCACCCTCGAGGACTCCGAGAGCGTGTTCGCATAATTCATAGGATTTTGGCGTTAAAGTGAGAATGGAACTTTCCCGGCTGGGTCCCGAGTCCCGAGTAGCGAGAATTCAGCTAAGTGATACGCCGGTGCATTCCCGTCATAGATTCTCCTCGTTGACAGCGACAGCGCCAACGAACTGGGTCGACTTTGGAGCACCCGGGGTCTCTGTCCCTTGCTGTTCTCTCGGCTGTTTGTACATTGTTGGATGCTTTGTAGCGAATTCCGTAGATAACATCACTCGCAACAGCAGGGAATCGCTCGAAAATCAAGCAAATCAAGTAGTTATTTCCTTGTTTAACGATTGTTTAGGAACCTCACTGGGATTTGCTTTCAAAGTTCGCGGACAGTTGTTCACAAAGTTAATAGATATGCTAGTTTAGCATAAAATCGGTAAAGGTTGTGGTAAAAGTTTTTGAATTTTTGCCGCAAATTGGAATGCGTAAATTCCAATTTTCTATATTTTTCATGTAGTATTATGAATTATGACAAATACTTTAATACTCTTAATAGTAATATCTAAACTAATCCCTAGGATGCAATATCAATCTGTGATATCTATAGCTATAAAAATTTAGACGTGTTCAACAATTAGCCATATGCGATCAAAGAAGGAGCAAACATTCGATACAGAGATGTTAAACAATTATTACTATACTTATTGTACAGTACATTGTACATCTCATGTCTCGAACAAGGTGCTCTGAACTATTTTATAGTAAATATTAGACTGCAGCAAAAAACACGGAGGATCAAGTGAAAGCAAGACAATTGAGTAATTATTTATTGGGCCTTGGCATGCAGCATCGCGAAGTCTACAATTACCGGAGATTACCTAAGCGTGCTTACCACCGGACTTTCTACCAAAGACCTTCATTAAGAACAATACCGCCAATGAGCTTAGTCGAATTCAACACTCCGGACTATTGTCTTATCAACGACTGAATACATGCGGTTTACTGCTTTGTAGTCAATGCTATGTATAAGTACAATGCATTACAAAGAGACCACTGCAAGTGGAATAGCCGAGTCTCGACTTATGCATTTCAAATAATATAACACAGATACTTTATAAAAAAATATATAAGTATAATTGTAAAAATAGATTACTATTTTTTCACAAAATAGATAGTCAATACATCTTTCAATAATTTTTGTCAAGATATTATTGGAGCTTAATTATTGTTATTATATTTCAGATGTTCTACTGTTGTATTGTACTGTTGTATTGAAAATGCAAGAATGAGAAACACGTTGCACATTTTCAATAAAAACAAGACGGAATCAATAGTTGTCGATACAAAGGTTGGGCAATATTTTTTTTGCATAAAATGATTAAATAATATAATGATTTTAAATAATTTCCATGATAATTCTATAATTTGTATTCCACTGAACTGAAAAGGTCCAATGCATTGACAATTTCCTTGAAAGCTATATAACGGCTCTAGGTACTCTATCCTTATTTAGGAATCATATATATTAAAAGAATCGCTATTAAAAAGCGTCAAAGTAACATATTCGCATTTTTAACTTAATCTTGATTTCTAAAAACATTACACTTGGAGTAGAGTTTCCTGTCTACAGATAGTATCAATTTAAATACAAATGTAAAATTTTTTCAATTATTTTAGAATTATTGAGTTAAATAATTGTCATACAAAATGCAAAATAGACATTTATTGAACTCTCAAATTATCTATCACAGTATCACGAGATTTCACGCAAACTCATAAAAATAATACAGAAATAATAGAATTACATATAGAACGATAAATTAATAGAACAAAATGCGTTGATTAAGAGAATTAAAATAATGCTATTGAGATTCATTAACAATTTCTCGGATTACTAGTTCAGTTTCTATTTAGTGCGTCCCGTTGTATATAAGCTGCTTATCTCTATATTTGATATAAACTTATGTATTATTATTATATAATTATGTATTCTCTCCACTATCCTAAATCTCCTTCGTTGACAACAACACCGCGAACGAACTGGGTCAACCGAGCTTTCAACTCACCCCGCCACGCTTGTCCGTATCTCACGGATTGTTCCACATTGCCGCTTCGTAGGAGATTCTGAGCACGACGGTCGATATCATGGAGAAATAGCGGGACGTGCATATACAGAGGGAAAAAAAAGAGATGTAAAAGAGCTCATTTATCTGATTTTTAAATCCATGTGCGTCTGTTACATTCGATGCAGATATACGTTTGATTGAAACTAGCGATGCAGATTTAATACGGATTTAATGTGCATACGAATACAAGTTCTACAATTTACGGATTTTACGTCATTGTTCGGCGAATTTATTATCCTCCTCTCTTACTTTACTTCCGTGTCTGATAATCGATGCGATAAAAATATGGTTCGACATTATATGCGCGGGGACAGCTATTGCATGTCCACGAAGAGTTACATCGTATTTTAAATTGATGAATACCTCGTCTGTCACATATCGGTACAAATTTAATTAAAGCTGAATTAATACCCGTTAAATCCGTATTAATTCGGAAAATCAATCAGATTTAATTATCGCGAATACTATTGTACAGTTTAACCCACCAAAGCGAAATATTAAACGTGTCAGCAAACGTATCGACGTGAGTCATAAATTCGTTTATTACGTTTTCTTCGCGGATTCTAACAAGCAGCAAATTCTCTGAAGAAAATTACGCGTATTTATCTCAGCGTGTAATAAGCTATTTAGAAGTCGATATATTACTTCATATACAATATAAGACAAAAAAATTATATATGAATCACAATGGCAAACTATGCATTGCAGTTCAACGGATACGTTCATATTTCACTTCGGACTTTAGAATAAATCGGGATAATCTAAATAAATTTTTTGTTTTTGCATCACAGTAGAATTTGTTTGTCTTCGTGGGACATTGTTGAAAGCGGTGGACAAGTTTGCGTGCCGATCGGCCGATGGGTAGGTACTGTCAGTATTATACCCATGAAAACGTGCATGGTACGCGGCAGGACGGCCTACGATGCGAGCTCGTAAAATCGCCGAGAGATTCGGACGATAACCAGTGTTTTCCAATTTCCGCCACGTCAAACAGCCAGCCAGATACAGATACACATGGCGATGATACTCGCCAATAGCTCGAAATCTCCGGTCCATAAAGAGGCTGCTCCATTTTGTCAAAAATAGACAGCGAATACATTCTATGACATCTTCTATTGGTTTCTGTCTCATTTTTTAGTCCGTTCCGTTCTTACTTTTATACGTAACGAAAAAGAAAACGAAAATAGCGATAACAAATATCGTAAAATAAATGCGCACAAACAGTACTGTTGCACGCTCAAAAATTTTACAATGAAAATCAATTCTACATCAAAATTAATTAGCTAAAATCTAATTAGCTAAAATCGTTTCTATAACGCAAAGACTTCGGAATATTATTTCATTATAATGTTAAATTATCAATAGATGTTCGCGTACAAAAGAACCGATCTATCACGAGATTTCGCGCTAACTCGTATAAATAAATAATTCATAAATTACATATAGAATGATAAATTAATAAAAAAATTAATTTAAAAAAACAAAATGCGTTGAATAGAATTAAAATAATGTTATTAAGATTTATTAACAATTTCTCGAATTATTAATCCAGTTTCTATTTAGTGCGTTCGTTAAGCGGCTTATCTCGCCCGATCAGATGTAAAAATATTAACAGCGATAAAATCTTCTCGCGTAATAATAATATTATCAGGCTGGATTCGCGAAAACGATAAAATTAATGAGGATGTTAATTGCGGCGAAAATATTCTCCCAGGACTTTCAGTTTATTTCTCCGAAAATGCAAGCGGTTGTGGCATGGTATTACGGTCGTAGGCGAAACACACATAGGACGGTATGTGTGGTAGCCGCCATCAAAGTACGATCTGAAAATTAATAATAACGGTGCTGAGGAAAGTGGAGGTATGGTGCTTATTGTTACGGTGGTTCGTTACGCTTTGCATTCAGACTTTGAGTGTTCGACGTATAACCGATTCGTCGTACACATACCTATAGAGGAAATGGATACGTCGAGTTGTGGCCAAGGTGAGAAAGAGACATCAGGAAGTTGGCTACTTTCCTAGCGCATGTCTCGCCTGTGCCTCTCGCTTTATATATGTCACGATACACGGTGGATATATGGTATAAACGAACATTATGCAACTTACTTCGCGTGAAGGGTGCACACGCGAGTACTGCGAAATCAGAACGGGTTATTTCCTGGTGACAGGTGATACGGGACCTATCCGCGTTGTATGCAACCGGTGCCAGCGATGTGCCACTGCGATGCACCGGTATACAAAGACTCACGAGTATGTAGGCACACGACGATGGCATGTAAGTAACGTCGGACAACCGAGTGGAACGACACGAGGGGGTACGGCATTGGACGGAAAGCTGAACTTTGTGTACCATGGCCGAGGGAAATATCCCCGTGAGGGCGTCGTTGAACCACTCTGTGTCACGCTGTGAATGCAAACGCTCGTTTCAACGACAGGTGACAGGGTTACATCTGCCGAATGCACAAAATCACGAAGAATGCGGGTTTAGGTAAAGAAATCTGTAATATCTAGCAATATATATGTATATACGATATTACAATTAGTTTAATAAACCTGCGATACTACAATTTATTTAATGAATTTAATTGAATAAAACACGAAAACGTACACAACGCGATTAAAATTTTCTTGGAAATATCGCAAATGAAAATTATTTCCACATAAATCTTTGCTCACTGTGGCATAAATTAAATTGTCAATTATAAAATTATTGTATAAAACGATTAGCATGAGAATATATTTCCTAATTAAACTGATTATTTCTGTGGGCTACATTTATTTTTAAAATTATACCTACATATTAAAAAGCATTCTGTATATTTGATGATGTTATTAGCACAATTGTAAAGTAGCTTTGAGCGTCCCTATGTTAAAAAAATTCTATAAAGTCGGAAAGAACTTCAAGCACTCCAATCCTTCAAACAATGTGTGCGGGCAATTGCTTGAATCACGTACTTGAGAAAGAAGAAAATTCGCGATCTTAAAAGAAAGGAACTACTTAACTCGGTAGCTCTGAAGGATGATAAAGGAAATGACCCCTTCTTAAGAAACGACGCTCTCTCCCTGCCATTTCGATATTCTACAAACTGCGGAGTAAACGAACCAGCGATAAAAACAGATTAAGGAAAAATTTATTTAGCCGCCACCTAATGTTAAGAACAGCAATATTGTAATAAAAGGGGAAAAGAAAAATAGTTCAATCTCTGAGGTAAACTGATTTAACTTACTATTAGGATTGATAATAGAAACGTCAATGATTTCAATTGCACGATAAAAAGATTAAAGAACGCAACAATGGAGCACAGAACATCCAGGAGATATAAGTTTAATTTTTCATATGTTCTTTGTTTTCTGAAGAAAGTTGCATTCAAATACAGCCAAGCAAAATCATACATTCTTATATATTTAAATATTTAAACGATTCGTATGATGGACCAGTTTCGCCAAACGAGAACGAGAAGAGAAAGTGGTGTACTTACCAACACAGCCCGTTCCAGGCAATAAATCATGCGCGGTATGTATCGCCACCTACGTATCGCCCAATACATGCGCGTCCAACGCACGCCACGCTAAGTACCACCCAGACGTTATTTAGCACTAAAATATTAGCACTGCGCGAAGCCGCTGTACGACGATTAAATTACGACGCCGCGCCGCAAGACTGCAAGCCTTCCGCTAACGCGGGATATTTAATTTTCACGGTTGGTTTCGATGATGAAACAAGGGGATTAAGTAATCTCATTTCCCAGATTCTAAAGAGACAGGCAAGCCGCTTGTGCCTTGGACGAAAGTAGATGGGTAGATATACGTAGGTAGGTAGGTACACACAGGCGACGAAAGATAAAGCGACTTTTGTGCACAACTCCAAGTTCGGATAGGGGATAGAAGAAGACGCAGGGGAATGGAACTTTTCAGTCTTATAGCGCGCGGAAAAGGCCGCGGGAAGTGTCGAACGGTCTCGAATCGCCGGCAAATCATTCCGAGATTAACCAAAGAGACTCGCGTTTTCGATTCCAATCTTCGTGCCCGCGCCTTATCCGGTCGAGCTCGTTCGCCGCTTTCGGGGAGGGATCGATTTGTACGATAATGAAGTTCTAATCTCTGACACGGCGGGCTACGCCGTGGAAGACGTCCGGCGCAATATCGGAGACGCGTTGCAGAGGAGCGATCTACACGTAAGGACGCCTGGAAATTGAATTATAAATTATATTCAAAGGCGTCACTTAAAGCCTCGGCGGGGCAAATGCGCGGCGAATAATGTTTCGTCCGCTGGGATTTAATTACGCTGGCGTTTCGAAGTAATTTAACGAAGGGTATTGCCAACTTCGTCCGTAAGGAAGAGAGAGAGAGAGAGAGAGAGAGAGAGGGAGCACATAAAATTACGCCGTACATCTCCGCGCTTAATGCAAGTATTTTACGGCGGAAATATCAAATAGAGATTGCATCTGTATGGAGGTATAGCGAATGCTTATTTTATACGTTTCTGCATTATGCTTCATATTTAATCAGCGCAATCAATGAAAAATTTCTTGATAAAAGCGTTTTATTATAAATTTTCTATTTTTACAATCTTTTGTGAACAATTTTGTGAATTACATTATAAATTTTTTTTCAAAACGAGCACAGTAAACGTTAAATAAATTATATCGAAATGGAATTATCAATAATGTATCCCGCTGTTATTTCATGACTTCTAGGTGCTACTCGTTAATTATTGCCCATGGCCCCGTTCGAATAACCCTGTTCGGCCCGCCCTAACAGCGCAATAATGAACTCCGTCCTTCTCGGTTCCCGATTATTAATGCACATTCCCTTCTCGCTGTTTTCGTTATAGCCGCAGTTTGCAGTAGTTTGTTAATGTCAGCCCTAAACGGCAGGCACGGTGGTTCTATTATATCGCAAAGTACGACGCCTGTTACGCGCTCGAACCGCGCCATTAGCGCGACGTCTTCGGCGAGGTGCAGAAGAAAATCGCGGCGAAATTACTTGAATTTAGTGGAAGACGACACTCGAATATTTCATTGTCCAAAGAATTGAAAATCAGAAGCTTTCGCCGCCGCAATTTTTTAAAAATATAAAATCTTCATCCATCAGGTAAGCCGACCAGTGAATGAACAAAATCACTTATATTAAATATATAAAAAATAATCATGGATCAAAAATAAATGACGAAAATTAGGAGAAATTGTGATAAAAATTAAGAGAAAAAATCACAGATGACGTTGAGATTGGTGTCACAATTATATAAAGAAAGTGTCGACTCAAGGAGAAATATTTTGATAATTATTTGGTAATAAATATTTCTCCTTAAGTCGACATTTTCTTTAAATTGTTACACCGATCTCAACGTCATATGTAAATTTCTCTCTTAATTTTCATCACAAGTCATCTATCTTCGATCCATGATTATTTTTTATATTTAAAATATAAGTGATTTTGTTCATTCACTGGTCTCTGTTCATTCACTGGTCGGCTTACTTCATCCAGTCCATTTGTTCTAATGTATTCTTGCGAAATGCGTCCAAATATGTCTGCGCGAATTATCATTCACTGAAAAAAAGATTTATTATTTGCAAGAAAATTGATTTCTACAAATTTACAATAGTTTCCTTAATTTAAAAAAGTATTAGGTATTTTTGAGAAAACATTTATCTGAATTTAAAATACTTTCTCAAATCTACTTAACATTTCTTCGAATTAAGAAAACTATTATAATTTTATAGAAATCAATTTTCTTGCAAATAACAAATTTTTTTCAGTGTTTGATTGTCTGAATTATCGGGATAAGATAATTGTTGCTTTTATAATTACGAGCTGTTGAACTGTTTGTTTGTTCTACCGAGTTAACGTTCGGGAATCCTTAAGAACACGAGATTCGATTCGGTGAAAATATCACCGCAGCCGTGTGCCGAGCAGTCTTGCGGCAGTTCTTGTTAACGGACGACGAAGAGAAACGATCCGGCCGTAACTCGAATTGCCGAGTTGCCCAAGACCATTCGAGAACAGGCAGCATCGCTCGCCCAGTTTGCGGATAACAGGTTGCATCGATGTAGCGGCGTAAAATGGACCGGGGAGAACCCGAGCGACGCGACGTATGCAAATCGAATGGGCGTTGCTTTTAAATCAATGTTCTCGCGCATTATGTGACCACTAAGTATATGGACGTTAGCCGGCTTGCGTGATAGCACGGTGTGTGCGTTCTCGCCGAAATGGCCCCGATATGTCGATACGGATTCGTAGGTCGCCCGCGGCGGGCGATGCCTGGTCGCCTGGGACTTACGGAAATGGCTTCTCGTGCCTAATGACCGGCATGTGTGCGCGGCGACGTATTTAGAAAATGTTATGAAAAGTACACGATCGCGTGACCGCGCGCTGACACTGCGTCGACATCGTCATCACCGCCGATCGCATTTTCGGGCATTTTCATTACGGGCTCTTCGGCACGTTAACATTTGAGTGCTTCTCCGATTATTAAGATTAGGCTTTATCATGGATTCGTTGTTACCTATATAGGAGATATGTTCCTCGTAGAAAAAAAAAAAGCGTGAAAAAATCTTTGGTCTTACATTGTCTTCGAACTGAGAGATTTATACGGAAGAAATTATGCTGATCGAGATTTTGCGATAAGACAGGGAGCATTAACACTGTTGCGAGAGGGAACGTGACAAAATTTTAGCCGGAGGAGCAACATTTCCGAAGGTAAATCCCGCCGCATGCAAATTTCTTCGCCGAAATATTACCCCAGTTTCTCTATATTGCCCGCTTTCATTTACGAAAAACGAATTTTTACATGTGTGCGCTAGGACGGCGGGAGAATCGAGTTTCCACCCGTACCGAGCGAAAGTTACTCGACACCGTTGGCGCAGGTAGGACACGAGGGTGAGAACGAAGCGCAGAAGCAAAGCAAAAGCGCAAGAGGGACAGGGAAACGCGAGCGGAGAAATCTTTTACAGCGGCATGAACCGTCGACGGGTCCTGCTCTTTTTTCCACCTACTGACGCCGTAGCGACATTCAATTTTCACGTTCCGCACGCAGCACGGTCCACCGTGCTGTACTGCCATATCTATGTACTTCTAAATACCGTATGTGCGTGCCCATGTATAAATAGACGTATACAACTATCAACAATAATTCGAATACGCCCGGCTAAGCATACGCGCGGGGAAGTTGCGATAAACCCGGGTCCCGGTCCGGTCGTTCGCACGCATACGCGCGCAAGGGCGGTCGGATATGCGTGCAAGAACGACACGCGCGTAGAACGCGCCCGCGCACCATTGAACGTATAAACGCTCTCGATAAGCTTGTGCAACGTGCGCACGGGGGCCGTTACTTCGTCCGGCTAACAGGTATGTCTATGCATTCGTGTTCACTACATTGCGTGTCGGGGGCGTGGGGCGATTCACCGCAAGTAATTAGGTGATGTGTTTATCGCACATCAGTTATCCGCCGTAGTATCACAACGTGACGGACTAACTAGTGATAATCGATTATCACCCTCGACGATCGAATTTTTCACAGTTCGTCGGCGCCGCGTTACCAACGCGTGTGCACGACGCGCGTGTACCGGATCCGGACACGCGGTTATCTCGCCGCGGACGATGCGCGCCATTGGCGCCGATTGTTCTTTGTCCATTTCAAAGAACGCGTTCGAGTGTTCACTGATTCGATAACGAAATCTTCTGGAATTTTAGAGCTATCGACCGCACCAGGATTACCCATAAAATTTCGGGGGAAAAAACGGGATAAAGTTCTCATTTGCTATTTACCCTCAACTTACTTGTACCTACCATCTTAGCCATCATTTTTTGTTATTTAAATTAAGTAAGAGGTCTAAAAGTAATTCTTATTTAAAGTAAAAATCTTTAATCAAAGACACGATATAAGGCAAATGAGAGCTATACGCTGATATTAAAGCGAGAGATTTAAAATTTGTTTAATAAATTTTAAATCTTTCGTGTATTTCCAAGTACACGAATTTCCAACATATTAAACCGCGCGCCGATTTTTTGTCGGACTGAAAACACAGTTTTCGTTGGAGCATTAAAATCCCTTCCCCCCCCCCCCCCCCCTAACGAATCGTTTGATGCTAATTTAAGCATCATAAATTAATATAAAGAATTTATTGCGAAAAATATTACCTCAGCCAGGGTTTGAACCTGGAATCTCCCGTATTCCGTTCGGGCGTCTTATCAATTCGACCACCGAGGCACGTGGTAATATTTATCGCAATAACAATAAAAATCTTTAGTAATTGTAAGTATGAATCATTTTTAAGTCGATCCATAATGTCGAGGAGTAGATAAGCAATTCATAAGCGTTTTTCAACGTAAATATTCAGAAACGAGACTCCGCGGGTGTAGCTGCTTCTCAAGACGGAACGGAGTGATCGATAACTTTAAGATCGCGGTTTTCTCTGGGTCACATTGATCCGCACTGATAAAACTACTTTAGAAAAACTCAAGTCGAAGAAAGAGACGGCTATCTTTTTCTATCTCTTCAATCCTCTCGGTTACGACCGCTTAAAAAGCGGAAAGAAGCTGAACGCGCCCGGCCGGGGCGAAACGCGTATTACTTGGAAAGTGTATGTCGTTCCGTAACCAAGACGAAACTTCAGTTGGAAAATTGCGGTAAGTAGGTAATCCCGAAATCGATCGGGGAGGGCTTACTACACGGCGAACTTTAATATCGCGTTTGACGTCACAGAAAGGCATCGTAAAAATTATTAATGGGATACAAAAAGTGGTTTTAATACCTTCGTCTTTGATACTCAAATATTTCGCGATGAGAGATTCTCTTTAATTCTTCTCTTTAACATTTAAATTCCTCTAGAATAGTGAGCAACCAAACAACAACTCGATGTCTAGACGCTTTAAATGATCACACTAATGATCACATATATAACATATGATGTTAATAATAGACAGCTTTAAAGTTTCAAGAAATAAATCTATTTATATCAGTATTGATTAAATAAAGTGTCGTGTAAACTGTAACTTATAGACTGATATTAAAATAATGTTGCCTTCAAGTGTATTCGTGGGGCCGCAAGAGGAGGGACAGATGTTTTCATGATTTTCGTGCAAAAACGATCGACAGACAATGGCCCTCATTGAAAATTTGTTATTCCGGTGGTGTATTAAAATTCAGCTATAGTCAAGAAAGCGTGAATGCTTGAGTGAAGGTAGTTTCAACATCTCGTATTGTTTAACTGGAAAGTTTCCCCTGCTTGAATACTCGCCATGATTAAAGAGCCGCCTCGTCGGTGTTCTCGCAATGAAACTCGCCGTTTCCAGGACAGACATTGTTCTGGAACTCCCCGCCGCACGACGGACGCGAATCGACTGTTAAACGTTGCGTTAGCGCGGGGCGGCATAATGCGCGGAAAAATAACCCAGTTAGCCCGCGCGAATACGCAATGGACCATTTACAGAAACGTTAACCCAGTTTTGCATTTTAATATTGCTGTTGTCAGCTATCCACCATATACATTGCCAATGGCAGCCATCGAAAGCAGACAATGCGATTGTGCTTTAACAATAACGCATTAAAAGATACAAGCGTTTAATGGACCGATGACGTTACAAGGACAATCGATGAAAATACATGTTTATAACATGCAGACTCATTCAAATGCTTTTAATAAGGAAGACCGATATTATAAGTTATATTTTATCTGGCAAATGCTTGAAACATTTACATGGTGGAATAAATTCGGATAATTCCTTCGTTTTATTTTTATACAAGACGATTCTCGGTAATAAAAGTGGATGAAGCTTCAGACCTGCAGTAATAAAAGATTATATTCGAGTCATAAAAGTTTCACTTTAAGACAAGTGGAAAAAAATAGAATTTTTAATAAAATACGTCCAAGATACGCCGCGAGGATCGATACATCCCGAGTAGAATTTAATCTAGTCGATCTGATTCAAGAGCTGGTAGGTAGATAGTACTGGCTGGAATAAGTTTTCTAGTTTGTTACTAGTTCATTACTAGTTAAATATCTGTAATCAATTTTGTGATATAGTTGCTATCTAGTTAATATATATAAAATATGATGTTCGATGACGCTGTCTTTCTTAAGGGGATCCTATACCCGTCTGTATTACCGACAAACTGTGTCGTCACGTAGCGTCGTATTAATTTGACAAAATTGAAAATGCTTCTCCAGGATTGCAGTACATACATCAATGATTCAGGGAAACTTTGATTTTGTATGGAAAACGAGAAAAAATTACGGAATTACAGATCTCCTTACCTACATTCACCTCAATATGGCGTCTCCAGTTGGCAGACGCCAACTCATCCGCCAAGTCAATTCATCACAAGATGTGCTTCATATAAAATATATATACCGTTTGTATGAACGTGAAAACAAGTTTCCCTGGATTGCAAAACACGAAACAACATTATAGTATCCTCCAAATCAAGATTAGAAGTCTAATAAGAACGTAGAGTGTCGGTGTGGTTCGTGCGTATGTGTGCGTGCAATAATGTAGGTACTATCCTTTTCTATCTCCTTGTCTATAAGAAGGATAGCCGATAGATATTGGCCGGGTAATACAGACGTGTATAGGATCCCCTTAAAATATATGATCTAACTACTATCCTGCCACTAGCATTTTTAAGTTAGTCAGCAGATCCAAATTAAAGTTTGTCTAGTAGTAAGGTAATCATAAATAATTTTTTTTTTTTATTAATAGAGGAAAAGGTGGTATCGCGGGTCCCTACTTGTAAGTTGGCCTCCCCATGATTTTCATCTTTCTGATAACGCCATATTCGCCGCATACGTCATATCTGCTTCTCCTATGTACCATGTGACCAGGGAAACAAGAGTACACTGAGAGCACTGGTGGCCCTCGTATCGGGCGTTTCTGTCACAACGCGCAGAACAAAAGTTTATTGTCTCGTTAAAAAAAAATAATTTCTCAGAAGTTTATAGGATTCAGAGACTTTTATGGTGATATGTCTTTGCCAAAAGGTTCGTGAAATCGATATTTCCAAGTAAGTTTGCTCAGTCTTCAGTACTTTTTATTACAAATAAAAAATTTCTGAAGCAACGTATGTTGATATAGTGGCCTCCATGATGGATCTAGTTTTTTCTTTTGTCTAGCTATTAGCTAACTTTTTTACATAGTCACTAGGAGAAGTGAGCGTTAAATTACTGGCTTATCATTACCTAGAAATACTAGACAATGGTGATGTAAAACACAACTTTACTATCTCGTGATTAGACTCTCACGAGGTTCAATTTCTACTCGTAAGAAACAATTAAACTTCAATACTGCAGCCAATTAATGATTTTGTACTGCAAAAATTATTTAATAAATTAATATCATGTGTAATATGATGTGTACGACTCACAAATCTGATTCACTAACATTGCACGCTAAGGGAGAATTTTTGCGGCTCCGAAAACTTTTACGTAGAAATTCCTCTTTCAGACATTCCCGCAAAATCTCCTCGTCACTATTCACTATTCAGGAACCTCACTCGAGTTTCAAAGCTCAGTACGTGAGATTTTTTAACACGAATATCTGCTAAGGTCTATCTAGTCGATGTATTTTTAATGACATCTCGTGTCAATAATCTACTTTAAAACTGAAACTTTTCAAAGCAAGCTTTGACTTGATACAATTAATTAATATTTTCTTAAAAAAGAATTTAAAAAATTTATTTTTTATGATTATCATTGCTGTTCCAGGAAATATATTAAAAAGAGAAGACTATAAAAATATTATAGCACGACGAAATGTTTTACGGAAGGAAATATGTGGTCAGGTTTCCAGGAGTAATTTCCACAATTGCACAATATACTATAATTGGTAATCGCGTATTTGCTTTTGCCATTGCTACCTCCGTCGTGCCGCAAATTCCTATAATATTGCAAAAGGCGCGAGTATTGCAGGGATATAAATTGTTCGTCGTTTTTCACGTTTCATGTCTGATATGGCTGGGAGTGCTTGTGGCTCATTTCGACGCGACAACATTTATGATCTTTCGACGAATATATACTCTCGATTGGATATTTCGGACAAAGTTATTCCGCAGAGACGCTGTGCTACTTTATTGATGCGCGGGCCAGCCGGCAATTGGTGTTTTTTATATCTTATTATGAGTCGAGAAAAATTAACCATTATACGAAGCAATCCTACATCGATGAGATTAACGACTTCTGCACACACATGCACACCCATACACGAGCTAGCTGCCTGCAATCATCGGGTTGGCAGAGGACACAAAAATGGCGGCGAGACATTGTCGCACCAACACGACACATAATTTATGTACACCCCGTCGCGACGCTACAATAATGAAAGAGTCACGATGCGAGTTAATTAACTCGGCGAAACCGGAAAAAGGGACGCCGGAGTCGATTAGAGTTGGATATACTTTATCTGCTTACTTGAGTGCTCGTTTTTTTTCTCTCTTCTCTTTTTTTACGAACGAGACGCGTGGAAACTTTTTGATTTATACCTGCAGCGTTTGTTCGTATTTCTTAAAAAGTTTTTCTTTCATAATGCAAAAGATACACCGGCGCTTAAGTGCCGTTATTTCGAACAGTTGCGTTAACGTTACGCGAATTGGTTTTTTCCGTTTCTCCGTTTCTTGTTAAATTTTAAATTACATTTTTCCTCAGGCTGTGTAATATTTTTTTATCTCTACCTATCCCTCAAAGCGAAGCTAGTAGTCGTACCATTTGTTCGCCGAAACAGATTCCAGAGCGCTATTCAGGCCGAGTTAACAGAGACTTTGCACGAGCCTTGCAGTTTACGTGAGAGGCACTCCTTTGGAACACACGCACTTCTCCAATTTCACCATTGCGGATTATGAATTCAGCTCAACTAACCTAACTCAATTCCTCTCAATGCACTGGGTCATATCGGTAAATTGAAGTTACTTGTCTTTCCAACACTATGTCGCGTCTCTCAATTAGTCGGCGCACAAGAAAGCCTCTGACCTTCTTTGGCGCACGAGCGCACGACTTCCGGAAGAATCACAATGAGCTGCGGTAACATTCTATGGTTACTGTAAACTCTCCGGGAAAACTTTTTGGTCCGAGCAGAGCAGCCTTGGTAATTGTAGCTTACACTATTAGAATGTGGAATGTATTTGAAACCATATAATTGTATCTTTTTATTTCGAAATACTAGACACCACAGACGCGCGCTTTGCGCGCGCTATTTAGCCTTGATACACACAATACACACAACTGTCAAAATATACAATGACAGTCACTCACAAATTAAGCACAATGAAATAACCAATCGGCATCGCGGAAAAGAGGCAACAATATTTCGATAGATTCGAGTATTGATTTAACATGCCTTTTTTTAGAAAGGAGGAACAGTAAACGTCAATTAGAAGACTATTATTTTTGCGCGTTTGTTCCTATCTTATCAATGGTATCAATAGCGAGGGCAACATCTCGTATCGCGTGAACAAGACAAGCAGCGTGAAAGTTGTAATAGAAAAAACAATTTATTTTAGCCTGCAAGGCAGAATGCAGATAAAGGCAATAGGAAGCTTTATAAGCTGAATAGGATTATGAATAATTAACAAACTGTCTTGGCCGTTATATAAATCACGTCTAATGGATTTTGTATAGCTCCCAATGCAATTGCCTTCCGCACTGAGAATCTCTCCGCGCTTACAAGCGCTACCTGGGTACCCACACAATCCCCCGGTGAAAATTCCATCTCGCTCGAGGCATTGCTATTCCAGCGAACAAATTCCAGCGCCACAGCAATTAAATTCTAAGACGGTGGCGCTGATGAATCGAGCTTTTTTTAATTACGGGGAACGAGTGCGGAATAAATTCTAACGAAGCTTCTGAGGCGCGTCTGCTGACGCCCCCGCGGCCCCGCGATAGCCGGTAACCGTCGTCGGTCGTCGAGCCGATGGCGAAGGAGGCGTTACAACGGACGGAAATGTAGACGCATTCCAGACAGTGATTTTAACAGCGCCGTTTCGCGAAACATTAGGATTACTCGCGTATAGCGCCTGTCGCAGTTTAACGGCTTCCACGTTCGAAAGTAATTAGGTTAATTCCGCTAAAAGCCCGCGTGGCCGGAGGCACGCCGAAATTATCAGCAGTTTTACTCGAGTTCAAGCGGAAAAATAAGATTAACTCTCGGAAACTACCGGGAACAATGGACGCGAATCAAAATAAAGAAAAAGATTAACAATCCCACGCCACGGCTAGACGGGACGCAATTAGCCGCCTTTTATCCACGTCGCGTCTATATATCCCTGAATATCCCATTTTAGCAACGCTATATTCGCGCTCGCGTGAAATATGGAAATATTCACATGCGCCCGAAACACTCGGTACCGCTTATACTTCCGTGGCTTTCGCGGCATTCTTTCCGGACACGTTTCGATCGGTTGAATTCCTGACACGTTTTTATTCGAAGTACATTCCCATCGCGCTACTCGAATGGATTTCACCGTGGAGGGATGACGTGGTACCGCCGCCGCGGCGCGCCGGCGAGGACGGAATTATCGATGTCACGAATGCACTCGTGCACGACAGCTACTTCCTGGCGCGCATTACGGCCGGTCACTACTACTACGGCGGCAAGTTTTTCAATTTCCAGGCCTCGAAACTCGAAAGCCGCCGTTATCATCCAAAAGGCTGCGTGCCGTTCGTTGGAAGGGACACAGGCGGGGGGGGGGGGGGGGGCGGCACGTCACGCTAATCCAGGAGCCGTGCCCATGCAAGTGAGTGTAGCGACATCGTCTGTAATTAGTTTCGCCATTAAACGACTTTGAAGTTTGCCTCGGCGATAAGCGCGGCTTACATCGCGCCGGCACCTTCGCCATGTATAATGCCCGAGACAAAAGCCCGGGCAAAATTCCGCTGATTGCTTCGTCGAAAACATTTATTGCCAGTGAAAATTCATAAAGTTGGAGCGTTATTTAACGATAAGAATCGACCGACGTGGACTTTTAATTATGGCAAATGATTATGGCCGCGAGAATTTCCGTGACGCTTTCCCGTAGCGTAGCTGTGTTCGCTACGCTGGGCTTTGATAATACGAAAATCGTTGGCAATAAAACGCAATGATATGCTAGAAATAAATTATTGTTAGCTAATGGCTAATGGCATCGACAAATGTCAATGATTATTATTCGTTAATGAACCTTACGGATCGATATATATTATTGACACTGCAGCGTACACATTAGTGGCGCGCATCTCTACATCGGCAAAACACGTCACGCTCTTCTACGCTAAAGTAAAATAACTTTTGCTTCAGCGCATCTCCGCCGCTCCCAGAACATACCTACAATAATTCTCTGCTACGACACCGAGGCATCTCCTGTCTATTCGTTTAAGTTTGCCCCGAGCGAGCGCTACGACGAAATGCTCGAATAAGTATCTCGGTGCTCGTTGTAAATCTGATCACGATTTGTCTCGGTTGCGATGGTTACGTCGCGATGACGCGTATCGAGGCGAACGCTGCGAAGACTATTCGAGAAATTTATCCGGGAAAAGATTGAAGAAATATCCACGGAAGGACGAGACATTAAAAAATTATAAACCTAAGTTCCACGATCAATCGCGTCACGACTCACGAGTGAAATGCCGCGGACTACTATATGTATAACGAAAAGTAACATGCCAATACGTATAGATATTCGCATCAGCGATATAGTCACTGCGCAAAATTGCTTCTTATGAAAAGTTGTTCGGAGAAGGCGCTCGCGCGGTGGTCGGGGAAAATTGTCGGTTGGGCAAAAGAAGATTGCAACGAGACCGATAAAGTACGTGGGGTGGTGGAAGCGCAAGCCGCGCGCGGTAGCAAGAAAAACGAGAACGAAGAAGAAGTAGATGAGGAGTCAACTGAATAATATCGCGTCGGTCTGTGTATTTGCTCGTCGAAAAGTTTCGGAGTACCTAGTCCGGTCGCTTCGTTACGCGGCTCCACTTACGAGTAATTAGTCTAACAAGCATCGAGCCGAAGGCGAGGCAAGACTGGTAATCCAGTAAGGATTATCCGATCGTGGATAATCGCGTGAATCCCTCGACGCTTCGATTACACTTCGAGATCGATCGACGGATCGTAGTCTCGAGCTCGTATCTACGCTAAAACTGTGGGGTGTTTTTTTTTTCGAGGGGGGGGGGGGGCAAAGCAGTTTGTAGGCATATATTCGGGAGTCCCGTGTGTTAGGTGATAAATTATCGCGCGATCATCGCCCGAAAATTTATTGCCGCGTTTCATCGCTCATACATCCAACAATATGCCGCTTATATTGGATGTACTTTACTGTAGAATTTTATTTTATCACCGGAAATATGCTTTCACTCCAAACACAAATAAATCAACATAGAGTCAAATGGATCACGTCGCTGCAGCGTAAACGTTTCGTTTTTTATCGTATACACCTGTATACGTTTGCATTCCATTACGCGCCGAGATCAACGTTACGCGATTACATTGATATTCGATTTAACGCTCTCGAGTATGCGCGCATTGCAATTCAGACTCGGACGATTTATTTGATACTTTATTGTCCAACGTACAATGGAGAAAATACTGACTTTTAGGACTCTTCCGAGCCGACGATTCATTGTTGGAGAACTCATCATGTGCTCACGTCGTCGGTATATGGATATAATGCGGCAAAATACGGGACGTGCCGGCGGCAATTTGTAAAATTTATCTCACCGGCGAGCCAACCAACGACGGTGGCGAGATAGTGGCGAGAGGATCTGGGCGATTCTCCTATCCATGGCGATTGCTTCGTGGTGAAAGCTCATGTTGCCAAAAGCTATGTAATCTTCAAGCCACACTATTAGCGAAACGTGCCACTATTGTGCGACATATTTTGTGGACTTAAAGCTTGAATATATCTCGTAAAGTATACTACGCGTAAATGCGGTCTAAATAGCCTAATTTTTATTAAACTTTAAAGCGAATAAAAATATCTAAGCGGTAATATGTGTAAAAATCACAAATCTTGTGAGCATACAATGAAAAAAATCGATCATGGTATCAATAGGAAAAAAAAACAATTAATCAAAAGTTCACTGCAAATCCAACTGTGTTATTTTAGCTGAAGCTTTTCTCACACATTTTTTGCTGTTTTAAATCACGTCATTTGACACGATTGAATGTATTAAAGGGATCCTAAACCCGTCTGTATTACCGGTTGAACGCGATTTTTTTTAAGCACTATTCTTTTTATTGGCTTTACAGATTGAAAAATCCTTTTCCAAAGTTAAAGTATGTGCACTAATGCTGGGCCCATCGAACGATTTTATGCCGAGAACGAAAATAATTTCAGAAATGCAGATTTTCGTTACCTACTCAAAACGTCAACTCATGACAACATTTGCTTCATATAAAAATTCTACAATTTATTGGTACAAAATGAGACCAACGGGCCCAGCGTATAACATAAAGAAATAACATACCGTTCTCCGAATTAAGCTCAGACATCTAACAAAAAAGATTAGTGCTTCAAAAGATTATATAACCTATAACCTTGTCTATCCTTGTCTATCTTCTTGTTTATACAAGGACAGATATAGCATTCAATCGGTAATACAGACAACTTTAGGATCCCCTTAACTTTTAACTTAATACGATAAATGTGTTAAATGACATAATTTAATACATAAAGAACTATGTAAAAAGAGCTTCAGTCAAATGTGTCATTTTTAGATGTTTATGCGTGTAAAAATAACACATTTGCAGTGTTCTAATTAAGTAAATTAACGTTTTGCGGAATCATGCTTTTGCGAATTTCCAGAAAATATAAACTGCTTCCCTTCTGTCGATCGTACATCGGGCAGACACGCGTAAAGGTATGCTCTTCAGCGTTACAAAGAGATTGCGGCAAGAACTATGGTGCTGATATCTCGTTCGCCGCACATTCGGCACGCGAAAGCTTCTCCTCGGCATTCTCTCAACAGCACTTTGCATTGCACGCGGCGATGCCGAACGTGCAGCGCGAAACTTTACGTCGGCGCGCATAAAGCGATCGAACGAGAAACACGAAACGCCGAGTACCGCCATGTCGATCCGTGCTCGTTGCTCTCAAGCCTCCGAGACGACCTAATAATCGGCCGGCGGACAACCACGATCGAGAGGTCGATCGAGATGGCGTCCGATGGCGGGCCGGGATTATACCCCGGAGGGAAATCGCCGAGAAGGAATCAGCACGATCGCGGTGAACGACCTACACGGGCGTATATACGTACACTGCTACCGGAATCATTCCGGATTACCTTCGGAGATCGGCAATTTCGATCTCAGCGCGCTACCGACTCTTACATCGCGGGAGAACTCCGTAGCGTCGTAGCAGCATCTCGATTCGCGCGACAGATTTCTTCGAGAGGCGTAGGATGCAATTGTTTTCTGCTTTCAAAGGTGCACCTGGTACTGTTTCGCTGTGATTTCCTCGACCTTGATGTTTCGAATAAAGATTTTTTCTCGTAGTATGAAAGAAAAGTTTGCTTTCGAAAATGCGTTTACCAAACATGATTTTTTAGTGACAGAAAATAAAATAGTGTTATATAAACGTAGAACTATATCAATATCTAGTTTCTGAATAATCTGTAATAATTTATATTGTTTTCTTCAAATAAGTATATTATTTTAAAATATAAAAATAGCTTTCCTTAGATTTCTTTAATTACTTCTGACTCACTTCTTCTATAATAAATAAAAAGAGGAGATTATTATTTACTCAAACTTTTCTAGAATAAGTAGTAAACTTTTTAGCCTCGTACATGTATATTATATCATAGCGCTTATCTTCAGCATAAAAGACGCACCTGCTTTCTTAACTTTCTTTAGCGCTACATCAATATAGGTATTAAGAAACTATGTCATTTATAAAATTAATCTTTCCTTTACGCGTGTATTATACTTAATTAGATTACAATACTTTCTTCGAGTGCTGTTAACCTTTGGATAATAAAGCTAAAATAAAATTAAGAATATATTGATATTTCTGTAAGTTTATATAGAAATTATGCATAATGGGATATTTATGAAAGCTCTTTGTTGTTTAGAGCTCATAAAAAGTAACACTATAATTATCAAAATAAATCTCAATAATAATCTAGTTCCGTTATATTGAAATAATCTCATAAAACTAATACAATATTAATTATAAAATTAATTTATTATTACATTATTTATATAACTATTGCATTTAAAAAACTTTGCAAAATTTATGTCGCAGTTTTGTTATATATTATTTAATATTATGCTGCAGTGTTTCTGTCACTTTTGAACGTTCCAAATTGTAACAGTGCAAATACCAAGATGTTTTAATCGTGCAACAAGATCTACTGTTTCATGTGAAATTCTAGTTTATAGCGCGTACTTGTCACTTGATATTGTACCTTCGTCGCTCAAAATCAAGAGCGGATCAGATCTTGTAAGACAACACTGTTGTACGAAAGCAGAGCTTGATTCAATCAGGAAAAATAGATATGCATTTGCGCGTCTGTGAAACTGAGCGAATGAAGTTGGTTGATTGTCCGTGAAATTCTCTTGGCATTTAGGTGACACGAAAAATCTCATAAAATTATTATAGGCCATTTCCACAAATATTCAGTGTAAGTTAATTAAGATTTAAATGCAATTACTTCTTATTTCAGTTCTCGCCTGCAGAAAGAAGCAAATAATGAATTAAATCACGATTGACGTTAACCGACGTTAGCAGGAAATCACAACGTCTGGTATGGCGGTAATATTATCCCGGTATCCTATCTGCTTGGTCAAAGCTCATCTTGGAGGAAACGGCTTTTAATTCGCATGTTTCTCACCGCCTGGGCGGCGGCTTATAACCGTGTAGCAGAGGGTGTAAGCTGAGAACAATGGTGCCAGTCATATCATCCGCTTGGTATTCGTGGCACCTTCCACTCCCGAAGCACAAGGATAAGAGACGAAGAGATTTAACACGGAAATAAGACGATTACGGCTTAGCTTAACGCTGCCGCCGCTAAAATCTTACGCCTATCCCCCCCCCCCTCCCTCCCTCCCTCTCGCTTTGACTTTAAAGCGATATCGCGAATGAAGAACGTGTTTTACTTTAACTCATCCCTCGGAATGGAATGTCTGTTCGTCAAACGGAATTTAAACTGTTTAAGTCCCTCGATATTTCGATCGCATCTCATTATCGTGAATAGGGTGCAGCAGAAAGATCTATTTATATATGTACAATAGAAATTGTGTAGCCAACGATACGAGCACATCAAGTGCCAAGAGTACACAAAATCAATAGCACATGCATGCAGGAATCCCTTTCTCTCAAAACTTTGTTACAATAGGCATACGCATCAATAAACAAAGGCAAAGCAGCAACGGATATATTATAATATCGTGAAATAACGTAACCACTATGACTTCGGAATTGTGCCAAGTATCTTCATAAGTTTTGCGTTATACTTAATCTGTACATGACATACACATGTACCTCACTCTCATTTCTTCAGCATTCGCCGGATGTAATTAGAGTCACGTCCGCAGAGAATCAAGCACTCCGTATTAACGAAAGCTCCACTTCTCACTTTTTTATCGATCGTCTTCTCTCAACCCGCGTTTCTCACGAATCGCTGCATCCCCGAGGCGGTCCTATGGTCACCACGTTCCGCGAGATATTATTGGTCTGCGTGGAGAGGAGTGTGTGTGTGTGCATGTGTATGTGAAAGAGAAAGAGAGAGAGAAAGAGAAAGAGAAAGAGAGAATGAGTGAGAGGGGTGGGGTGGGTGGGGGGGGGGGGGGGGCACAAGGCTGGACCGCTGTCCGATCGGATAAGTTTAGCAGGACCAATTGGAAAAGTCGGTCAAGTGCTCTCGTGCAGTCCGTATTTGCGGTCGCAAGGGAGGATCGTCATCGGGTGTCCAATAGGGTGATTCCCACGAGGAACCGCCGGTCAGCTGTGAGCTTATTATTTCTGATAATAACAGGTCAACCGATATATCGAGGCGAACGGTTCGCGCGAGGGATTCCCGACGTGAATTCCCTCGTAGACATATAATCCGCTGGTCCGCGGCTTGATTGGACCGGCATCGACAGGTCGCTCGATATATTTCTATTTAAATCCGCGTGATCGTTCTCGTCGGTTGGATAACGACGAAAGAAATTCTCTCATAAAGTATGCTATCCGTGGAATCAATTTTAATCACAGTTCTGTCGCCCGAATCTATTTACTTGGAGATTGATTGCAATTTATAAAAAGACGAAAGAATGTGCACGTAGCTGTAACGTGTATGCAAAATATGATCGATTGTAACGAGAATTATACGTGACAGATGTCAATAAACATTTGCAACTGTAAAATGATTACAGATCTTTCTCAGTCGTAACATTAAAAATTCCTGCTTGCATGAGATTATCATTCGTTAGTAATGGTTGATTTACTTGAAAGTTTTCAAAATAAATAATATTTGTATCATTACTATTATTATACTTTTCAGGAATGTATATCCTTGATCTTTATTTCGAGAAAGGCTAAGCATCTCTCCATTTGTGTAATAAGGTTGATATAATTTATTAAAAAGACGCAGAGCGTGCGAATAAGTTTCTATTCATGATATCACGATAAATTAATGCGTTTCCATTAGTCCCAGAAACCGTGTTTCAGCTCGGCAATGTCCATGGAGCATCCGCGAAACGGGAAAACGCTGAAAGGATTTCTCTCCGGTTCCGTCGCTCTGGTCGACTCTTTTCGCTCCAGCAAAGAACTTCCGTAATTCGCTTACGCATTCGCAATGGACTTATCCTTGCCTCCGTTTTGCACGCTTTCCCGGGGTTTATCCGACCAGAAATCTCAGAAAGAACTTATTATGTAAAGGGTGAACGAAAAGGAAAGAAAAGTACGGATAGCACAGAGTCTCACAGAGAAAATGAGGAAGAGATCGTTAATTGGCTTCTGTCTTGTACGATATAGGAACCGTTGTTTCAGCTCTCCACTATTCGTTTTTGCTCCATGTTCCGATATACTGCTTTCGTACTACCGCTTATTCTTATCTTTTATTTGAATCGCGCATCGTTAAATCACGTTTGACCCATAAAACTGCATATTGAAATAAGAGCAAGGATTTACTTGTTCCCATTTATAAAGCTTGAGTTTATATACTTATAGAAGTGGATTTAAATAAGAGAAGATGAGCATTGCATTTTATAGTAACAGTATAGTTATTCTAAAAGTCGTATAATCGGAACCACGTGATACATCTTATTTCTTGCTTCGTACAAAAGTATTTGAAATCGTGAGGTAAATAATGAGCACGATTTATCTGCGTTGCATTTGTCATGTCGCAAAATCCAGTCACGGATATTGGAAAAACATTCGGAACCGGCGAGATGCCGCCAATAAGATCGATAAAACTTGAGATGCGGTAACGACGTGAGAAATCCAGGTAAAAAAGCGTAGCGCGGGAACGACATTTGCGTTTCACGTAAAGTTGGCGATGGTGGCGATGGTGGTGGTGGTGGTGGTGGTAGAATAGTTTGAGGGGTTTTTAGTATTTCCTCATTTTCTGAAAGGCACTTCTGTCCTCTTGGAAAATGCGAGACTTACCCGGACTAATGCACGGTAATCGCACGGCAGCTGACAAGGCTCCACAAGTCTGACCCCACATCGTCATGAATGATTCAGTGAGCGGACGTAGTACGGAGGGTCATTATCGTTATAAAGGGGAATGAATTTTACACGAAACACCGTAGACGTTGCGCAATAACGCGTGACATTCATCGCCAGGGAATAAGCTTCATCGCACGCCAATGAAAAAAAGCTTGAATAAATAACGACAGTAAATCATTCCGATATTGTCCGAATTAATATATTATATACATATCATGCGACACGAGGATAGAAAAATCTGACATATATGAAGAATTTGTACATATTCGGTATTAGTGAAATTATATATAAGAAATTAAATATTCAACTAGGACATTACCTATATCCAAAATCACATTTGTCTAAAACTAATTAGAAAATTGAGTCCGCGATGTGTGTTCATACTGAAAACAAATAAATTATCAATTGTGTTTAATTTTTAATCAACACTTGCATTATATCAAGTCAATCTCTATTTGTTGAGAAGAGAGATTCAATTTTCTTTTGCATAATTAATAATTCGTATTTTAGAAGTAACTCTCGTTCTCCAATTCGAAATCACCGAAACCGAAACGTTTGGATGTGGAAAATAGCGTGATCCGGACTTTGAACTTTTGTCCCTCTTATTTTCATGCGCTTAAAAGCACCTTCCGTTCTCTCTTTATAAAATTCATGTTATAAGCCTCTCAAGTGAGTTGATTGGATTGGCTCGTGCGGCCGCGTGGTGCACCCCATTTTTGTGGAAGCGAAAGTCGACCGAGATTCATATAGCACTATGTGATATGGACGCCCGTAGCTTAGATTTCGATTTTGACGAAGCTTTACGGGAGCGTCGAATGGCACCAATTTTCGCGGGCCTCGTGAAACTCCCGGTGTACAGGACGGATGAAACTTTATGAAATTCATGAGGGACGTCGGTGCACTTACCGACGACCGGAGTAGCTTGGCACGAATATTTCTTGGAAATCGTCGCCGCAGGGAGTAAGAAACTTTTCATGGATTTTTATATAAACTTCGGATCTTTGATTCTGCCCATAAAATTTTCAACTGCGAATGAGCGACAGTATCGGGAGCTGAATATCTTCAAATCGTTTCTGAATTTGTATATAGTTTGTATCTTGCTAATCGATTAAGCAACTCGTCCATTTAAACTTATTTTGCATTGCGTTTTCATATTGTTCAATTTTTATGAGATAGATATGAAATTATATATAAATTACTCACCGAATGTGATAACTTCCACTAGAGCTGAGTCCTTTACTGCATCCTTTCGTGCGTAGTTAATTCTGTAAGCATATAATTACATTACATGTAATAATATGATATAATAAATTAGATGCGCTTATCGTAAAAGAATGCAAGCTTATTAAATAGGAATTTTAAGTTAATTTTGTTAAATAAATTTTTATATTCTTTTATAAACTTTTATAACCTTTTATAAACTTTTATATTCTTTATTGCTTTTTAAATAACGATCGATGATTCAAAGGAGAGAGTGGAGAGACTATGGTCCGGGCATTCACAGCTTTAGAAACTTTAGTGTGACGAAGTACTTGAGAACTAAGAATGACCAGCGGTAAGAAGTTTTATCCACAGGACACGTTTAAAACGAAGAGGAAGTGAGTTTGCGGTACGAGTGCGAGCACGGCAGGATCTTCGAGAGCGATCGCGAGACTATCGCGAGAAAAAGGTGTCGGGGGGGTGCGCATTGATTTCAGATGAAAGGCGGGCGACGTCGGTGATGGTGCGTTTCCATATGTATTCCAACATTTCAAAGTGGTTGGGCAGTCGATACCCTTCTTTATCATTTTTATGGTCGAGCAGGAGGCCGTGGCGGGAACGTCCGCATATTTATCCGCCGGTGGTGGCAATAAAACACAGGCCCCGCGCGCATATCCGGCAATGTCGCGTCGGTGTTTTCCCGCGGCGTATAATATCTCGCTCAGGAATTTCGCGGCGGCAAAAAGTTTCGGTATATGCGCGTGTGTAAAAGCACATCTGATTCGAGTAAAAAATGAGGATGAACGGGTCGGATCGCGGCCCGCCTAGCAAACTTGATGAAACGTTGGAAGACTATTCCCGGCAGATTCATCGGCTAACTTTAGCCGCCTTCTTCGTGCGCTTCTTCGGTTCCCATCGAAGTTGTCTAACTTCGTAGTGGATGTGTTTGATAATGGCATACCTCGGAGTACCCCGAAGTTGGTCTACGTACTGCCGAGAAGCGACTCGACGCGTCTATACTTTCACGTATACAAATACTTTGATAAGTAAGGAAAAATGGCAAACGCGCGCGCATTTCCGCATATACGTATACATTCACTTGTGCGCATTGTTGCGACGGACAAGCGTACATAAGAAGAAGCGTACGCAAGTTTGTAGAAAGATATTGGCGTATTAAATACGCGAAAGAAACTATCAGACGCGCGGTATTATAGTATATCTTGAAAACTTTAGTCAGGATCTAGCTGAATATCCTTTTCCATTTTTACCGGCAGTGATCATATCAAAGATTTATCTACAGATAAGGATAATCCCGAACGATGCTCTCGAACTCGACACCCAAAACCAAAAACAACACTTTGACAAGAGAACGACTGTCTTGTATGATACGTTCTCCAGTTTTGCAGGATCATCAGATCGATTCTTGAATTATTATTAGCTGTGTATTAGATTGATAAAGTCCTTTATTTCAAAGGGTGGTATAGACGCGCGCGCGCGTCACGATATTGACATTAATGGCACTTCATGATTTATTCAGGTCGTAGCATGACAATGAGTCTGACGATCGAGAATAATGGGATATGTTTGTCGCTATAATTATTGTGCGTTTCAAGGCATTGACAATGTCGTCAATGTCACATACACATTGTAAACATTTTTGATATACGATAACGTTTCAATGTAAGAAAGATTGGATCAATGAAAACCGAAGGTTGCTTTTGTGAAAAACTCATTAAAACATCAAAAGACCAGAATATTTTCTTTGATTAAAAGTTTTTCAAGTTAAACAGTTGAAACCAAAAAAAAGGATTATTCATAAATTATCTGTCCCACCTTACAAGAACTTCGTCACGGTAGAATAAATAAAAGTATATAATCTATATATATTATATACAACCTTTCATATTACGTGATTTATAACATTTCATCTCGGTATTCCGTCTTAACTTAAATTTCACGTCGCTGTACAGTACCCATTCTTCCCTTTACACCCTCTGGGACTTCCAAGTAATCGCAAGTAGGCGGAAGTACGGATCTGGAGACGTAGAGACAGACAGACGAGTAGAAAGCAAGCTATCGCAGTACAGTAATCCCAGCCGTGTTTTCTGGGTCGGTTGCATCCGGGATTGCGGTACCCAGGGCGCATTGTCTCCACGAAATACGGTCGCGGAAGGAACGAAAATTATGCCCCTCTACCGTCCGAAATGCTTTATTTCCTCCGTCGGCTGGTGCATTCGCACATTTCTATTCCTCTCTTTCTATTTCTCTCTCTCACTCTCTTTTCGCTTCGCGCGGTCGAACGTACCGGAAAGCAACAGAGGACGTTTGCCTTCGCGATGTCATGTAAAAAGACCGAAGACTTAATGCCAGAAAGAGATCGTAAAGAAGCGGCGCGATGTAAGAACAGTAGGAGAAAACGAGCGGAATGAAACGCGAGCGACAGCGAAAATAGGCGGTCAAGAGAAGACGGAGGACGCGAAATAACATATATCGGTGTTGATTCTCGTTTCGCAGAGGGTATAAGCATTACGAATTAAAGGCATCGTACAGCAGCAGCAGTATAGCAGTAGCAACGGCGGAAAGAAGTAAGTTTAAATAACGTAGATCAGACGAGGCACGACAAAGAGAAGCAGGAGGAGAAAGTCGCGTGCCACGACTCTAAGATACCATTTCCCATCTTATCCCGATCTCAAGGCACGCGTATCCCTCTTGCTCTCTCGCTAAGTGGATATCCTTCTTCGTTTCTTCTTTTCCTTCACGTCTACACAACCCGCCATCCCCCTTGCTATATCCCCCGTCCAAACTCCTTTTCTTTATGCCGTTGCCTCTCATCACCCGTTACTCGATTTATTTTCTCGATCGGAACCTTTGACCAGCGGAACCTTCGAGTGGAAACCAACTTGGCTTATCGATTACTATCAGATTCGACGGAGCCGCGGGAGAAAGTCACGAATTAATTTCAGTTCCCGCGCGATATCGAAGAAACTTGTCAGGTTGAATTACGCTTGATAATTTTTGAGTCAACGCGGAGGATATTTCGTTTGCAAGTATAATTCTATGCTAAACGCCGTAATATTAAGCGCAATAATTAAAATCGCGGTTTTACCGCGGGCTGGAAGCGACCTGCAGAAGCTAAAGACGTCTCTCGGCAAACGAACGATGCAAATGACGAGGATTACGTATCGCGAATTCCTAACGAGATACTCTTTGTTTCATAAATCACGAAAAACTTTGCGAATATTTTATCGATAATATATACTATTTATACACTGTAAGTTTCAATATTTTTTCTGGTATCGTGTGTAATAATGTTTAATTTCACAAATCACATATCAAATGCAAAGCGAAACTGACATCGTTTTATCGCATATCAAACGCGAAGAGAAACTGACAAGCAATATCTTACAGTCCCGTCCCTCCGCGGATGTATTAAAGCTTTTGTTAATTATCATTAACAGATCGGCGCATCCGACCATCTGTGCATTCGTAATCGGCAACGGCGCGGCATATCCATAATCTATGCGCGTATGCGAGTCGAAAAGTGATTGTCGATATCAGCGTGAGAATTCCCAGCTTACGTGCATAATTAAGCACAAATATCGTCGCATAATTGATCGTGTACGTTACATTATGCAACATTATGCGGAGCACGATAACGGTGTAATTCAATGTATTCTGATTACAGCCTCTCTCTAACCCAGTTTCGGATTCTGATTGCAGGCCTGATTATATTTCGCAATGTTCACACACGCGCGCAGCCGCTTTTTGACAATTGAACCGAACTAGTTACGACCGTAATCGATACATATGCTACAATAATACTTAAAATACCTTACGATTGTATGACAGAGTAGCAAACGTCGGAAGATACATATGGTATCCATTTCACATGGAGCTCTCAGCAACGCGGAATTTAAGCGCTGAAAGTAAAGTGTAAAAGTGCCAATATCAGCTAATTATTCATTGGTGTCGTAGAAATGTTGTTTTATTATTATAAAATCCAAATTTTGCACATAAAACTATTATAGATTTTCTCTGTTTCTTTATCGGAATATTTTCCTCGTTAGAACAATCGGTATTAGTTAATAAAAAGGCGTGATCCAATAACACTTTATGCTAATTTGTAAAGAGAATCTCTCTATCTCTCTCTCTTTCACTGTGTGATATTGCAGACATATTGTTACTGTAACAATGCAACTAAGAGATCCCATTACATAATAATTTGATACTGACAGCCTATGGTACGAGGCCCTTGTATTCTTGCTGTCAAGCAAAATAACTAACGTCAGAGTGAGTAACAATTTGAATACATCGAAACACAATGCAAACCGACGGTAAACCACCGAACGGTAAACCGTGCATTTACCGGCTTTCATGGTTGTATACCGTAAGCATCACGTTGTATCACCCAGTCTCAAATTAGCATTAGTTTACGTCAATATACGATCTTTCTTTTCCGGTGTTCCATCTCCTTCGTCGCCATCAATTACGTCTAAATGCAACTGCACGCGCGCAATCGTGAACTTGTTAGAAGTGCATCGTGCATTTTTCAGCGTTGTCTTGTCGCCACGGAATAGGTACGTCGATCTACCCGTTATATGTACTTCGCAAGAGTCTTGCAGCGAATCGTACACGCCTGTTCAAATCTCTGCGAGGCGCACAACGAAGCGCGCGATCCATCCCCGGCAGGCTCGTCGAAACAAACAAGCACAAACCAACGCAACGTATGCGGTATACCGCTGGCGATGTCTTCGCGGGGGGCGATGCGAGAATCTCCGCGCGAGCGCGCGTTCTCTTTCCCCGTGGCTGGAAAGCCGTTGGCAGGCTCTTCTCTCTTGCCGACGCGACGAAATAAGATACTTCGTGAAAGTAATTTCGCCGAGAAAAGTAAGTTTTCGCCGAGTAATAGCTTCTGCGCCGTTTCCACCGACAGCGGCGGCACTCCACGCGACGCGAGCACGCGAGGAGGAAAGGAAGGAGGAGTCGAAGGTACCGCGGAGAGGGCCCATCTCGAAGGCAGGTCGGTTTTGATATTGCCGGAAGAGACTCTGCACTTGGGGCATCGCCGCTGGTGAATCGAGGGCTGAGGTTAAAGATCGGAGTGTAACTTTAATCGAGGGGAAAGCTTCACTCCCACCTTTCTATCGTTGGTCTTCCTTCTAAGTTCGCCCTCGACTATTCCTTGATGTCTTTTCCAGGGTAAATATATTTGATTATTGTACGTAATATCATCATAATTTGACGAGTGTTTTAACAAGTAGGTAGCATGTTAATGATGTTACTCGAACATTAATAACTCTGTATAAAATATTTAAGAATTATTATCTTGCATGAAAATATAATTGCACATTGATGTCAGTTTTATTTGATAACGTGACAGTAACATTATTTCGTATGAAAATATAATTGCAGGTTGGTATTTTGATGTCAATTTTATTTGACAACCTGACAGAAAACAGATTATCGGCTTCGTCAACACTGCAGATTAATTTTAGTATTAGTTTAAATAATTCATTTTTCTAATTATATTTCTAAAGAAGAGATCAATTAAATTCAAGTCAATCGATATCATGAAAGACCTGTCTATATGCGATGGAAGGCTTATTTTTCTTGATGTGTAATTTGGATTGCTGATAGAAGGATAAATTTTTCATGCCAATGACACGGTGAAAATATATATCGATATTGGGATCTGCACAATGAGAATATACCGTAAGATTGATGTACAATATACGAATATATGAGCTTACATAGTCTGTCTTATCTGGATACTTGGACGTTCCCGATGGTATCTGCGCATAATGAAACAATGTAGATTTTGAGTGATATCACCGCACCCTATGAACCTGACTATGAGTGACCATTGATTACTGATTACTGTTTGAATACAGCGAACCATTAATTACTGCCTGAGCGTGCCCGATAATGCCCGATTGTGTGCTAAATCTGACAGCCTGCTAGGACAGAATGTTCATCCGCGCCCAAGCAGGCGTAATCTAGAGCAACCGCATCGCCATCGTCCGGCTCGTCCGGAGCGTTGTTCATTTGAAACATTATCGATCCCGACACCAGTCATTTGGGCGGGCATAGAGCGGCGAGTAATTAAATTAGGCAACACCGTTGCTGCTGAAAATTTGGCAAGCTCCGGACGTCCGGACTATCTTCGTATTTAAATATGTTTATTCCAATTGCCCGCGCGCAAAACGGCAGGCATACCCTCATGTGCTTTTTCTAGCCGCTCACGGTTGGAAGTGGGACGTAAACGCGAATTTTGCGATGTTGTAAAAATAAAAAAATATAAAAAATATGGGAAGTTTACACATTCTCATTTTAAGCGCGGACGGGGGGGGGAATGGGGGGCGGGAGAGACGGGGGAAATGTCACCGTACGCGCACTAAATTTCGCCCGAAAGGCCGTACTTTTTACTGCTTTTCTAAGCATTGTGCCGGACAGAGTTAGCGTACAATAGCGCGGAACGTGCCTGCGACGTAGCAACGCGCGTGCGGAGCAAGGTGTGCAAACCGCTGACTCATTCCACCCTTCCGCTGTCTCCCTTCACGCGCATCCCTCCACGGCAGATAATAGCGTAGCACGCGAAAAGAATGGAGTGAGAATGTATGGGCGACATGTATAAGAGTGCCGTGCAGCCCCGCGCACATGCACACGTACGTACATTTGGCATTTTTTGCAGTTAATTACTTCTTTATTGTCCGAAAGTATTTAAAGCTTGTGTAGCGAGTCGTGAAGCAACGACACGCTTACACATCATATTTAGCTAGCAGTCCTAAACTGTTAGATGCGCAAATCGCAACATGCAATATTGTCACGTTATGGTGACACATCCAAAGTTGATACGTACGGTTTTGTCTACCATGCAACGAAACTCAAGGGAACAACGAAGGACTACGACGAGAAGTTGAATGTGCGGTATATAGCTGACTACGCTATTTGCCGACACCACACAGTGAATGTAACACGAAGCCGGAATTAGCGTGCTCGCTATACTCCTCGAGTCCTGATTACGTATTCCAATCAGAGCAGCTGATGAGAATCCTCACTTTTAGCGGGAGCGTAACATAGACGATATTAGAAACGTCCGCGGATTTGGCTGGATCTAATTTATTACGTTGATTATATCACGTGCGCAGTGCGATAATCCAGGGAAACTCGTTTCTGCCGAAGCAAGGACTAATAATACATCGCTATTCGGACGACGTTTTATTGCGTACCCTACGGCCATTACTAAATCTAGTCCAAGTTGATTTATAGTGAATAAGATGGATGCGAAGTACGAAGACCGCGGAGATAGTTTCGCAATATATACATATATTATTTTGCATGTAATTATTTAAAATTGATACGAAGGTTCCTATCTGTGTGACATAGATTTACTTCAATGCATACATTTTGAATGTTACAAATAAAGATTTATGATAAAACATGTTTCTGCAATAATTTTTATCGCGACAGAAAACGATAATACGTCATCATTTTTAATTGACAGTGGAAACGTTCTAAATATATTTTGTACAAAAAAGATAGTAAAAATGCATATATACAATTATATAATATATACATACAATTATATAATATATACAATTATATAATATATACATAGGTATAAGTTATACCAAATATGATATTTAATTTAAAATGAACTTATTGTTAGCTATACACAAAATTTTGCTTAAGCTTCTAATTACACTTTTTTTATCGTACGACCCTTTCATTATACTTCGCGTAATTGGCACATCCGGAATTTTGGCGACCACGTATGACTCAGCATGCGGATGACTCATACTTCTCGTCTGCATCTTAACGCAACGGAAATGCGTTAAGGTACGTTAAGATTGAACAAAGAGTTTCCGGTCCGTGAAAAAGCCATGCAGAACACATTAATCCTATAAAGTCAAGCTTCTTGCTACCGGTCTTTCTGCTAATTCTCGAAAATAAAACAATGAAAGGATTCAAGTTTACATTTTCGTTTCACTCCAATTTTTTAATTATAATCGCAAAGTTCAATGATCATCAAATGATGGAGGGCAATTTGTTTTTTTAGGAAAAGACGAAAACGTTAAATTGCAGTCGACATAATCGATACAGTCTAAAAACATTTTCTCAAGGTTTGGCGATACTTTTTTTTCTAAAAACGTCGTATATTTTAAAAGTCGAAGATTCGTTCTAAGACGTAGTGCCTCGGGTTAAAGGTATGTGTGCTAAGCAAGACGCGTGGCGCGTGCAAAGCTGGGATTTTCCTCCTGCTGCGCTGGCGGGAAAAATTTTCATTCCGTGTATCCTCGTGATCGAAAGATTACCTTACGGTGGTGTGCGTGCCGGCAATACATCCGACAGGAACGTAAAAAGCTACAAGGTAGAGCTTCCGAAATCTTGTGCTTTGGCTGAGCGTAACTCCTAAGGTTTTGGATCTCGCATACCGTGGCCGTACGTTACGACGCAATAAACCCCCATCTTGGAAATCATGCCAGACATCTTCGAGATTAACCTCCTCCCTGGGCCCACCCCCCATTCTCTCGACAGTTTCGTTCAGCCTTTATGTCTTACCACCGACGTTGTTCGGTCCGTCTCTCGTAATCTCGAGCTCACTTAGCGGTCGGCACGCCACCGACTTTCCTACCGGCCGGTTTTTACGCTTACCAACCGGCTGCAGACTGCCCCCCGATCGTGTCCGGATTTATCACGCAATGGATTCCGGTTGCAAGGTGTGAACGGTCCTCCTTAAATCGGCTCTCGAAGAACGAACGAGATGACCAGGCTATATCGTAGGTGTCGTAAAACCTGAAGCTATCGCATCGCGCGCACGCGTCTACGTAAGCTGATCATGTTTCGCCTTTATATTGCGAAAGTCACGCTGTGCGCAATATTTTTCGGAGAGCGAGGCCTAGCTTCAATTACTAGAGAACATTTTTTTCGGCGCGCAAACTTATTTCCTGTGCCGGTAACTGCTGACAATTTTATTCGTGTTCTCGTACAACGGCAGTAGTAAAAACTAACGCAAACTTTGAGGACTGTTCTCGTGAAACAGGGCTCGCAACACGTACCTACTGTATTTTAGTATCGCTTTCATTTCCAGTAAATTGCAGCATTGGGAAATAAGGTAAAAGCGTTGTTCCCATGGGTGATGCTTGCTCAAAAAGGAATACAATGCGGTGATCAATCTTCATAACACGCAGTAACTCCAGCGCGCATTTCGAAAATAACGCGAATACTCGAACAAACCATTACCCAGATTCGGGTGAAACGAATGTGATGTCGCGTTCGAAGAGTGTAAAATTGAATGATAATTTCAGGGAAAATCAGAGAGAAAGGGAGAGGAAGAAAGTGTGAGGAAAAGACAACGGTCGAGTATAAACCGTGGCATGATGTTATAGGATCGTAAATCACTCTCTTAACGAAAGTCTTTGTTGTAATTTATGCGGAGGGAGCCGCGTAAATCATTTCGCGAACCAATGGGGCAATTTATAACAATTAAGCCCACGGCTGGCGTGGGTGCTGTGTGCCGGAAAAGGGACGATATCCTAGCTTGCAGTGAAAAGGATGCTGGAGACTGGCTCCGGTCGTGAGAGCAATAATAAGTCTTAATAAACAGCAGTTGCGGCGCGCGCTTTGAGGAGCTCCGAATCGTTTTATATCTTCAACATTTTATAATTTCGCATTATTTTTTTCAATACCCTGATGATAATCGAGCTTAGTTGTGCTTGATTGATATATAATTAAATTTCAATCTCCTCATTAATATTGTTAATTTTGCTCCAGTAGACGCGGTATAATAAATAAATTGAATTATTTTCTATAATTATAAATCTATGAAATATATGATACATAATTGCTTCGCTAATATTAGTTGCTGAGTAATTATTGCTTAATTCTAACTGGAAATGCAATATTAAAACCAGTTATGGTAGACACAAATTTTTCGTGGATAAATCAGATCAGGTATCCCTCGAGATAGCTTGACGTATGTATGGAGAAACTGGGGAAGAAGTTATTTCTAGCCCAAGTGATAGATTACGACCATAGCTGGGATTGCGCATTTCTACGTTCACTAATTTCGAAGGCACACGAGAGAGAAAGCCGTGAAGGTCGACGCAGGGAACAGTACATTTGAGAATAAGCTTTCACTGAATTTCCCGAACGCATCTACACGGGAGTGTCCAGATTTATCGGCGCGCAACGAGGGGAAAGGCAGCTAATGGAAATGTAAATCGGCCTTAGTGACTCGTTTGCATCGTAGGCGGAAATGCACGGACGGAGGAAGTGCACCGGCGTGCGTGAGTGCGCGAATCAGAGAGTGAAAATAAATGTCGGGAGGATTCGATTGCGGCGCCAAGTGAGGAATGGTTTGTGTAGCAGTTACAACGTCGTTTCGCCAGGATGGCTTTCCGACGATCGCCAAATGAAAGAGCCCCGGGTGTACTTGCGGTGGTAGAAACCGCGCTTTGAGCTTTTACGTGCGAACATACGAATATAAATATCTATTGAAAGCGCGATTTCGTTTTAATTCCGGCGAATTAGCATCTTAATCGCGCAATAAATGGTATTTTCCTGTACACACATAGAAAAGTTGTTTTTAAAAAAGAAAAACGAGTATCATATATATTAATATTTATAATAAAATATCTTGAGACATTTCTAACAGTATGATCGGTTTTTTAACTATACTTTACATTTTATACAAACGCACACTGATAAACATTTTGCAAAAGACATTTTATAAATGCTTATTTACGATTGCCAAAGAATAGAAGATTTTCTTGGTGTATTTCTTGGCCGAACTAATCCGATCTATTTATTTTAGAACAGAAAATGGTAGAGATAACCTTGGTGATCTCGGTGGTCGCATCGATGGAAAGATCGAGGGAGTCGCTCGTTTGTCAAATACTTATCTTCGGCATTGCTATAAAAGGACTAGTGAAGTTCTTGAAGAGTACACGGATGATTCGAGTACCATCGTTTCCATTAACCGACACTTTCGTGTCGTCGTTAGACGGACTTCATTCACGAGGCTCTCGAAATCTTGAATTAACGAGAATCTCTCATCGTGATCTGAGCTAGCACGAAGGACTCAGATTGGTAAAAAGAAGACAGAGAAAATAGGATAAGAAGTAGAGCATATACTATAACAATAAGCTATAAAACAATTCGTTTTTGTCTTGAATTATGTATATTGTATGTTTTATTATAAAGCATACCTACTTATAAAACATTTGGAAAATGTTATTAAAACATTACAAATATATAATTGGTCAATGGTCATACTTTCAAATATCAATAATAATGCATAAGAAATAAAATCTAGCTGATGATTTTTGAAACAATATTTTATATATATTTCTATATGTGTATAATATGTATTCTATATGTAATACAAAATATCACCTAATTTACACATTATTAATTTTAATAACAAATTGAATAATTTAATTCAGTCACGCTCAAACTTATTTATTTAAATAATATAAAATATTTTAATACCGTTATTATATATATATGTTACGGGAAATGTTGTTTACCAACAATCTCGGGAATTAACGTTATAGACCGGCCATTAACGTTAATGACTGGTTAACAACAGTTCCCACAACATACACATCTTCTTGGAGCTTTCATGTATACACAAGTATTTAAAAAAGTTGAGGTACTATTGCAACAGCATATTCTTGAGACCAAATGAAGTCAAAAAGTCCTGTACCACTTTTTCCTCCGACAAACAATTATCGAGATATCGTATGTTAAATATTGACAGTTACCAAGTTTTCCTTGAATATCTAAAAAAATATTAGGCAAATAAAAAATCGTGTCAGACAAAAGTTGTTCAAATTAATTAGTAGAAAAAAACAATACAATAAAAAAATAGGGGTTTTCATTTAAAAAATTTGACTTGGGTCCTCGTGAGCCCAACACGGGCTCCGGACCAAAAATCTAATAAGATCATCTATTGGCCCCCTTTAAACCCTCCAACTTTTATCTGAAGTATTTTTTTGCTGTAATGCATACTTTCAGAGATAACAGTTTATTTTGAACACCCGGTATAATTTTAAGGTACAACAGTATATATTGGTACATATACATATATGTAGGTATATACATATTATGTCGTAAACACTTCTTATCCTGAAAATTTTATATCTACCTAAACAATTTCGGTAGATGAAAGATATATAGCGTAATCGTTCCTATTTGCGATCTGACATTGCCCGGAATAAAACGTTCACGATTTTTCCCGTACTATTTGTTTTTTACGCGTACACTTTAACCAGCCTTTACGGCGCGGCGCTTTTCGCTCGAGCCGCAAAATTGCGAGAGTAACGAGCTAGCTCAGCGCAGCATAAAGTTCTGAAGCCTCGAGGTGGAATAAAGTAATAACTGTAATTGATCTGATAAGTTATTACGCTGACCGACCGGCGGACGCCGCACACAAAACCGCCGCGCTTACCCCTTTGTTGCGCCCATGCGTGTAAATGCGCGACGAACAGGACGGCTGCAAAAACCACCCCCTTCGATGCTCTCCCTCCGCGGGAGAGAGTGCACGCTGCAGATTATTATGCAATAACGCTGCCGCGCTCTTTCCGTCCTCGCGTATCGGCTCGTAAAATCGTTAACGAGCATTCTTCCGGCCACTTCACTTCTTATCGAGCCGCCGGCATTTTACCTATCTATCCGCAGCCAGGCAGCACAACAGTCGGGGGCAGAGTGCCTCGAAGAAAATTAGGAACACTTCGCCGTGAGACGCGAATATCGATATTCTTTGGTGCGAAAAAGCGCGGGTGCTATTAGCCGACTCGGAGCACGTCGGAAATTCGCGCCCCGATGTATACCTGTCAAGCTCTTCCGCGACGACTGTGATTTATTAATATCCGATTTCTCCAGTGACAATTACATAGTGTGAGCACCAAACTAAGTATCTCAGATAAATCAGGAAGAGATTAGAAAGCTTAATGCAAGATTGAAGACAAGTATATATTACATAAGAGGTCATAAAATTTTGAAAATGGTTAAATAGAACGAATCGTTTCGAAAGAGATGAAAAAAGTTACCATTTATTTAAATATATATATATATATATAGCGTTTTCTCGGCAAAGTTAAAAATTTCAAAATTCCTGAACTTTTTCATGAATAAATTTTGCGAATATAGCAAAATGTACGGATCCCAGCACATTTAATTTTTTGTACGAAGTTTGTCGAAATGTAGATACAATCTAAAGCGTGTACGGCAATGCTTCACTGTAAAGCGGCCGTTATTGTCCTGGGGCAAATTTGAAAATTTCGTTGCGTTACCTGCAACGAACGATACTCCCATTAAGGTATTCCCGCCTGCAGCTACCCTATCTGGGAAGCGTACACACATAAATCCCCGTTCGATCGACGTTACCTTTGGCTCAATTAGATATCCGCAAATCCATCGTTTTGCGCCAGTGCGCGTTGGTCGTTGTACGGTTTTGCGCAATCTGCGGTGAAATGCGAAATAACACCCGAAAGCTCGACCATGATGGCTGCTGGTTGCATTATATTATGCGCTAATTGCTCCGAAGTTTTCGGTACATATCACAAGGCATATGTAATTTTCTTTCGCGCGTTTTTTTGTGTAAAAAAAATCGACTATATTCCATTAAAAAATGGCGAAATTTCCATTGCATGAAGTATAATAGAAAAAATTTTCATTTTTTATTAAGCACATTTTCCATTTTCATTAAGCAAATGGTTATTACGTTATTCTGGCAGCCGTGTAATTTTCTATTGCCGGCAATATTTAAATAATATTTTACTTTTATCGCAAACTTGTTCAACTACGGAAAAAGTAAAGATAAGTGTAATTACATTTTATTTTACATGTTAAATAAATGTACTACTATTCGTGGTCCTTTTATGAATTGACATCAAAAAGATAAAAAATTTGTATTGTCTTACAAATTTGTTCCATATTACGTAGATTTTACGAAACGAAATGGATCTATAATAACGTGATTAATATCTACTAGTCGGAAGATGCTGTCGTTACCGGTTTCCCTACGGTCGTTCATAAGAAGAGATTAGTGCGACGAGGAATCTCAATCAGGCGCAGCCAGCCTGCTAGGAAAGTTTCTTGAATCGCGTCCACTTATTCATGCTCGGAGCAAGATAGAACTTAGGTAAGAAAGAGGTTAAAGGATGAAGGGATGAGTATTCAAGGCTGCATCATGAAGCAATGGCGCCATCGGAATACTCAACATTAGGATAAAAGACGAATAATCTTTGACCTATATTACGCGAAAAAAGAAAAGAAGATATGATCATTTATAACATAGATTTTTGTTACCTTTTTATGACTGCCGATATATGTATTATACATATCTTTATTCATACATGCAAATTTAAGAATAAGAAATACAACATAAATTATACAGTACCTTTATAATATTGTTATCTTGATTATTGTTTCATAAAATCATCGGCAAGATAAATAAAAAATATAGAAAAATTCTTTTAGTGAATTAATTATAAAAATGTTAATGAGCATCGAAAAGTTAAATCTATTTAAGTATGTAAATTTACTGTTCCAACAAACAAAAGCTGTGTTTCAAGACCGACAAATAATTGGTGAGCAGTTCACTGACGTGGAATAAATATACAAAAATTCACATAGAAATATTATTATATTGATACAAAAAAAAAAACACCCTCTTACGGCTTAAGCCCCTTTTTCATTAGGCGATTTATTAATCGTATGAGCCTTTTTGTATTAAAAAAATATGAAAGTATATGTTGACTCTACTTTATGTTTTACTTATGATACAGTTTTATTTAATAAGTTTAATAATGCATAACTAATTTATATTCGCTAAGTAAGTAGTCTATTAACTAACTAACTTTTAGTGGACACAATATAAAGTGAAAACAAAGAAGAATCTCGAGGGTACTTCTTCCTTGTTCGTTTTTATTGCATAAAACTTTCTGTTTAACTTGCGCTGGATTGAACGACGACGACACAAGAAGGTTAAAGTGAGTTAATCTGTCCCATGGAGACAAACGTTTACTTTGGCACGTTAGTTTGGGGTCATTCATCTTGACTAAGAATGAATAAATTTATAAACCTCCTTCCAACGCGGAACCTCGATGGTTGTGTAAGTATGTAATTTCAAACACGGTGGTGGACGACTATCGGTTTCTTGCGATCGTTCTCAAGCAGGAATTAACGCGATGAAGAATCTCAATCAGCGGTGAGCCGTCCAATGAAGAACTTTCCTGAATCGCCTCCACTTATTCACGTCCGCTGGATGAGAAAGAACGGGAGATAGATAGGCAAATGGAAGGAAACGAACTTGGGGAGAGAGAGGTACCGTGAAGCAATGAGGCCAGCTGTGCTGGCAGTAAAACGCCGCACGAATAAAGTGACTATTCTGAATATCCAGAACAAAGTAGATCTTATGAAAACAATACGCGCTAAATATCGCGCGAAACTTGCAGAAAGTCGTCCAACAATCGACAATTAACTCTTAGCGAATCCTTCCACATTTTTTTTCGCGAAAATTTATTTTTGCATATAAAGGTGAACGAGGTAAAGCGGATGATTGTTGCATCCGTATGCAGGTGAAAATTCCGCGATATTAGATTATATTAGAACGAGAAGAGAGCAGGTCCGACTGTCTAATACGTGAGAAAGAAGTTATACACGAATCCAATGGAACACATCGGGATATGAGTTTATGGATAGGCAGAGCACAAGTGAGAACGTAGACGGGAAGCGAGGGTGGAGAACTCGTGCCGAAGTTCGCAAGAGTGTCGTCCGTCCCTCGTGATTTGCCGAAACGTGGTCCGGATAGTATCAGTAAAATATACACGCGTATGAGTGCGCACGTAGACGTCGGCATCCCATGTGCCTGCTCTCTTCGGCGCCTGCTCCCAAGATCCTATATCCCTCTATCGCCTTTCGTTCTTTAAATCCTTCCTTGCCTGACAAACTTATGTCTTCAATAGCGGGTCTGTAAATAAATCTACGGATCTTCCCGGGAAGGTTTTACGGCTCTTGGGAGTATAAAAGGAGAAATTGAGAGAAATCGATCGGTGTATCGCGGCGTATCGATAGAGTAATTACCGCGGGCGGAGCTTTCATTACGACGCGGCGGATATCGATATCTCGTGTTTAAAGACGGACAGGCCGAAACCTGACCCTGACTGAGAACCCTCTGAGGGAACCCTCTCGCTGTTCTCTTTACGGAAAGTCGAGCAACATCGGGGCTGGCGTTAATGAAACATTCTTGCGTCTCGATCCGCGACAGCTCGCGTATAAGCGAAATTAATACACGTTTATTTGAATGAAATTTAAATGACAGCGAATGGAAAAGCGATCATCGCCTTGATCTAACGCGCGCGTAATGATATGATAATGTCAGGAGTTTCGATCCTCAACTTTGAAGTGCTGAACTTAATGCGCGAAACGCAGGCCGAAAATTATGCAAGTTTCTATCCTCAGATTAGGAATTCGCGATGTATCTAATGGCGTTATTAGGGTCGTTGCTAGGAAGTGGTGCGCTTCTCGAGAGTAGTTGATCCCAAGGTAGCACTAAATTTCTAGCTTATAATGCGAGCTAACTGAAGTATGAGGGGAAAACGGGGTAACGTTGTTGCACTTCCACGTGTTTCTCTATATTCGTCCCCTCGTTTCCACGCAGCGCCGCGCCGCCCTGCAACAGCATCTTCCCGCCCTATTTTCCTTTTCTCTCTATCTCGACGAATATATGTAAACCTATGGGAATGACCTTTGTCTAACACGCAAACAAATACAATGCCTAAAGCGTATACTGCATGCGCAAAAGCGTCATAACATTTCCACGGCGTTCCGCCTCTCGTACAAACACTAATTAGAATTTCCTCCGTTCTATGAAATTCCGACTTATGGATATGACTACAAAGATTTAATTAACCTGTCACGTGATACCGGGTCGTTACATGCGAAATGCAGCAAATCATCAAAGTAATCCAGCTCATTTTGTATATTTCGCGCAAACGCTATTGTGACTAACACTAATTATCTCGAACGTGATTAACAATAAGCCAAAGAGGAATCAAATTATAAACTCGTTGATAAGAGATATTTGCACGACTAATTCATAGCGTATTCTCAAAATTACGTTCGTTTTCTATTATGCGATGCAAGAAACTCCAGGATAAACACTCAAATACCCGCGTACAATTCATTCGATTACAATCGTTACATTCGACGAATCAAGAAACTATATTCCGTAACATGCGCGCACGGAAGAGACTCGAAACATCGACTAAGTTCATCCAATAATCGGTCGACCGCTGCACTACAAAGTGCACGGGGAACATAACGAGAATCCGGTAAAGCTGGTATGGGTATATGGTCCAATGTAACAGGTTCATTTCAGCTCCGTGCCCCCGGTAAATGGGGCAGACTCATTTCGCGCAGAAGTCGACCGGACGTACCGCGATAAGGAGTGAAGGGGAAAGAAGAAGGTAGACGGGCTTACCAAACTGAAGCACAGTTCTGAAGCGCAGGAAGGGCGAGTGAAGAGTACCAAATGGGAAACTTGAGAATAGAATGGAAAAAACCCTTAACATTGTTGCTGTGACGATTAATAATGATTGTAGCAAAGATGATGTATTATTTTGGAAATGGACTTTCGTACGGGCGCAGCAGACCGGCGTAAATACACGGGCATCTGTTAAATCGAAACTTTCGCAGCGGGATATGTCCAAGGAACCGGAAACTTGCCATCCGCCTTTCGCCATTCTACTTAGCTGTGTTGCTCTCGGTTAGATCCGGCCGGGCTCTCACAAATGCCGACCCAGTCACTCAAACTACAGCGGGAGGGAAGGAGACAAGCGACAGTAGAAAGAGGAAGTTAAAGGGTCGACTGTCAGACGGTTACCTCGAGTCATAACGCCCGTTTGCTTCTCGCGACGAAGCTGCGCTTCTTCTACTGCGGAAGAGAGGCTCACAGAGAGGAATAACTGTTCGTAATAATGCAAAATAGCTTCGTGACTGCCGTCTGACTCTCAGGGGTAAGAGCTTCGAATATTACGCCGGTTGTACTTAGTCCGGTCCATCGTCTTATGAATTCATGCAGATGCCATTTTTATTACACAAAACATATTCCGCGGTATCTCACTGCGAGCCATACTGAACACGCTATTTGTTTATTTGCTGGTGCATTAAAATGATCAAAGTACGCCTCGAGACATAAAAGATGCCAGTTTAGTATCAATAATGCTGAAACGTTCGAAAATAATGGATCGTATATAACAGCATAATATAATAGAAAGATCGTTAGGCAAAATTATTATCTTTTTACACTCACGTTTGTATTGATATATATATATATAATAGACTTTATTATATTAACCACGTACCTATATTAACAAATAAGTAATGGATGTACGTAGACTTTAAGTATAGAGTGATAGTATTTATAATAATTTCATCCCTGAGCAGCACTGTAAAGCACCAACAACTTCGTTACTTGATATGATCTTTTTACTTCCAATTTTGCTTCTGACATTTACGTTGCAAGATACGTTGGATCTTGCTAAACGAATTAACGCTGTTGCACGAGTTTGATCTCTTCATGCTGTGTGAGCGTCAAAGAGGGTAAAAACGTAGCCAGGGAGAGTATTATTGGACACGTTAACTGCATAATTAAGCGGTATATAGAAGGGGAGGTCAGAAATAACTATCTGTCCAACACTTTTGTCGAACACCCTTTCAGAAAGGTCGCAATTAGTAGCAATAAAGTACGAGCGCTTATACGAGGACCGAGCCGACCGAGCGTGTGCGGGTGGATTAGGTGGCATCGTACCATCGTAGCGTCAAGTATAGAGTTAGCTCGACTTATCGTGATGTACATACTCATTAAACTGCTCGTACGGTCGCAGCATCAATGTCGTGGCGTTTGTCTCGTCCCGTTATCTTCGTCTCTGTGGAACTTGTCTCCCATTTTCACGTGCTTCCTTCAGTAAACCACCATTGTATAACTTGGCGTTTACACTTTTGATGTACTATATCGATATGTACTATATCGTAGTTAATTCACGTAACTCGCGCAGTCATTAAGCTCTTCTACGTCAATCATTCTGCTTTAACATTTAACAAATATTGTGTTTTAGGATTATTATGCGCATGAATTAAAGATACATAAAATTTAACAGTAAACTGTTTTCAATATATAACAAACCGTGCTTAATATTTATTTTCTCAAACTTGTACCCGCAAACTTTTGACACACTATTTCTAAAAAGCATTGACTTGCATTAAGTTTTATCTTGCTCATAACACTTCCTTTCGTCGCAATTATTTTGTATATTTAAATCTTTTTTTATTTGTTACATTAAGCAATGTGCAGACATAAAACTGAATTATCGATGAGTATAAAGTAACATAGCCTCTGCACATGCGACTATAATTTGTCGGGAATATGGGCGATATCGTGTACACAAGCGAAAAATTGCCCGATCGCAGCTCGTATGTATCGATTGCAATGTCACTCGTGGGAATCGTCGAGGATAAACTCGCGAATAGCACGGCACGGCGCATCCGTTTCGTTTACCCTCTCATCTCCCGTTGCTATTTTCTCTCCCTCGAAAGATGTGTTCGCTCGAAAATGCCGATGTTTCGTTCGGCTATCTATGATAGGCGATCATGATTTCCCAGCCGCGCCACGTTTAATGTCAAAGACAAAATACCTAATATTCTCGCCGGAGCACGGAAGTGGAATTTCTTGCTCGCGTGGGAGGAAACCGCTAAACCTCGTGTACTCAATAGTAGCTTAAGGCGCCTGCCTAGGTAACCCTATCGTACCTCGAGGTTCACCAGCGAAGCGTGAAATTTAAACCCACCTCAGCTACCATATAATCAACATTGTAAAATCAATGGATCGTTCCAAAAACTGCATTGTGATCAATGGACAGAATAATTCAAAGTTAACGCTTTTTCGAGTTACGTCGGTTGAATCTCTCTCTTATTACACCACTAATTGTATAAAGATTTTTTTTAAATTATTTAACACGTAGTACCTAAAGATAATTATATTTTTAATATATGTCGTTAATAATTTATCATTATTTCGCTATGAATGTTACTCATAATTATTATTAAATATATATTGACTTGCAAATTAATTCATGTAGTCACCCAAAGAGGTTTCGGATATAGAACATGATCGTGCATTAATTAGAAACTTTCTATTCGATCATTAAAATTCTCGTTGTGGGAGGTAATTATGAATAGATTTCAGTGCTTTGTGTAATCCGGTGAATGCGCTTCTAAGCGAATTTATTAGAAAGTACTTTAGATTCATTAAATATTATTATGCACAAGAGAATTGATTACGGACTACTCAAATTTCATAAGCACCTGGGAATATTCCGAAACTACTGCAGTTAAAACTGTACACGTGTAAATTCCTCGAAATTACAATTGAATATCGACTGCAAATAATCATACGGTATCTTACTTCTCGTTTTCCTTTTTTCTCGGTTATTGCTGCTTATAATGAGAGTGTGCTACGCGCAAAGAAAGAAAAAGACATAGTTTTATCACTTTTCTGGAACAAAATTGTACGAGCTACGCGGACTACACATCGCGAAACCCATTGGCTGAAAGTAGAAACAGAGTTAACTAGTTGGTCATAAAGTTTCGTGCCTCCGTAATACGCTTCACCTCGTGGCTTCTGACAGCTCTTTTCATCGAGCAAATTCTGACACTTGGACGTCTCTCTTTCGCATGATTTGTTACAATCATGATTTTTCATTACGAATATTAACTATGCTTTTAGAAACGACGTGAAGCGCGTGAAATGGACGTGAATATGATTATTTTTCATTCATTCTTGTATAAACTAATATTTAATAAGATATATTTAATTTAATATTTCTCGTTTCTCATCCCTAAGTTAAAAAAAAATTGTTCTTATATTTATTGATCTTTCAACGACACTAGTATTATGACAAGCAATGCAAATTCCGACGATCTCGTAATGTAATGTTATATCATATAACCGGTAAGCATCCAAATTTAGTGAAATATTATTACAAGCCAAATGGAGATTAGCTCGAGCGAGAGTGGATACTGAGGTCGTCGCTTGAGAGTAATTCGAGAAATGAAGCTATAAGATTCCCACGTGTGGAATAATAGGAACCCTCGACTGGAGTTGCCTTCACGAAGCCGTTTATCAGTGGTTAAGGGTTAACTAATCCGTCGTAAAGTTCCGCACCCGCACATGACCTGGCTTCCATAATTCACGAGAAGATGAGATCTGACTTCGGTCAGATCTGCGTTAGTAGCATTTCATGCATGATATAATTTAATGTGACTGCAACATTACTGCTGATTACGTACGTCATATATTATACAGCTATTATGTTCTGCGTAATTCTTGATTTTCGCAACAAATGTAATATTCTACCGTCAAGTTGATAATATTAGATAATATTATAATAACGTTCATATTCTATTATATATTGCTTTGTTTTTACTTCCAATAAAATCACCATAAAGGGCGAAATAAATCTAGATTGAAGGCGAAAATAAAATAACTCTCACAATGGAATATGCAACATTTGAAAAATCCGTTACCTTTTTATAAAGAACGTTTTTTCATTTTTATAACCCAATATCCTTAAAACATTTTACCGCAAGTTCGTACAATACCGATCGGAACGGTCCGTTATTGACCTATCGATAAATCATGAGAGCTCCTCAAGGGACTTTAAGAACCGAAATAGTTTGTTCAGCGAACTCTGATCCGCTGTAATGCATCAAACATCATCCCACGAGAAGCTCCGGCGTTTCTTCGATATGAGGAGTTTCTCCTTTCATCTTCGGATTTATTAAATCTTATCTTTCGAAAGATACCAATACGAAGCCTACGACTTTCATCCAAAGTGCATTAAAATTTTATTGTGTGGTAAAGGAAGATAAACGACGCAATACGATAATAAGAAAACACATTACGATACGTATCATTTACGCGATATATTATACATATATTTCTTTAATAAAATTCTACGTTTTGAATGACGTGACTATATTCTCCAAGACTGTCTTCCGTCGACAGATTATTTCATCACATAGAGATGAGAAATTTTTAAACGTGCGATCAAGTATTGATTTTCTGAAGGCAGCCGCACGCGAGCTTAGATACCGTCAGGATAACGAGAAAGTTCAAAAATAGGCATTCGGATCGATGCAGGTACTGGTTGGTCCTTAGAACGGAACTAAGCGAATTAAATATTATTCTAATTCTTGCTTTTCTTTCCTCTGTTTTACTTCTTTTCTCTTTAATTACCATACCATATTGCATTTGTAATATAATTTTTATTAATGCAGGCTGAGTACATAATTTTATTTTCGGTATATCAAACGCTGTCAGTAAGTAAAGCAACTACAGGTGAGTCACTATTTTAATCGTAAACCGATTCAAAAGAGATAAACGAGAATCACATTGCTACTAATCCAAAAGCAAGTAAGTGGATAAGAATAACCGTACGATAAGACAGCAAGAGATAATTGTCATTTTTCTGTTCAATATAATGTTGCTGATAATAAATGTCGTGAATACCACGGTAAAGGAAGAACGGAAAGCTGAGAGAGATTTTACAGAATGACGTTCATTAAGGTGAGACGACAGTTAACCAGAGAGGAGAGAGGGGGAAGGGAAGAAGCAAGGGCCTTCAAACTAAACCATCGCCACAACCCCGCAACCTAATCCAATATAAATCTCCAGGTATAAAGCTGTTCCGATTAATGGCTCGACAAACCAATGTGGTGGAGACCAGGCTACGGCTATATAACCAGGACCAACACCCCCGAAGCGCAACCCCCCAACACTCCCTTCCTTACACTACTCGCTCTTCGCGAGCCACTCCTACCGCCATCACCATCAGCGTCGCCACCGACACGACCACCACGATCCCTATAGCTAGATTCTGAGGTAGTTCGATCGTAAGGAAGGAAGAGAAAGTACGTCGGAGGGGAGGAGGAATCTACACTCTCAAGACCTACCGCCAACTTTATTCGGAACTTAAGAAATGGCAGAGCTAATGAGCTTTTAAATTATTCCGTCCTGGTACGAAAAAGGGGCGTCTACACAGGGTTAAAATTGGCAAAGGGTAGAAAGGGGTAGAAATAACGAGAGGCAATGTGGAACAGTCAAAGGAATCATGGGAGACGACAAGAAGTGAATATTTTTGCTTCACGAAAATATCATCTGAGAGTCTCTCGGCAATAGTCGATTCATAACACGAATAAATTTTACATCACAACTTAATTATGATCATAATTGATTAAATTGACTTATTTTTTAAATCTATATTAAAAATTAAATTATCTCTCACGAGTTACTCCTTATCTGGATATTTTCGAGACGTTTATTTTTTAATTTAATTACACTGATAATCTAAAAATAAAATTTTTAACGGATGAAAAATGTAGTCCGAACATACATATACAGTATTATACAGCAATGTCCAGAGAAAGCGACAAAAAAAGTAGAACATATAAAAATATTGACATCACTGAAAGATCGTATATACAGAAATCTCTGCAAGCGGACGGTTGCACGGGTCATCCAAATGACGAATCGCTCTAATAACCGTGAAAGGTAGCCAAAGAGCTTTTCGTCTCTTTTTCAAGGTATTCTGCCCCTCTCGATCATTTCACTGGACATCATTGAGATTTCCCTTCGAATACCCTGCTGTAAACGGCGGGGTGAGTAGAGAGCAGAAGCGGATCGATTACTCAAAGCTAAGGTCGCGACTGGCAGTCTTATTTATTAAGAAGACTACGAAGCAACTAGTCGTCACGATGTCACGACAATATTTCACTGTCAAAACGAATCTGCGTGTTTATGGGTGATAAAGAACCAAAGGCTTACATGCTATAAGTTGTTGATGATTTACCGCAAGTGGAGCATAAAACGGTCGCTTGTTGGTTAGATCGAGCTACAAATATTCGTATATCTTTCTAAAGGATCAATAGTTAGAAAGATTTATATTCGTATGCAAGGTATAGTCGTCGATAATAAGCATATTTGAGAAACACGATAGCTCTCGTTTATAGTCAATTTCGCAACTCTATTTCACGATTAAACTTTTATTACGTATTGCTATATACTTGGAATAATTAACATTAAAACTTTCTATATTATAAAATATTAAGAAAAATTAAATAAATTTGACATTTTTGACGAATTAAAAATTTTGTCAAACCTATATTACAAAACTTCGAGTTCACCCTACAATGAATTGAGAAAATGCATCAAACTGCATCAAATACGGAGTAAATCCAACGAAAATAGATAGAATACGTATCAAACTGCTACGTACTTTGAGATCGGGATAAAGGAAATTTAGTCGTGGGTAGAAAATATGATCTTTCCACTTAAACATACGCATATGAATCCCGATTGAACGAACAAGCGAGTGCTCGCCGCTCCTTAGATCCGGAGGTCGAACACAATAAAAACGGTCTGGCAAGACTGTTTCCCAGAAAATAGAGGAAAAGTTGCGTATAGCAACTCCAGATAAAGACGTAGTCGCTGAATATAAAGGATAACCCCGAATACCGGTAGGAACGAGAAAAGAACCACAAAGTAAAACCAGTGAGAGTGAAACACGGGAGAAAGAGAGAAGGAAATAGATGCTCGAGAGCGAGGGGAGGAGAGCTTGAGATGCAGTTATATATACATCTATCTCTGAATATTGGAATAACTCGAATGCCGCTTTTCCGACGTTTGTACCTCAGCGCCTCTATATACACAAAGATATTCGGACGATTGCCAGGAACACGACATTCTTTACGGTTCCGAGGTCCCTTTTTCCCCCGCAGAAAGGTGGAACGGGCAAACGCGAATGGTGTGCGGCAAGCGACGGTTAAAAGCGACGATAAGGAATTCCTCACCTTTTGTCGAGTATCAAGCCGGTGCGAATCGATGTCTCCAGCTTCGTTCGGGAACCGAGATTCCGCACGATCCGCGGCTACCCCATCTTTTTTCACCGCCTCACGCTCTTTGTCTTTATCCGATGGCATGAAAAGCGGCTGTAATCTCAATTCAAAGAACGAGCGCGAAGGACGGGATATGTTCGGGATCGATCTCACGACGAATTCATCGTCCTCCGCAGCCGGTGGCTGGGATTGGTGGGAAAATTGTGCCGTGCGCGCGCGAGAACGAGAGAATCGAATTCCGTCGGGCGTTTACATTTCAACGTCTATTTCTGAACATTCCGTTCAGAAAGCTGTGTGCAGCGGGACAGAGTACGGCTAAATCACGAAATCGGAAAAGGCCGACAAAAACTTCGATAATCGTTGGTATAAACAATAAAAAAGTGACCTCGCGCGGAGCACGAAAAATAATCTCGAAGCGAGACGTGATGAGAAGAGCGCGACTTTCATAAATATTTGTTCAGCATTTTTTTAATAACATACTTTTATACAGCATGATTGTGTCCTATATCAATACGCGAGTATTTTTTTTTAATATATTCAATATATTATTGTATCGCAATGTTATAAGTATTAAATTTGTTTGCACAATATTTATATATTGTATAAAATCAAATATGTAATAAAGCGAAAGTATGAAAATATCTTCGTAAATCAATATATCTATATCCATATCCATGTTCTCTTTTATACCCATATTTATATATACAATATGCATCCACATACGCGCAGTTATATTTATTAATGCGTTAAAAATGCAATTTTTTACGTATCGTGGATATTTAATTAAATTATTGTAACAGTATTAGCACGTTTTAGTCATACAACAATTATTCCTAATTTCTCTGCTACTACAGGTATAATATAATGGTCTCTTTTAAGGCATCTTAATATTATGCATTACGTAAATTACATATTCATACATTTAAAAACCGCAATTATAAGTAACCACAACATTAATATCCTCGTTTATCAAATTATTAACATAAAATGGCCATGAAAATAAAAAGAAATTCGTAGCAAAAATAAATGGTGACAATAATATGAATAAATGTTTAAGTACTATAAGTGTCTACGAGGATTTTATTTTTTTATCGAAAGTACTTCATTTTATATCTCCATTTTATTCATGGAATGAAGTTCTTATTGAATGCGTTATGCCGTTTTGATGTCGGATTTATGTAGTTCCCTCTAAAGTTCTTTTCCATTATCTGAGTTGCTAGATACAATTTTTAACTCGTTAGAGCTTATTGTTCCAGAACTTCGATACTAGGTTTTGATACATAATGTTGAGTACCACACATTGTAATAGTTTAAATATTACAAATAGTAATGCATATTTCTCGATAATTAATAACATTTAAAGCAATACATTTTAACCTAACTTTTGTTCGTATTATTAAAACTTTTAATACAAATGCAGCTTTGCAGTAGTTAACAACCATTGCTAACTGCTAGCTTCGTTTTAATTTCCATGAATGTAATATTTAAAATAACAATTATTCACTTTTATAAACTTTCGGAACGTCTGTCGAGATTAAGCTAATGTATAACTTTTGAAATCGGCATTTGAATCGCGTCTATATCAAATTATATTAAAAGTACGATCATATATTTTTAGTTTTTGCAAATCAGAAACGATGAGAAAAGTTCTTTACTATATTATGAAAAGTATAAATTTTTTACACGGATAATTTTTACCCGTGCCAAATGATAATTGTCGGCGATAATTGCCGAGATAATTGTCATAATTTTATATAAATCGTGTCATGATTTATTTCATAACTTGCTAAAAAGGAAGATATATGAAACTGAAAAATGTCCTCGAAGATAAGTTACTGTCACTATCCGCTACGTATTCTTTGAACGCGATTTATGCCCATGATTTGTCCGTAAAATTCCATATCCAAGCTATCGACAGCTTCCTCCTAGGATATTCCGTATTCTCACGTCAGATACTACTTCCGGTTTCGCATGATCCGACGACAATTCGCGTTGGATTCGATTCGTTCCTCAGCGTAAGTCCGCGGTTGACCTCACTTTCCGTCAAAAGTCTCGAACGTAATATGCGAATTCGACGCGATTATTCATAGTCGGAGACAGATAATCGATATTACGTCAGGTAGACGGGTGGCGGTCGGTGCGAAGTCTCGCCGACGACGTCGCGTCGGGGATTCCAACGTCGGAACATTACGAAAATCGATAATCGTCGAACAGGTGCGGCTAGACGGGAGCCGCGTCGTGCCGACGTTTGAATTATTCCCACCAGCGGGGATGATCGACGTTTGACGCGGTTTGAAGAGCGGCCATTGTTTCGGATATGCACTCGGTGCATATAAGTATATGGTGATTAAGGATATGGCACGTCTCGCGAAACACGCGGCAAAAGAATTGCATGTCGCAGCGATTGGAGACGTTGAATCGATATCGACTGACCGATCATTCTCGCATTAAAACGTAATGGCTGATAAAAAAGCGCGCTAAAACCGTCAATGCGCTCGTAAAATGCACGCCGAATCACCGTCGGCATTCCGAATTCACGTTGGAAGGTTTTTTATTCTACTTACACCTTGATGCGATACAAACGTATGCGAAGAAATGAGGCAACATAACTTAAAGACAAAGTGGAATTTCTTCGTTCTGTATGACCGCGCTTGGTGCATCACGCGCCATTGTTAGCAGAGCTGTAATTCATTCCCGCAGAAGGAGCAATTAAATATTGTCGGATGGTACGCTGCCATATTTCAGTTCGGCTTGACAAACGTTTTCCGGCAAGCATAAGGCAAGTGGAGAACTGGAGTTTCTTGCATTTGTCAAGATTGTGAACGTTCATTCGTCTTGTTGTTTGCTGTGCCGTCTCGTCGTCACGTCGGCTGGAAACACCGACGAAATTATATTTTATCGGGCCTGCACAAACGCCTTGCAGCATAGCGGCACGCGGATCACAATGAAACCTATCCCAAATGAAAATTATGATGATTTCTTATAACATTATGTGTCGGCAAGAACGTGTAGCATGTAATTAAAAATTGAAATATAATTGAAGAATACAATCGATCTCACACATCGCGAATTAATTATTTCTCTCTATAAATTCTATCTTTTGTATTAATATCAGCATCAATGTTGTAATGCTATGACATATTACACATACCTCTAAGACCATAATAATATATCTAATAATATATCCAATAATATTCCAATAACATATCCAATAATATATCCAATAATATATCCAATACTTCGAAAAGCTAAGTTTATTATTAAAAGTTTATGATATACCACCATTATTTAATCAACATATTTTAAGATTTGATATCCGCAAATTATAATAATTTCTACAATCAATTATCCATGTATTTCCTTTTATAACTTTTTCAACAATATAACTGAATCAACACATTCAGCAATGTATTTTATTTTTAATCACGTTATAATGCAAATGTTTCTATATACTAAAAATAAAATTGCAATTTGACAAAAAATAATATCGAATACATTTTCCAATTTTTGATAGAATGAAGATCGGTATCTGTTAATAAATTTTTTCAAAACAATAGAAATGCCGAAATATAAATCAGGTGTCGTTTTACTATGCTAATACCAGTTTTTAATGATTGTTTCGTGTTATTTTTGCGTCGCCTTACTTTCGCGTGGGACGCAATTAGCAAGTTTAATAGTTCAAATTGCGAGAACGCGCACGTCGCGTATTATTTTGGCACCGGAAGGCAGAGATAATCTCGCAGCATCTCCGATATACCTGCGATTATATGTATATCGGGCGCTCTGCGTATATCGAAAATAGTTCCCAAGAGCAAAATGCGCGAACGCCTCGAGAGTTTCTGCCTTCGAAGCTTGCATGAAACGTTGACCGTATACGTACAACCACGCATGGAATGCAAATGCATTAAATACCGTTATTTCAAAAATCAGAAGAAACTATCCTCGCGCTCACAAGTGATAATTACGATGCACAGCTAATACTTCGATAAATGCTTAATTAAACACTTTCTCCAATTAATTTCACTTTTCGTATAATTGTTTTATTTACTGGTCGGAAACGTTCAATCGAAAGTTTCTACATAATTTTGCTTGCATTTAATCGCTTCAATGTCAGTTTAATATGTACGTCTATATTTCATAAACAGATTTCTCTCTTTCTCTCTCTCTCTCTCTCTCTCTCTCTCTTGCTGTCGTCTTTCAAGGTTTGCACGGTACATACAGCAAAGTAGTACAACTTCACTGTGTAATTATAATTAGACGTGATATGCCAACAGGTTACAACGAGTTGTATTACTCCATTATTCAAAGGGAAGCCCTTCGCGTGATGTGAATGTGACATTTCTAGATGTATTCTCAATTGCACAATCAACGCCTCGCGCATCGACGGAAATTATCGTGGGAGCGGTAATTACAAGTTTCTGCTTTGATAGGATGCATTGTGTACGCATACACACTACGCCGTATGTTGTCACTATAATTATTACTAAACAACGCCGTCCTCGCTATTGCCGGTGCGACGGGCTGTGGCAACAATGCCGCGTCAAAGCGATGTCAAAATATTAGCTGGTAGTTGCGTTTGAGTGCAATGATCACCTATGCAGCAGAAACAAGGTTCCCCCGTTGCAAATTGTGACAGTAACTTGCGTTAAAGCGTCAGCGGGAAACGTAGGAAAATTAATCGGGGATATACAATATACGTGGGGCTATCGCAAAGGGAGCGGGGCTAGTACAAAATTTCAATAAATCATAGGCGACGATGCGGGATAAAGAGCGGAATAAAATCGACTTGTCAATAGCACAGGGAAATCAACGTTAAATCGAGTAAACGAATCAGCGATCGGTCCTGTCCCACAATATAACGATAGACAAAATAATTCAGTAAATTGTTTATAAATCGATTAATCCGTTCAGCAAGTTAACCGGTTAACCGCACAACATCGGACATATCGAGCGCTGTGCAGATGGCTAATTGTGAGCTAAGCTACTGGTAAAGTTCCGGCTTTAAATATCCGCACGTGTATCGGCGCACCGTGTGCATACATATGTTACACGTTGATGTACGTGGAAAACGACGGTGTTATTATCGTTAACCGACGTGCCTGCACGGTTGTAATCCGTCAGTGCGTTGCAGCTGACGCGTGGATATGACGAATTCCCCATGCGCGAGCTCGGACAATCTAGCCGAACCAGTATAACAGCAAAATTTCGACACCCGATCCAAACAGCGTGCAATTAAAAAGATAATGTGCAATAAATCTTACTACTATTCATTACTTATTATAATGCAACACTTGACAGTTTTTATCATTATTCATGTGTCTATATTTTCGCACAAATATAATAGTTTACCTAATTATAATTAGAACAATTCTATATATATTAAATAAAGTAGGTTAATTCATTTGCGTATATTGTTCTGCAGAGTGAATGTTGATTTATTTAATATTTTTTTCTAAAATTATATTTCGTTCAATAATAACGAATGATTAATGCGTTTGCTCAAAAAATCACAAAAATCTAAATTTATTGAATCGAAATGTATCTCTATAAATCCGATATTCCGGCTCTCCTATACGTACATCACTGGAAATAGTTCGAACAGGATATCAGTATTATGCGTATGCGTATGTGTCATAACCGCGAACAAGCATCGAATTGGCGGTGTTATAATTATCGTTAAACAAGCCGCTTCATGTGGTTGTAAACCGTACGGGCGTCGCGCAGCTGTCGCAGCGAGCCGACGCGACGCGACGATTCCGCACCTGCGGGCAAAGCTTGCGCGTCAAAGCCCTGGTGAAGTATTACCTTGTGCATTCGAGTGCAATGATTACCGATGCAGCGGAGCGAGACGGCCTCGCTTTGGAAAATTTTGACGGAGTGCTGCCGCGAATGCCAGTAAAAGCTCTGGAAAAATGGATAGTGATGGAGAGACCGTTACGGTAGGTATAAATTCAGTTTGCCCCACGAACTGAATTTCATCATATTAAAGTTTCGTACGCGCGCACGGACCAGTATGACGAGTATCACGCAAATATTTTTGACAAAAAAAAAAAAAGACCGGAGCTCGTAGCTGCCGTTCCATATCAGCGATTTGTCCGGCGAATAATCCTAATTTACCTTTTTTTCCAGCGATTTGTGACAGTAAAGCGACATTAGACATTATTGACAAATTTATAACTGATTTTAGAACTTATACATTTGTGTGGTAAAAACAGAAGCACGAATATTTGCAACGAATTCTTCAAATTGGCTTGTCTCCATTTGTTGCATCAAGTACACATATTAAACCTTTTATACAAAAAAAGATCAGTTACTCTTTATGATAAAGACTCATGATTAATTAAAATAGATAAACGTTCCAAATATTTTTAGAAAAAAAGATTGTTAAAATGAATATTACTCATTGTCAGCCATACATAGAGCGCATAATTTAAAATGTGTCTTGAAAGGTAACAAATGGTTTCGAGCAAAACCGCTCGGCACATATTATTGAGAAATGCTGATTACCCTATTGAGCGAGAAGCTTCAGTATGGCTAGAAGCTCGGAATATCTATTATCTCCTTGGAAAATTCCTTTACTAGACAAGTTACGGCATTTTTGCAAAGAATGTACGCTTAGGTATTGATCGTTAAATTCACTCTGAAAGTATTCGTGCAGCTAATGATAAATTTTTCCCCTATATAATCCGGGAAAATCATAATTTTACAAGCATTCTATTATAATCGTGTCATATAATGCATATATATATATTAATTCTTTAAAATTAACCGCGAACAAAGCCGGAACGTGGTGCACGTAACGTGATGTCGAAACGCATAAATGCACCGTCGGGATCACAGAAACACGTCCCTCGAATTTATATTTCGTTAAATTTCAGTCGGTATGAAATCTTTTAAGACAAGAACCTTTATTAAAATCGACGCAAACGGCGAGTAACGATTATTGCTTAATCACGACGTTTCGACCCGGGGGATTGGGTCCTTCTCATTTAAATTATCATTGGCGGATTAATCTTTATTCTTTGAAATCTTTTAAGGTTAATTAATCAATAATCGAAACATTAATTCGCATGTAATCTCGGTTATCGGCTGTAAGACGGATCGATATCGTATAACTTCGCTAATTATAAGCAAGTTGCTTATGTAGATTTACACATGAGGTGATTGGCACGTTATCGAACAATTTCATCTCCTACGATGTACGGTTCGGCGGCGCGGCGTGAGATGCAGGTGCAGTGGTATGAGGGATGATTAGCGTGGCGAAAGACGTTGACGATGTCGTGAGAGAAGAGCAGAGGGAGCACCGGGAGTATCGGTCGCGTTAAGTAGCGTTTAATTGAACGACCCATTCGAGTTTGTTAGTACACGGCAACAGATTTAGCGTCGTAGGGCAGCAGGCCGACTATTAGTAAGAGTTTAATTATAATTAAACGAGAAGCAACGTAATATCGGCAAGCTTATCGGCTTACGGTGTAAACATTCGCGGGTAATCGCGATGAAAAATACCAGTGTCGTCTTGTTACAAACGACAAGATATGCATGGTGCTTTTTAAGAGTTAATCAGCTGAAATGATCCATCAAGTCGCTCGTGAAAGAATCCACGCTAGTGGCGCGGTCTCTTTGTAAAAATTCGAGAAGGAGGACGTATATGTTGCATACAAGTCTCGTTTCGAGATTATTTTGTTGATTGTGAGCGACAACTCGCGTTTAATTTGCATTTTTGCAATGCTATCTCTTCCCACCACTGTCATATAACTAATTAAGTCGTCAGGCCAGTAACATCTGCGCGATATTCATCATTTCGCTTTAAATTAAAACTAATTAAGTATCCGAGTATATTAATTAATACGTAGAAGAGATAAATATAGGTATACATGCAATGATAAATTAACTGGTTTTGTCTTTGTTTTTATGTATGATGCAAATCGTACAATATTAAAAAATGTAGGTAATTCCTCATGCTTCGCTTGCAAATATTTTGTAATAGGTGTTCACAGATTATAAGAGAAATATCAAGAGGTAAAAACAGACGAATTTAAGTAGCTATAATATGACAGCTATTGGGTTCTATCGTATATTAGCTAAAAGTCTGAAAAATATATTTCGTAACTTCATGTTTCGAAACAGAATCCAGATAGGTTAAGAATAATTCTTGTTTTCATCCTGCAAATCTGTAGTTCAATTGTATCATATAAAATACTAAAATCCAATATAAAAAAAGAAAATATTTTGACAACAAAATGATTATGGGTAGGTATATTAGAAAGTTTTCGTGAAACAAACAGTTTCATTTTGACATATGTATCTAAACATTGCTTTTAATCTTTGCAATCTGCAGTTTGCTATTGTCGCACGAGTCGGCGACGCCAATTACCAAAAAAATAAACTCTTTTCCAAGATATTTGCCGTATCTCGCTAACAATCTGTTTTCAGGCACTTCGGAAGAAGCTTTTAGAAAATCACGATCCGGGGTGAGTGTGAGAGAACGTATGTGTTGTACAGTTCCGGGAGGAGAAAAGAACAAAGAGAGGGACGAACCGGGCGACCGAGTCACGGGGAATAATAAAGAACGGAGAACAAAATGTATGAGAGAGTCAAGGGGAAGTCGGGGCGCCGAACGGCAGAGACGGCGCGGCGCGGCGCGGCGGGACACGAAGTAGTTCGGCCGTTTAAATCATGATTTTTCTGGCCGCACCGTCACTCGCAGAACTCGTCGATATACCCGATCGTTGTCGAACAAGGCCACTTGCACGAATCGACCATGCTTCACGTGACAATTAGAGCTACATCGAGCGCGATTAATTCGTCCTATCTCCTCACCAGGCTCACTGCGAATTATTCTTACCTTTACATTTTTACTTTGCACATCAGGTTTCTTCCGCAAGGAAAATCACAGGATTACGAAGCCGTCGAGAACAAAATAAGCTGCCTACGTATCTGTATTGCGCGAGAGGAAAAATACGGAGGAAAAAAAGCGACAGATTACGAGAAAGGTTGAGCCACTTCGCTTAAGCTGGTATTAAGCACATAAATAACACAATAAAGGGAGACGCAGGAGGAAAATAAACTGAGAGAAAGGTGAAAGACGGGAAAAGGACGCACTACTCACCCTTTATAGTTAATGTACCGTAACTGTACAACGCGCGCCACCACATGGTAATGGATTAATTTTAAAAAAGAGATTCTACCGTTGTTTAAGTTGCGCGAGAGAGAATGATTTCTATTTCAGAATAGCAAGACGTGCTCGGCAATTAGCGAATTAAATTAGTTCTTAGAAATCTTCAGGAATAAGTATAATGTTTTTCATATTTATTAGAATTTCAATATTCAATCAACAGATAGTAGACAAAATAACTTAGCTAAGTATGTATTAATCTACGATCTTTACACAGATAACATCAATGGTAAAAAGAAGAAAAGTTAATATTTCTCCGTTATTATATTTACAATTAATAAAAAAAATTGACAATAATTAGCAAAAGAACAGCTCACATCAGTTGAAAAACTATAAAGATAAAGTCGAAAGTTGAAGCTACTCATATACATCATATTTTTAACAGACAATGTAAATATGATTTTCATGAGAACACGAATATGTGTAATGTGATGTAATGTAATAAAGCTAAAAATCCAATTTCGACTTTTCAATTTCTATTATACCCATTTATTTTCCAGTGAGAATCATTCAATTTCTATTATACCCATTTATTTCATGTGAGAGAGGCAAGCGTTTTCGTTCATCCAATAATCATTAATTCCAAAAACAATTGACATGTGATTTACGAGATTATTAACTGCATACAGAAAGTGACCTATCTATTCAAATCAACAAACGAATAAAAATAGCATTCTTTGCGCTCCATGTGATTTATCGCGTAATAGAGCTTCCTTAGCCCGGAAAGGTTCGTTAGCGACTGGAGTATCGGCAGCATCCGCGTACTGTATTATTCACTAGTGTCCCAATCCGGCCGTTGCCCCGAGCCATTGCTGTAAACCTCGTATTTGGTCGTTTAGCTCGGGCAACCGCGGATCGATGTTTGGTTTAATAGCCGACCTAGTCTTCAAAAGAAAAATTGAATGATTCGATGAATCTACTCAGACAACGCCGTAAAAATATACCGAATAACGAATGTCGTATATCGGGCGTTCTCCACGAACACGCAACACGCAACCGCCAGCGAATTAGGAAATAAATTACTGTCTAAATGTACAAAACGTCTACCTATGGCTTTTCAGATTAGTCGATCCGCCAAAGTACCGTAGACATTTAAGCATTTATAATGCAAATTAGAATGCTAGAGAAATCAAGCAAATTAATACTATTATAATTAAATAATGCAAAAAGCTACACACTGCATACGCGTATGCAAATCGATGAATTAATTTATTTGCTACTTCGTTCAACCCACAAACGGCATCAGCTCTTCGAACGGAAAATACGGTGCTGCTCGTAATTGAAGCTCGCACTTGCCTGCTTAATTTACTATAATTACAACGACGATAATTATTTACGATAATAATCGATTTTAGCGATTAAGAAAGAGTTTATGAAAATTACATTCCATTTTCCTTATCGATCTAATATACGTGGAATTTTCTCATCAGCGTAAATTTACTTCGTTGGCCCGCGACCCGGCCTTACCATCTCGGTTGCTTAACCATAACTCTCGCGCGTGCGAGCAACCGTGTAAGCTCTACATCCGGGCAGCTTTGTTAAGAAAAATAGCATATTGTGAGATATGAATTTATGGTAAGAGAGAAATAATTTTACGAGCATCGTAAGAGAAATACGTAAAAAATATTACGCTGAGAAAAGATTTATAATTGATATTGTAATAAATTATGATTAGCAGCTTCGTGGTAATTTTAATGTTTTATTTTATGGACGGTTTGAGCAATTATTAATATATACGCACATAGTTTTTTGAACTTTTAATAATATGCTGTATTGCAAATTTATCATACAGATTTAAATCATATAATTGACGTGATACAGTTCTACACTCAATTGTACCTGCAACTGTCATTGTCAATAAAAGGGAACAAATGACGAATTAAATGTCACCATACGGGCTTGAAAGCTGTCGATTATAATGGACGTATAATTATAGGAAACAGAAAGTGAAGACAAGCGGTGCAAATGTTCCATCATGCAGACTATTCAACGAATAAAGCGAGTATTCAATCTATCATTGAAAACCTTTAAAATTCGAGTGCAACAAAGATGTCGATTCTCTTTTACGCTGTTGATTTGAGAACGGAATTGTTCGGCTTAATTTAACGATAACTACATGGTCGTACCTCCTGAAATATCTTATGTGACCATTGTAATTTTCTGAATAATAAGACGCACAAACATTTAGTTTGAACGGAACTAGTTATTTATCTGCTCTACCGTGAGAAAGAAGCGAAACGTTTTGAGGAGAGACCCTGGCGTAAACTCTGGTTTTTCGCGCTATCATTCATGCCGCTGAATCGTGAACGCACAGCGTTATCTATGCAGAATCTTTATTTGCCTCGCGATGCGATTTATGCACAAAACGATAGCAAAGACCGGGGTCGAATAGAACGCTGTTGCTGATCGAATGTAGCTGCAGAAATTTATTATAGTAACTGTGCATCGTTTATCGGGCGATATGCGTGACACGTCGTGTCCAAGGTAATCAATCATGATGTTACTTCGATTGCCACAGGGAAGGGAATTAACGATTTGCACGGTATAACAATAATGGTTATATATTCAATTTATGGATATGAAGTAATGTTGCGTATCTCTTTTTTCTTCCAAATACATCTCGCTTAATTAGCGCAATTCATTTGCGAGACATTTTTCTTCGTTACTCTTCGTACCGCACACTGAGAAAAAAGATTGATAATAATAATGAAACCCAGATGATAGTAACTAAATACTTTGGTGAAATAGTTTTAATTAAATATTCAGCTCACGGAAAAAAAGGATTAGCTACTATAGGGACAGCTAACATTTTTTGCAGTGAGAACTAAAAGTTTTGCTACTATAGCTAAATTATTTAGCTACTATTGCTAAATTATATAGCTCGCGCTACAAAACAATGTTAGTTGTCTTTATAGTAGCTAATTCTTTGCTATAGTAGCTAGTCCTTTTTTTCCGTGAGTGAGTTTAACAAAAAAATATGGTAACTATTACTAAACAGTTTGGTTTAGTTTATCCAAGATTTGGAAATTGGTAATGAGGCGTGATGATTATTATCAAATCATTTGATAAATATAAACTGATGAATTTGCAAATATGACTAAATTGTTTAGTAATAGGTATCGAATGATGTGGTAGGTAAGTAGTACCAAATCAAGCTTCTTGGCACAATTTTTACCAAATTATTTGATTAATACTATCAAATGATTTCATTATAAGTACCAATTCGTTTAGTTGTAACAACTAAATGCTAATTTTGCTTTTATAAATATTTAGTAATTATTATCAGACGCTTGGTTATTAATATTATGTTTGGTAATTTTTACTAAATATTATATTAATATGCTCAACAAAATACATTTCATTATAGCTATTACCAGGCTTTTTTCTCAGTGCACCGTCCAAAATTCTTTTAAAAATATGATGTTAAAATGGCAGCAAAATAGCGGAAGAATTTATCTTCAATAATATCTGAAACGAGCTTTCTATTTCTCGGTATATCCGGCTGCAAAAGAGAAGCGGCATCTCGGCGAAACATGTTCGCGCTATCATTTATAGCGCCAGCGCGCGTATGCTGTGCTGGTATCAGTTCGCGTAAAATATTTGCGCATCTCTGGGTACGTCAAAAAAAATGAAAAAAAAAAGGACAAAGGAAGAAAAGAGGGACGAAAAACGGAGAAAGAGCTGCAAAGGCACGGGAAAATGTCTGGCCTAGGAATGGCTATGCGAGCGTGCTCCACTTTCCACGCTGATACGGCATGTCCGCCGTGTAAAATAAAACGCGTCCACGGCGCACTTTGCCACGACCGAAATTCTCAAACGGTCCAAGGTATTTTTTTTTTTTTTACTCCCATTTCGCTTCCGTACCAAATTGGCCAGCTAGCACCGTTTATATCGCGTTTAATATTGGCCCGCGCGGTGACGTTAAAACGCGATAAAGCTTCAAGCATGGTGGATATTGTAATTTTTCCTTGCATGCCGCGGTAATACAATGGCTGCACGAATAGATTAGATAGAAAGAGAAAGGGGGAAAAAAACGTATAGCAGTCCATGGTGCGACTGATAATCTCACCCTATACCTGGCCCTGGGCAAACTCTTTTAGGTTTTTTTACGCTCGTTCGATTCGTACGAGCATACATACACGTACGCTTTGTGCTTTGCTACAATATCCGTTAAAATCTTCTCACGTGCCAAATCAAGGAACAGAGTGCAGCGTGATACGAAACTTCGACAAGTTTCGGTCTAACCGACTAATTTCTACGGATCGGAATCCCGGGCAAAAGTTTCGGCTGTACGATGCTTTTAAAGCTATGATTGTCAGTTTAGCTTACCTAGTTTACTGACTTCGTCTACCCTTCCTGTCCGCCGTCAAACGAGTATACCTACCGCGCGCGCTAACTAGTTTCAAACATAAACAATAAGAGATCGTTGGCACGAATTCTCTTCTAAATTGCGGTGCGTCCAAATCGTCATCACTGCAGGAATCTATTTTATCTAATTGCTACTGATTTTATTCGAAACTTTTACATAGTAATAAGAGTAATAAATATAAAATAATTCATATAAAGTTAAGCAAAACTGCAGTTTAATTCAAATAAACTAAAAATGTCTTGCATTATCTTTAAGAAAATACATTAAAGTATAATATATTAAAAGTTGCAAACAGAAGATAATTTTAGATCTATATATTTAATTATTTTAATAATTTTCTTTAAAATTATTTACGTAATTTAAACATTACGTTCGAAGAAATAATTTCATAAAAATTTACACATTTAGAAATGTATATCAAATTAATATAAAATATTTGTATTAAAATAAATAAAATTATTGGTAGTCGAATTGGTTAAGACACCCGAACGGAATGCGGGAGATTCCAGGTTCGAACCCTGGCTGGGGTAATATTTTTCGCAATAAGTTTTTACAGTGATTTTAATATTAAATCGATATCGATTTAATTAGGGAAGGGAGAGGGAATTTTTCCATCTTAATTTAAGGTGCTTAATTTTAAGCGTTTTGATTGAAGGACCGGATTCTCGGTTTAAAGAGTCCTGACGTTTGTGACCGTCAAGAGTGATTGCCAGTTTCGTCGATTAAGAAAATTTGGTAATAAAATTATACTATTACTCTCCCTCTAATGTTTTTACTTTGAAATTTATTATACTATCTACGTTCTGATGTATTACATTGTAAGATGAACAATATCTCAGACTTACCGAAAAAGATCGTATCCAATCTTTAGTAATAACTACTGTATAAGAACAATGACGCGACACTTCACGTTCGCTGGATAACAATAAACGTACCGGCTTGTTTCTGAAGCGTGCACGGCGCAAAATAGAGAAAGCGGAAGAGAAAAGCGCTTATCCCAGGAGCGATCCCGGTCGCACGTGACAAGGACACTCTCGTCGGTCGCGTTGCGGTCACAATTTCCAAACTCGCGCGAGTCCCTTATTTAGGAGGAAGTGCTGTCCCTTCCCACGGGGGCATCAATTTCTCGAGCACGCGCGATGTACCGCAACGTTTACGCGGAAATTCCGTGCACAGCGCTCTCCCAACTAACTTGTCCCCAGGAGCCTGTAAGACGTATCTCAATCCTTGCGACGCGGGCGCCCGTTTCCCTTCGTGTTAACTTATTTTTCCAATATCTCTGCTTTATTACAAAGTGCCAATAATGATATAGGCCGCTGCATCGGTATCGATTATTTTATTGCTGTTGATTAAACGCGCAGCATCTTCCGAGCAATATTAGCTCGTTACTCACCAGCCAATACACACCCCATGTCATACCCAGATTTTTCTACATTATTGATAAAATGCTTGCTCGCAAGTAGTTCTTTGCTTTTTAGGTATGTTGAACGAATAATCTTTCGATATAAATATAATCATCTATGTGATACAATTTTTATTGTATTTATTATCTAAATTAATAATATTAGAAAATACTTAAATACCTATATATTTTCTAATATTATTTAGATTTTTAAATTGCTTATTTTGTTTAGATTTTCATCTTTTGTATACAACACGATATTTTTTAATATCGTGTCGTACAAAAATAATGCTTGGAAAAAAGTGCTTGTAAACATAGAAAGAAGGTTTGGATTTAATGTGTACATAAATAAATGTACATAAAATTATCTTGATTTTTACTACGAATATAACGTAATAAATGTAAATTAATACATTACATGTTATATTATTGTATAGTTACTTAATGAATTATGTAACTATATTTTCTTATATATGTAGCTGTTTTCTTACAAAATTAATTGCAATAAGTATTATTTAAGCAACAACTTTTCACATTCTAATATTATAATATACAAAGTCATATCTTTTACAAGACTTTCTTAATTTTGCATTTTCTCTACATGGAACACAAGTAATTCTTCTTCGTTCTACTTCTTTTAAAATTTGAATACTTCGCTTTATTAAAATACATAAATAATTTTTCATGAGAGAAAGAGAGAACTTTCTCGAGATTGCGAGCACGAATGGACAAATAACAGGGCTGTTTCATTTGCGTAACTTTATTAAATATGATCTTGGCAGAAGGTAGAAACTACGTGAATGCCGGAGACGAACTTCGCTACCAAACTTGTTCTAACATCGACACTGTCAATTTTCTCTCTGAGAAAGGATTTCTCTTTTGCACGACGCTCGTGTCTGTTACTTTCGACCAACGACGAAGATATTGGCACGGTTTCTAGCTGGCTACAACGGAACTCACCTTGGGGTTACACGCCACATGGCCTCCGGCGCTATTGCAGGAATACTTAAAAGGGGTGGCTAAAGTATGCGCGTCCTTGGTCGGGGGTTAAACACACGAGCTGTTGCGACGACGTCGGGCCCGTCGTCGTGTCGTCTCGCATACGGATTTTCAATAACGTCTGCCTGGATCCCCGTCGGTATTAGAAAGAAAAGCACGCGAGCGAAACGCGCCCTTCAAGGAGGAAACGCGTTAGTACGATCGGGCGTTCACACGCGCCGATTCTATCTCGGTCGCCGGAATTTTCCCATCCTCTACGTTGTTTAATATTAAAAATCGTGAGATAAATAACTCAGCGTTTTATTGAAGAGAACCATAGTTTTATTCGAGAACTAACATGGCGTTTTGCATTACGATGTAAGGTCTCAACTCGTGCGAAAGTTGCGCCTTAAGTTATGTATCGGCTTAGCCAATCCCAAAAGTTATATTGACAATAAATTAGTTCTTAAGCCATTGGTAGCATATCGTGCTAAACACAAAAGAAAGGATATTCTACTACCGAATAATATCTTTAAAGTTCGCGATAAATTATGCGATAAACTAAATTCACTTACGTATAGGTATTATATTATACATGCTAATTTATTTAATGTTATTCAGAAAAAGATATTTTCTTTCCGCGTGTTTTTAGAATAATTAAATATTAATGAAAGTAACAGAATAATTAAAATGTTTGGCCATGATCATGCATTATACATATATAGCTGCTCTGTCAGTATGGAATATAATGTCAACGCGTATTGTTTTTAAATTAATTTCTTGATCGTAATATTAATGCGCGATATAATCTAGCTGTATTCTGCGAGTAAGGTAAGTAAAAACATTTTCTGGCAAAAGGGTCTTTCCAATTTTCGTCACCTTACATGCGAATGGCTGACCTTTATCCTTGATTACTGTATTAAGCACTCGACTACTTTTCCTAGGTCGTTATACACCACCCTCATAATGGGAGCCCAACCTAACGAGATCTGGCAAGGCGCATAAGGAAGTTAATGTAGGGACAAAGGAGTATAAAAAACAGACGGAATTCTTATCGACTTCGCAATTGCTACTCGTGTACGCGAAAGTTTCTCACCAAGTTTGATAGTTTTTCTGATATTCACACAAGAATATATGAAACAATACTCCAAAAATTCTTTGCTTGTATTATTTGAAACGAAAGAAATCAAAATAGATTTTAATCAAATTGAAATTAAATAAAAGAGACATTGCTATAATACGAAATTAGATGATTATGATATTAATTTTAAATTGTTGCTAATAATTAAGCGTTTAAAGATGTTCGAAACTATGAAATAACTTTCCAACAGATATTGCAGCAGTCGATAGTATCTTCGGGGAATTCTATTTCGGTCAAGTGCTACCATTATACTTCAAAACACTTTTGCGCGTATCTTCCTTCTTCCTCGTAACAATGGCGCAACGAGATAGTAGGTTCTACTTGGTCGGCAACCCCTTTCGTGCGAGGATGCGTTCGCGCCGATACGAATGGCTGCGTGCAGCAAGTAGGTAAATGGAAATTTTAAGTGCACTCGCCGTCGAAATGTACACAGGTTGCTGTCGGCTTTCGTGTGGCTAGTTGTAAATGTAGCCGTCTACCTACTATGGCACACGCTAATGGCGACAACCGCGACAAAAGTCTTTCCCTTCGCCCTGCGAAAAGCAAATGCTGCCGGATTCGCAATGCATCGCGCGCAATTCAGGTTCTCTCGCAAAACGGCGTAAAAGAAATTCTCTGCCGGCTGCATATCGGCCTAATAAAAACGTCGCGCGAAAATGCCGTTACGCTGACGGTCGTACTATGCAAATGGGCCGTCGGGGGCCATGCCGGGGCAACGGTACGTCCGCGTCGCGAGAAATTTTCGCGATATTGGTATTCACTCTGAGTTTAACATTGAAAATATGAAATTGTTTCGCGGATGGCTGGTGCGCTTACGATGAAATTTCAAAGCGAAGAATGTACGCGAGCGCGGGTGTAATTACCAACGAATTAAGCATGGCTACGCAGCGAATAAATTCACATTGGGAGCGGAAAACGCGGGAAAGGAATTCATAACTTCGCATTCCATACTTCTGATGTCGGAATGCTATTAATTTTCCATAAATACGATGGATTTGTATTTGATGTCATTCTTACAAAGAGCGACGTTGTTAGCCAAATATTCGCTTGTGAGCTACAATAATATGTGAAATTTTGTTTGCGTCGTCCAAGCGTTCGGTAATGAATAAATGTAAAACGAACAATTACACAAACTCTTTATTAATCACGGTTACGCGTTTCATAATTAATTGATTCATAACAACGCCTTAGTCATCACTCGCGCATGTACGTCGAGGAATAAATTCCTATCACAACTGTACGTTGTATTCATTGTACTATTTGTACATAAGAAATAAAAGTAACAATATTAAAGTTATTCGACCGTACATATCAAACCAAATTAAATTAGAATAATCGCCATAACGGTCCAAGCTTGGATCTTAATAGCCTAATATTTTTTTTATTGTGTGATACACATATTATCCCCTCCTTCCCTTTAGATCAATTCTTACCTCCAACTCTTGAATCGTTTCGCTATTCCAGCGAAGGCTGTGTTTTTAAGTCTGACAAATCTAGTCGGCGCACAGTTTTCAAGAGTTGGAGGTAAGAATTGATTTAACTAAAGGGAAGGAGGGGATAATATGTGTATCACACAATAAAAATAATATTAGGCTATTAAGATCCAAGCTTGGACCGTTATGGCGATTATTATAATTTAATTAAATAAAATTAAATTAAATTTATAAGATAAATAAAATAAGATTTAAGTTTAGCTCAAGACGGACCCGGGCAACGCGCATGTCCAAAATCGGGACATAAAACGTCTTAGACATCTTTCAGATATCTTTAAGACGTCTAATAATATGATGTCTAAAAGACGTCTTAATGACGTCTTTAGGACATCTTATGCCCCGATTTTGGACATGGTGCTGTTTGGGGGACCAAGAATGATGTCTCAATAGAGGAAATCTGTAGAAAAGTTATTGACACAGACGTTGTAACTATACGTCGCGCGTCGGTTTGAAATTGGATTAATGGAGAAAGAATCACATGATCGCTTAAAGACGCGGAAGATGCAGTTTAACATCTTATCTAGAATTTTTCAATCTTGCGAGCCACTTGCGCGAGAAGTATGGCTCACGATAGCGTAAAATGAATGCCTCAGCGCATAAGTGTATTCTCGTGTAGTAAAGACGGGGGTGTTAGTCATTCGGCCTCACGTGACTACGAACTTACATGTCGGTGGCGAGCACCGCGGCGCCCTATCTGGAATCTTTCAATTTCTCATACTTTCTACGTGCGAGAATTGAATCACGGTTGCCGATCGTTCAGAATCGTGCGCTTATACGCAAGATTCGAAAACCAGGCTCGATAACGCTTTATATTTGTAGTCACGTGTGGAGGATATTCAGGAAAAAGGCGCTGCAAAAATTGGAAAGACCCCGAGGCGCAATATGTTAAGATAAGTATAAAGTATAATGCACAACAATATTTATGACACAGCAGTAAGGCCATAATCGTACCGTGCTTTGAAACTTTACGTTTTTTTTTTTTTTTTTTTTTTTTAAGGAAAATGCGTGCTTCTACTCTCATTATTTCGTAATCTTCAGTTAAGTCGCGGAAAACCGCAATTTTGAATTCCGCCGCATATACATTTTGCATACACGCGTATTAAGTCCGTCCCGGCATATAAAAGCGTATAATTACTGTAATATTCAGTAAATACGCGTACAATCCAAACAACGGAACACTCGGTAAGCTGATCATCGATTTGCTCGTATTACGTAAATTACAAAATTGCTTGTAGAAATTAATTAACATAGTTCAACATAGCTAAGTTCTGCAAATGAAATTTAATAATGCAATATATACGTAAACGTCTATTGGAGGTAACTTCGGGGTTCGTTTATTTTAATGTAATCAATTTCGAAATACCACATAAAATTACGCTAAGTATATTTTAGAAATTAAATTTAATTACAAGCGGAATGGTAAGTCTCTCCCTTAGATCTGAAACAAACTCTTTTTTAGAATAATGGAGGAAGACGGTTCCCTTTGTCGCCAAAGTAAACGTCGTGACTACTGCTAATTGCAGGATCACGTGCTTCGAGGTCGAGGGATGTATTCACGATAAGGTCCTTGCATGACCTTAACGAGACCCCTAGACGAGCAAATCCGACGATCATGCGAGAAAGAACCCGCGTGCGATTAACATCAAAGCGGCAAGTATAATTTCGTTGGCTTCATAATTGTTTCACGTCTATTCTAATGAATAAAAAAAGAATGATATTTCTTTTTACGCGAGGCACAATGATATATCTTTTACATCCCTAAGCGATCGTGCAAATGAAACCGCAACAACCTCGCTGAAAAGATCGCAGAGGAATTTTTTTCTCCCGTTTCTTCCTTCTCGCTGGTAGATAGCCGGTTTTAATTCTCCTCGCCTCCCACGCCGGAGAGTATAGTAATGACGGACATTAACCAATTAGCGCCAGCGCTGCCCCCCCCTCATCTTTCTCCGCCGGGTTACTCCTAAACGGCCCGCAGAAAGACGTTCCAAAACGACCGACTATTTTCGGCGCCATATGCCCACGAAATACGCGGGCGTCGGACCCATCGCGGTTCGGCGAACCTTTAAAGCGCGGCCGGATATATTATTTCTCTGACGACTGCGTCTTTTTGCACTCGAGCGGTGTCCTTTGCGGACGCAATTAATCTCTACGCAGTTTAACTCTTTGCGATGCCTAGACGTTCCGAATATCGTATTTCGTTCCTCGAAATTCTATATGCAGGTGAATTAGAATTGAAATTCTATTATAACATTAACGCTGCCTCATTTACGAGTTGATATTATCTAAATTACGTTACATCAAGTTTCAGTAACATTTTTTAACGTAAAATGATTTTAAATGTTAAAAAATACAATAAATTAATTCTATAATCATGTTAATTATATAATTCTGTACTCATATTAAAGAATTTTCTTATTAAGTTTATATCTGTATTAATGTTAAAATAAAAATAAAATGAAAAGACGGAAATCTGGAAAATATGTAATTCTTTATTCTTTAAAAATAATAATTCTACTAAAATGCTTTAGGTAGCAAAAAACAGAAAAATACTATCTTAATCAACTTTGTCACGAGATGCAATAACTTTTTATACCGTATATATTTAAAAATTTATATCTCCATATACCAATAGATTTTCTTATTTATTTTCTTTCTTTATATTTTCTTCATATTCTCCTCTTCTTTTCTATCAAAGAAAATACGAAAATAAAGGGAATGGCAGAGATAGCAAAGGATTAAAGATGAATATTTTAAATATGCCGTCCGTCCCAGAAATATACGAAGCGATGAGACTGCTAACTAAATTACATGCAGATCAACTCCGAGAAATCTCATGATTGAAAGCATAAGTAATGGCTATAAAAATGTATTTACTAGTTCAAAGCTCTGTGTGACGCTGAGACGCTTCTTTACTGATGGTTAAATATTCATGTGCAGTATATACCTATACTATGACGAATAATAATTGAATATTTATAGATGTTCGAGATAAAAGGTTCAAAGACTATATTTCTACGGCATATATTCTATGCCCTTTAAATCCATTGAAAAATTATGTGTGCCGGAAAAATAAACCGGAGTATTCCGGAACCGTATTTTATAATTTGGCATGCGTTGTACAATAGGCATACAATGAGCTAGCAACACAAAGTGCCGTGATTTTTGGTGTTACAAACGGTACAAAATGACCGTAAAAAATATTATAAAGCAAAGAATTGCATAATAAATATACCGTAATGCTATTGTGAGATGAAAGCAGCTATTTTTATTTTGTATGACGAACATATAAAGCTTTTCTAGCTTGCATTAACTTAATTCCGACCTTGTTTCCCTTTATTCTAAATTAAAACAAACGTCCTCATGCCGCTACGCAATATGCCGCCGTCCGCGTACTTTTTTTGCCAAAATCCAATTTACAACAAAATAAAATAAATTCAAAATGGACGGTGTTAATCAAGATTTCAAAACGTTTCGAAAAATTAATTGCGAAAAAAATTCTCTAGGGAATTCAATAAAATACGCGCACGCACTCAAGGTTTAATTAAAACAGTCGCAAATTACAATTTGCGACAATCCTGTCGCATTGTTATATTACGCCGTGTGCGTTCCGTAGCATCTCCGTCTTTAGAGGAGCTACTGGACCGATAATTTCTCGGCGCACTGCTTCAAAATGTTGTACAAGTAGCATGGTATATTACTCACCCCCAGCTAATGCGCGAAGTTACACCCCATCCGACGGGACACAGTTTGGAAGAACGGCCGCGCGCGCCGTAACACACACTCTCACACACACGATAAGCCCAGGGGAAGACGCGACGGGGGTGGACGGAGGACCAGGTGGAGTTCGAGCTAAAAGTTAGGCTAGGTCACGTCAACGGCAGATTACGTCGAAGACGATCTATCTCTCCCGCCGTGCGCACATCCGCTGAAAAGGATCCTCCTCGTACACGCGAGAGGGCATCTGTACGGCGCGCGAATTACGGGACGTCCTGGCGTGTCGTGTCGCGTCGCGTCGCGTGAGTATCCAACTCCGCCCTATATATGTATATCCCTTTGAACGTCAGTCGATGTACATTTGATCTTCGACGCGTGGATGACGAATTTCGTGCAATCGTCTTTTGAAAGAGAACGCGCGCCAGCTAGCGTTCGCGCCGCGTTCGATCTCGCGGAGTCAAGTGGACCTTTTTCGCGTTTCGTCGTCGTCGTCCTCCACCTCGTCGCCACGGCGTCCCTCCCGAATGGAAAACGATCCGCCTTTATCGGATTTTTCATTCGCTCGAGCGTGCCGTCGTCGTGCGTTTATGCGGCAGTGGATATTGAGGACGGCTGCGAGCTTCGACGACGACCAGTTTCATCGCGTTGCTCCATTTAAATGAGCGATGGTTTCGCGTGACAGCTCGGTACGGCGCGCGATTACGGCGGATTGTGCTGTACGTCAATCGTTCTGCACGTTCTGACGAATAATTTATGATTGAGGAAACGTATTGGCAGACCTCGGCACTCCGCTCTGATTTTGTACGTTTCGCGACCCAAGGGCGACCGAAGAGGCGACAATTTAAAATCGCGATTCCTGGAGATTCGCAATAACTCAAAATATTGTCAATGGACTCACACTCACGCTTCGTATCTGTCAACGCGTCAGTAGCACAAGTACGCTCGGGGAGACGTACAACGTGGTATGTCTCGCATGGCAGGCTGACGTATGCGCACACTCACACAACGGAGCCGCGAAATCGCGAGAGAGGGGTAGCACACCACCCTGTCCGATGCGCGGTTCGAGTACGACTGAGCGAGCCGACTGCGACTCGAGCTCGGCGAGCCGAAAGCCACGAGCCGCGTCAACCAACCGGCGACGACGGACCAATCAGCGCTATCCTCCGCGCGAGCAGCCAGATACTCAATGATTGACCATATGCTCGCTGACGCTAGCGTGCGTATCCTCGTGCGGAGCCTCGCGCGTATAAGTGAATCAAGAGTGAATTACAAAGGAGATAACAATATCTCATTAACTCTTGTGCTGATGGCTCTTTACGAGTTTCTCGTTTAAAATAAATGTAAATAATTGAAAAATAAGAACCAGTAATTTTAGTGCGCATATATAATTTTTTAAATTATATATGCGCACTAAATTAATTTAGACAACAAAATAGAATTAGCGTACATTTGATTTTACTTCTCTATAAGAAATTATCTTATACATAAAGTAGTAGTAACACATGGTGATACGCGCGGGGAAATTGCCAACAAAAGGAGGAAACAGTGGTGAACATGACTCAAGAGTGAACAATTCTACACGTGTGCTAAATCATTTATCGATAACACTTGGCACATATAGGCACAAAACCTCTGTAGGATTGCGTAAAAGTGAGAAATGGATCTTGCACGGTAAATCTCATGTTCTATGATTACACATGTGTCCCAAAAAAAAGAAATCGCCAAGTTGAAAATTTTTGGGGTGGAGTTCCGAAAACGGTTTATCTCCGATTTCGCTGAAACTTTGTGAAAAGCTTGTTAAAATGAAAGCCCTTAATGGGAATATTGGCGACTCCTATGACAAAGCCATTTTTTTAAATAAAAATTTTTAAAATAAGTTTTAAATAAAATAGTAAAAGAATGCTAAGTGTTTATATTAAGGATGGTTTCTGGTAGTATTTTTTACGCTGAACAAAAAATTATATAGGTCTTATGGGGCTAGTTTTCGAGATATGCAGTGTTAAAGTAAAAAATAAATAATATGAATCTCTAAATAGTACTTTGATTTCCAAAGTGTGTTACTTGATCTGACGGTTGTTTTTGGTAGTATTTTTAACTAGGAACATAATTTCAAAAAATGCAAAAAATGTAACTTTTTATGCGAAGCGAGGTCGACCCCACCTCACCCCTGCTTCAGGGCAAAACAAGGTCTATCATTGTACGGTTCGGGTTTTCAACTTTCCACGCAAAGCGAGGTTCACCCCATTCCACCCCTGCTTTAGGGCGAAACGAGGTCTATCACTGTACGGCTCGAGTTTCTCCTTTCCACGTAAAGCGAGGTCCACCCCACCCCACCCCTGCTTTATGGCAAAACGAGATCTATCATTGTACGGTTCCATATGGGTTTTAACATCATCAGATCAACTAATTGGTCTTTGGAAACTGAAGTATTGTTTAAAAATTTATATTATTTATTTTTTACTTTAACACTGTATATTTCGAAAACTAGAGCAGTTAGCACTACAAAACCTATATAATTTTTTGTTTAGCGTAAAAAATACCAGAAACTATCCTTAATATCAACACTCACCATTTTTTTACTATTTTATTTAAAAAATTTATTATTTAAAAAATGGCTTTCTTGTAGGAGTCGCCAAAATTCGCTTTAAGGGGTTTTATTTTAATCCAAAAGGAAGCTTTTCACAAAGTTTCAGCGAAATCGGAGGTGGACCGTTTTCGGAACTTTATCCAACTTTTGAAAATATGTATTAAATGTATATAATATTAAACTAAATAATAATATGTAATTTGCGAACACCACCAGGAAGGAGAGAAGAAAGTTATAACAGTAGAAAGTTATACAATTCAAAACTTTAAATCGCGTTTCCCGAAAAATTACAATTTTCGAGTTATGTCATTGTTGCAGCAAATGAGCGATATGTAATAAATAATAATGGAAATAATAATAATAGATTAAAAAATCTCTATTACAATCATGGGGATACATTCACAATGAAGCTGAGGATAAAATAAACTGACAATGAGTTCATTTTTCATAAACTTCTTTTCATATAATTCTTGAGAAATATATAAAGAAATTAAAAATGATTTACGAAGATATAAAATCATCGTTTATTAAATATATTTGCGAGAAAAAAATGCGTTAACTGCTAGTGCTGCTCCTTAAGGTTTTCCTTTACCAGATAAAATACAAAGCAAGGAATGTGGATGATGTGCGTAACGTTGACTCGATTTTTATTTGAAATATCTATTTCAAAATATCTTTTCAAAATAATATACCACTTTTCTTTAATTTGAATAAAGTTGTTTCGATTTTTATTTAAAATATCTATTTTGAATATCTATTTTGAAGTTAATCGACCAACGCCGATTAACTTTAATCGACGATTAACTCAATCAGCAGTGTCGCCAACAGCAAGATATTTGTCGTTATGTATGTCGTTCTTAACCTATCTTTTCAAAATAATATACCACTTTTCTTTAATTTGAATAAAGTTGTTTCGATTTTTATTTAAAATATCTATTTCAAAATATCTTTTCAAAATAATATACCACTTTTCTTTAATTTAAATAAAGTTGTTTCGATTTTTATTTAAAATATCTATTTCAAAAACGTGTTTATGTAACATGGATAGAATTATCCATCATCAAATAATAAGAAATTAATAATTCTATCCATGTTACATAAACACGTTTTTGAAATAGATATTTTAAATAAAAATCGAAACAATTTTATTCAAATTAAAGAAAAGTGGTATATTATTTTGAAAAGATTGGTTAAGAACGACATACATAACGACAAATATCTTGCTGTTGGCGAACACTGCTGATTGAGTTAATCGTCGATTAAAGTTAATCGGCGTTGGTCGAAGTGACCCCTAACAAGAGATTGTCTGATAGCATAATCAAGCGTGACGAGGCGTTCAGACGAAAGATGAGAAACAACCGCACTCTTAAAGTAAACGAAAAATCCCGTGTTATTATATAATCAAGTGTTATTATATACCTACTACTTTTTAACTTTTGTAAACGTCAGCGAGTACAGGATGTGGGAACAATAGGGACGTTAAGGATTTTGTGGTGACGCCGTCGATTAAAAATGTAAATCGACGAGAAATGCTTCATCATTTATATTATTGAAAAACGTTTCGCTCGTATACAGACATTGCTGCAGAAAATCATTGTCTAATATCCACGTATAACAGTGCCCGAATCTAATGTCCAATGGTAGATTTGCTCGAACGAGATGCCCATGATAGATTTGCCCACGTGATGGACGAATTTTCTTACCTGCGCAAATAATCAAATCATTAAGCCAAAGCTACCTATTTGAATAAACATAGAAGCTTACACACTTCATCCGTTATTCATATAAATAATTGCCATTATTTGTGCCATAATAATAATGCCATAATAATTGCCATTTGTGGTGTGCAGCAGAATCAAGAATTGCTTTGTGTAATTGGCGAAACGTAAATCTTCTTCTTCTTTTAAACGTAAATACGACGTAAAAAATATAAAAATAAATCGATTAAATGAGAGAGATGCACGTCGCGTTGCGAATGTTAGAGGGGAGAGAGTTCCACAGCTCGGCAGCAGAAGAACAAAAAGATCGCTTATAAAATTCAGTACGGCAGAGCGGAAGGTTCAGGACATCGATGGGAGCTCTAGTATTGCGCTGTATGCTTTCATGCCTAAAAGTAAAATTGCTGTAGATAACTCGCGGTTTCTTCTTCCTGAGTACCGAGAATGTCAAGTTTCCCACGAAATACGACCGCCTAAGATCGACCCTGAGCCAGCCCAATCTGATAAGATACGGAGTGATGTGTTCGTCACGCTTTATGTTAAAATGAAGCGGACACTTCTGTTAAGAGCTCTCTGCAGACGCAGGTTATGCTGCCCTGTGATATTAGTGAAAACTGTACAACAGTAGTCAAAATGAGGAAACATTAAGGCAGAGACAAGCTTCACACGAAGAGGGACAGGGAGAAGCTGCCTGCAGAGTTTAAGCTGATAGAGAGCCGAATTTACTTTGGAAATCGTTTTGGTCGCCTGTTTTTCCCATGAGAGAACGCTGTTAATTGTGACACCCAGGTACTCCACCGAGTCCGAGAAAGGGATCACGGATTCTCCGACACGAACCTGAGGCACAGAGTCCAAGTCGACATTTCTTACAAAGCGCAGAGTTCCCAGGATCATCGCCTTTGTCTTACCAGGGTTGATCGTAAGCTTGTTGTCGACAGCCCACTGCACAATCCTCGCTATATCCCCATTTATCCTCCTGATACCGTCTAAAAGAAACTCTGGCTCTACGTGAAAATAGATCATAAGATCATCCGCATAGAAATTGTACTTGCAGTGCTGTAGTACATTTCCGAAATCCACCAGGTAGAGGAGAAAAAGGATCGGTCCGAGTACAGAACCCTGTGGTACTCCCTTTCGAACAGTTCTCTCAGTCGACGGCATCCCAGTGGACGGATCGCGAACCGCCTGTCTTCTATTGGTTAGGTAGGAACAAAGCCAACGTAAGGTAGAACAGGCAAAGCCAAGATTCATGGCCTTGCCAATCAAGGTGTCATGACAAACATTGTCAAAGGCCTTAGAAAAGTCGAAAAATACGGCTACGGTGATCCTCCTCCTATCCGCAGCCAGCCTGACCTCGTCCAAGACCCTTATAAGCGCCGTCTGCGTGGAAAAATCCTTTCTGTAGGCAGACTGAAAAGGATCGAGTAGGTTGTGTTCCTCTAAGTATTTCATAATCTGGTCCGCCGCAATGCGCTCGAGGACCTTGGCGGTGGCACACAAGATTGAGATCGGCCTGAAATCATTTAACACGGCAGGACGTCTCACTTTAGGGACGGGGCAGACAATGGCTGACTTCCAGACCTCAGGAAAAACCCCGTTGGAGAAGCAAAAGTTAAAGATGTGAGTCAGGACTGGAAGGATGCTCGGAAGCGCCCCCAACTAAAAGGCTCCGAGGGAGTCCATCCACTCCCGTGGCATCCGACTTGCAACCTGCCGATGGTCCGAACAATATCCAGGGGCTCAATGTTGCACCAATAAAATTTAGAGTCGTCGTACGCCGTTTCGCCCAAGTAGATGACCGGGCCACAGCTCGAGCTCGACGTCACGTTACACGTGAAGTGGTCCACAAGTTGCTCGCAGGTAAAAGCGAGATTTTCTGTCCTTGCTTTGGATTTAAGAAGACCATATTTTCGCAGTTTTCTCCAGATCTCGTTAGGCTCATTTAGATCCTGGAACTCCTTATGGAAGAACTGAGACCTAGCCCTCCGCACTTCGACCTGCACCGAGTTTCTAAGGCGTCTAAAGGTGAGGTAGTTAGCATCAGTTCTACGCCTCATCCAGACTCTTCTGGCCCTATCCCTCTCCCTCATCCGGGATTTGATATCCTCAGTGAGCCAGGGTGCTGGCAGGTACCTGGGTTGCATGACTCGGAAGGGAGCGTGCTTGTCGTAACATGCCAGAAGAAGGTTATTGATGGTATCAACCTTTACGTCAACACTTGCTGCAGAGTATAGCCCGGTCCAATCCAGAGACGCAAGTTCTTCGAGGAAAACCTCTGGATTAAAAGCTCGAAAGTCCCGAACTCGGATAGTGCGCCTAGGGATCCGCTCAATCCTGACATCATAAGTGATAGCGATGAGATCGTGAGCCGATAGAAAGCAGGCCTCGCGCTGTTCGTAATCAACAAGTTTATTAGCCTCGTCTATAAGGCACAGGTCGAGCAGGGTGGAGGCAGTACGGGTATGATGCGTAGTGGTGTAAGGCACGAGAAAGAAGTTAGATGCACTTACAAATGATCGAATATGCTCCGAATCAAAGGTCGAAGAACAAAGATCGGCATTAAAATCCCCGAAAATAATGGAGTGTTTATAATTAACCGACAAATCAGAGAAGACGTCAAAGAAATCCGAAAATCCGCAGTGTGGTGGTCTATAAACAACGGCTAATAGTATTTTGGAACAGTTCTTGATGGAAATCTCAAGGATTAGATGTTCAGGACCTTCACAGTTGACGTTCCCGGATTGGCGCAAGGTCGAGGCCTGAAAAGAGTTTGACACGTACACTGCCACCCCCCCGCCGCCCCTACCAACACGGTCGCATCTCAAGAGGTGATATCCGTATAAAGAGACCATGTGGTCAGGTACCTGCGGTTTTAGCCAGGATTCAGATATACAGATAATATGATATCCCGAGCCGACGAAAAATGATCGAAATTCGTCCAAATGAGCGAGTAGCGACTGGCAGTTAACGTGACAGAGGCGTAAGCGATTTCCAAAATTATTGTCCATAATTTATACTGCTCTATAGATAACCTTGGCCGAATCGGCGTCGAACGATTTAAGATTCAGAGCGATTAAGTCCGATTTTATCTCGTCCCTTGACATACTGCAGGGCACGCCACGTATTAACAGTCGCGGATTTATTTTGCCCTCCTGCTCGAGTTTGAGCCCAGCTCTTTCGAGTTCAGAAGAGTTCGTAATCTTAGGCAAGTCTACAGATAGAGCTTCAATTCGTACACCAAAGAGAGAGAGAGAGAGAGAGAGAGAGAGATCAAAGTTTTGTAAGAATATAAATGAGACAATGATGATAGTGTATTAATTGACCACGACATTATTTCTATTATTACTTTCGTCGTTGAATGAATTTTGAAAAAAGAAAAAAGATTAATTTGAAGAGTTTATAATTAAAGAAAATGGTTTACGTTAACTTACTCATGTCTGATACTAGGTAAATATTAATATGTTTTGGAAAAAAATGTCAAAAGTATAATAAGATAAGATACTTTTAAATTTACAAATCAAGTTCTCGTTAAAGTTCATTCACGACAAAGGCAAATGATAGCTGTACAAATTTGGAAAACGCTTCGAGATCTGCTTAAAAAGAAGAAATAAATTCCGCCTTGCCTCGTTAGAATCCAAAAAGTAGCAAATCGAAGTGTTCGAGCAAACCAAGCGGAAAATGGACGCGTTGACAGGGCCTAACCCCAAGAATTGCAAAAGATTGTAAAAAAGATGGTGTCCAATGAGGGCACCATCCCGCATCATGGCGTAATGCAACAAGCCTACTATAGAAACGAATGTTATCTCGGTGGAATTCTCCGCAACCGCCGTTGTTGGGGCGGTCGATTCGGGGTTCTGCTGAGACCCCGTTACCGAGACGGTCGATTCCTTGTTCTGAATCAGCACATAATCATAAAATGAGGTCGGATAGGGAATTTGAGGATTGTTGCTTTGCGTAGAATTCGCGCTTTCGGTTTTTGTCTGTCTGATCTCTCTGTTCTTATTATATACCGGCGGCGTGATGATGCCCGCACATCCAACAGCAATCAGACAACTGATGATCACCTCGCGATAAATCTTCCCTCACTTTAGAATTAGTCCTGTAAAAATTTTGTAGGAACACTTTAAGATTTACTCGAAAAGAAGAGGAAAATAAATGTTTAAAACTCAATAACCAATCAGTTATCATATTGTAATTGCAGCGCAACGTTGTTCTTTAATTATTTAACTGTTAACTGCCTTAGTTATTGATTCAATTTCTGTGGGAAACACTTCGTACTTGCAAGACACTGCCTCTTCAACGATCTCGAGATAATTTTACTCGGCAAGAATTTGTAACTAAACGCGAGAGCTTGAGGTTCCGCCCTTATATAGTTCGCGTTTGTATTTGTACCTGTTGCAATGTTTATCGATATTTTTTTCTGTCCATTTGCTAATGGTACGACTCTCCGTATCTAAAAAGTAACTATATCATTCTGTATCCGTAACTTAACAATATCTTGTCTAATTGTTCTATATGTTATCGGTATCTGTGCATTGATATTTTTAGATAAACATACGGCACTTACATTAGACGCATTGTTTTACAGTGAAGCAGCAGCGTTATGGGTAAACCAATTAGCGACAATTCAACAAATTTTACAATTATAATATTGCGCAATTACTTAATGCGCAACTTGCCTCTTATCATTGAAAATAACATATATTACAGCAAATTTAAAGCAGTTAAATTGTTATTGGCAGATCCATAAATTCATTATAATTCAATACACGATAAAAACTTAAACGGGTGTAAGCTATAAAGATATACTTATCATCGGAAAACGTGTGATGACAATAAAATTAACATTATTAGATTTTTTCAGTGATTGACGAAGAAAAATACATTTTGGATGGGAAATCACGCGTTTGACGCGAGAGAAGGATACGGTGATACGTCATCGTTCATAAATTACTGTGTTATCTGATTAAAATAGATCTTTACACGATTTTATTACAAAAAACGTCGCTGTACAAAAATACATATAAATCTTTAACAAATATATTCACACATTTTGTACATATGAAATATAAATTTCTGCGCTCCATAATTATTATCAACGCATCACAGTTTGATTCCAGTTTTATTCACTTATATCATATTTATTAGAGTACTTATATATGTATAAGTACTGTCATAAATAGATGTTTCTGTTATAAACGAGGTTATAAAGAAAATCTACAAATGATATATTTACATTACAATGTATTTACCCGTCATACGTATATTACCTTAGCCTTAAATATACAACAAAAAATTTCTCTTTATTTATTCATAAGCTTCTTTTCCTATCCTCTACCCCTCCAATTCCTAAGTCAAATAAAAATATATAGGACTATTTTCTCAGATCATTTTAAGATCGTTGTAAGCGTTAATCTGAGTGCAGGTATATGTGTTAGCGCAAGTAAAAATAAATATTTAAATTTAAAACAAAAACAAAAAATTTAATGCTAAAATATAATATTTTTTTCTTTTTGCTCCAACAACCAATAAATAACCGTAAAATGTTAATGTAATATGTGTAAACTTAATTCTTAGCCTAGTTCTAAACTAGAGAACAACACTGATTAATCAGTGATTGAATTAATGATTGATTACACAAGCCTGCAAATTTTGACTTTTTTTCTGTGGTCTGGAAAAGAACGGTCGTTTCTTATAGTACGACTATATAGTAACCACTTCTTTGTTGTGACGATAATATAAGTTAATGACTATCTACAAACTGTTTTAACCGTTTGACTGCGTTAAACTCCGACAGATGATAAATTATTTAAAATTAACTAATAAATACTTTAGTGTTATGACAACTTTATCATACAGGTAAATAGAGCATATAGAGAAGCATGAGTAATAAGTAGTCTCTATTATCAGCGAATAAAATTTTCTATTTATAATTTAAAGTAATAGTATCTTTCTCGAAAATTAATATATTTTACCATTAATTTTTCATTATTATACAGAGTGATTATAAATATATATATATATAATTTTAAACTCCCATAACTTTATATAGAACTCCCGTTCTGTTGATAAAATTAATCAGTAAAAGAATGAAAAATTTATTTCAGTTTTATTCTTGGAATTATTTCATACGTACATTTATTCTTAGGATTAGTTTCCAACCGTCATTATATAGACGTGTACAAACCGAGATATGATTTTAAAGTTTAACAAAATTTGCAGTTAATTTACAATAATACCTAAACCGCAAATCGGCTAAAGAGCGAGGTTTTGTTTAACAATAATTATAAGTATTATAACATATATCCAGAAAGAAGTCCGATGTCCTTACATTTGGTGGCCAAGATTAGTTTTTAATTCATCTATTAAGAAAATTATCTGAAGTAAATTATTCTTAACACTTTAATGACCGATGACGCCACATTGTAAATTCTTGACAAAAAGAGCCGACTGTATATAGTGTTAATACATACTAAACTTTAGTAAATTGTAATTCTAATGTTATTTATGGATTAATTGTATCGTAGTATCGTACATACAACAAAATGTATAAAAGTTAAAAGCTGTGAAGGCTTTGGTAGCTTTACTGAATATCCCTTGATTTTAGTTACTTTAAATAATCAAATAGATGTCAAATTCCAACCGAACTCTATTGACTGTGTGTGCTCAGGCTCAAACCCGTTTCTATGTCTCTTTCTATATAAAACAAGAAACCGCTGTCGTAGCCAAATAAAACTTTCTGCTGCCACGGCTAGGCTGGCCACATGTAGCTTAACGATAGATTTTCTGAACTTGTAATCTACAAAGCAATACAAAAAAAGCAAAATAATTAACTTCTTTACAAGAAGTACACAAGAACTTTACAATTTCTTCTATTATTATAAATTAAGGTAAGAGGGGTTACTTATTAAAATCTAATTTATTTTATGTAAATAAATCTGCGTCATTAGACTGTAGCTTGACTTTTGTATCTTCTAATTTCGTCATCATTAACCCGCAATTCTCTGTGTTATCTGGTCGTATTTGTACACTGTTTTCTTTTACGTAAGTAAAAAACGACTCGCGTGTGCAAGTCAATATCGAGAGTGCCGAATGAAGTACCGTGTGATCGCTTAGTCTGTTTCGCTGTGTGCGCTATCGTATTTCACGTTGGCATATTGCCGTACATTCCGAATGACTGGCGCGCATATATAGTACGTACTTTGAACAGAATTTTAAGATATTACATTTATTACAATAACTGGTACAAGTATACAAATAAAAAATATGTTTTATAATAGGCTCTCGTTCGATTTTTTATTAAAAAAATATAAAATTTTCTAACAATAAGCATATTATATTGTATTACGAGCGGAAAATGTTTGTAATGGTTTTTAGTTTTGCTTTTGTACAACGCCGGGTAAAATTGAATCATACCATACGTTGCATATGTCTCTCATGTTTTTATTTGCTAATCGAACGTGGAAATGAACGAGAGTACTGAATGCAATATCAGAACGATACGATCGTAATAATATAAATAATACGTAATAATATAAATGAGATCGCGTGCGTATGCTGATATTATGCGTATACTTTTTTAATATTTATATTCGTATAAGAGAGCGTCTGTATGAAGTTGAAGTAAAAAAGTCTCGAGTAGAAGTTGGTACAAAGGATGAAACAGCTGACGGCGATACAGCAGCTGGAGAGTAAATTTATTCGGCGCATGCAGATGATTTAATTATAATTTTGCTTTAGCAAATGAAAAGTAGAAGTTGTGCAATCTTGGGAAACAATAAATTTTATACGAATATGAAATCTTCTTATATAAACGATAGCGTAAAGTCATTTTGAAATAATTTAAAAAAACAATACAGGTATAAATACCTATTTTTTTAGTGAATTAGACCCAATATCAATAGCTTGTTATTACAGTACCTACTTTTATTCATATTTACTTGCATAAAACATTCAAAATCATTTTTAGTGGACATTTAATACACAATAGGTATTTCAGTTTGTTCGAGTAGTCCTAAACGATTATAAATCTCAAGTTTAATCTGATATTACTACCGAGCGGTGACTGACCGTTCGAATTATTATTGTCCGCGTTACGCCGCGGTGTTTTGAATCGGGAGCTTCCTTCTTCTTGTTGTTTTCCAGAGGCCTAAACAGTAACAAATATTGCTCCCCGCCGCGCCAGCGAGCCGATGAGATGAATCATATACGAATCAATTGGCTCAACATTCAGAGGAGGATTCCGCGAAATACGTAAAAGGGCATAATTATAGCCGGAAAGGCACATCTTCGAGAGACATCCTCGACATCATCCTCGGTATCCTTGACTTCCCGGAGAGTGACCAAAGACCCGTGCGACCGGCGAAGGAGCAAGGCCACGACCTTTCATCTTATATTTCGCACACCCACAATAAAGTCGCGTTAATTAATACCCGAGTCTTCCCGGCCTTCCCGGCCGACCGTCCACCTGATCATCCTACCGTACAACGAAGACTACATATTCATATATTTTTTACGTTATATTATTCAATGTTTTATTAATCTTTAATTCTAGCTATTTGAATCCGATATGTACTTACAATTAGAGAAGCTATTTCAGTGTGAGTTAAGTTATTTGTCTTTCTTATATATTGAGCGTTTTTTCGATAATTTGTCATCATTATAGGAAAATACATTAATCATAAAAGATGGAATAAGCTCGGATTAGCTTCGCGTACAGTAGAATCGTTAAATATTTAATAATATCGCGATCGATAGAAAATACTTCGAGATAATACAATAAATATATTATTAGGTACAAATGCTGATTGTCATAAAATACAGTGTAATAAAAGTTTTCAGATTTGAACTATATTTAAACTGCCCGAATCTTATATCTTATCTAAATCTCATATATTATGCTAGCTAAAGATTTTATGGCACATAAAGCATATACTCCTCATAATTCATCCCGCGCGCGCGCGCGCGCGCCACGGCGACGAATATCGTGAAAGGAGCGCAATCTGCGGAAGCTATTTTGATACCTTAAAACGCGGTTGGGAAACCAGATAAGGGATTTTACTGTAGCCTGACGAACGACAATGTAGCGGGCGAAACGAATCAGGGATTTCTAGATTCTGGAAAGAAACCGATATCACGGCGCGGAGTTTTGCGGACGCTCATGTATATGTACATGCGAAAGAGAGCGCGCAAAATACGAGATACGTGTGATGAAATTCGAGGTAGGATACGGTGCGTCTCAACGACGAAAAATACAGTCCAAAGGAAAAAGAAAACTTTCCATTAGGGACACGGTCGCGTACATATATGGTAACGTAGGTACACGTTCTCTACGTGACGACGAAGGAACGGATTATCGGAATATATGGGAATTTCTTACCCGATACGAGATATATGAAAATGTATCCTCGCGAAAGTCTCTTTGTCATCGATTCATATTCGCTTTTCAATATCCGAATTCGTCGAAAGTACCTTACGATATAATTTGAGATGTTTCACTTAGTGCTTCTACGGTGGAAAAATAAAAAAAAAAAATACAAACGTATCTCGCGATACGCATATCTTTCTGACAATTCTGAGAGATAAATATTTGTATCAACGTGATGAGATAGTGATTTATTTGCGATAAATAAAAGCATTGTAAGCAAATATTTTACACTAACGTCGAATTGAATCGCGTATTTGGTATTTTATTCCATTTAAACGGAATGTGAGGTCGCATTCGTGACAACATGCTTCAGCGTTTTTACCTTCGGCAATCGGCGTCGCTGAACCGATAATCTATTTCCAGAAATATATTTCGCGCGCATCTCTCGCTCGCACGACGATCGGATTGATATCGCGAAACACGCCGTGACGCGTCGTTTATCGTTTTCTACGGGAGTTTTTCCGGGCATAGGTTACGTGAAAAGGTCCGCTTCCCGGGTAAATCTAATATCGTTCTTACCTGCGTCTTGCGAAAGAATGGAGATACGAAGAGTAGCGCGCAGAAAATCGTGGATTTTGAAGACTCATAGGATATCCGAAAAAATTCTCTCACAATTCGCATCCTATACGTATGCAATGCGAACAGAGGGAGATGTTACATGTTATTTGAATAAAGTAATCGTATCAATATCTGCATCCGATAACTGCGTTATTGACATGGAATGAAAACCAACATTAACATGTATAATTATATTCGCCAATATTATCAATATGCGCTGTGTACATCTATCGTTCAAATAATAAGTCACAAACAACAAGTGACGTTATTACGTATTATACATATAATATATACCCAGCATGATTATTTTGCCATAAATTAGGCATGGATCTTTAGTATTTGTCTTAAGTGTTACCTATACAAGATTGATGGCCATATAATTCTGATACAAAAATGTTTATTACGTTGAAATACATGAAAGGAGTAAAAGACAGTCAAAGATATAGATATGTGTTGTTCATAAATCGCTCGATATTCATAATAAATTTTGTTAAATGTATAAGTTATACGGAGAAATATCAATTCCTCCAAAGACGAAAAGGCAAATATAACGAGACTCGAAGGACCGTGATAAGGAGGGTATAAAGTTCTTTCAGCGAATACGATAACTAATAAGCGACTCACCTCACAGTACGCGCCTCGGTGTCCAAGCATGCATGTTTCCAAAATGTTCAAGCTTGCATGCAGAGTACAAGCGTATGAGGATCCAAGCGTGTACTGGCGAGTGTGCTTCCGTGCAAGAGTAAGAGTGGTGTGTGTACGAGGACGTCCCGAAAGTGAGTGAGCATGATGTGGACCCATGCAGTACGTCTCGTGAAGAAGTAGATGTGTTCACATACGACGAATCGAAAGTGAGTACGTGATCCGCGCACTTAGGTACGGCTTCGCGCAAGCTGCCGAAAAGCACGCGGGCGAATAGCATATTATATCGATTGCTATCGGGGATCGTCAAGGGCGGCATCAATCAGTGAGATAATGAGTCTAAAGTTATCGATCGATACTGCTTCGCGATTCACCGACGTTTCACTACGAATACATTAGAAGATCAAATCATATTAAATCTATACTATATTACTAAACAAAATCATCTATTTTAGCAAAAATTTATTCAAAAAGCAAGGATAACGAAAAAAAGCAAAAATAACATAATTGAATATACATATATATACAAGGTGTACCAGACCTTGCGTATCACTCGTTAATGGCAGATTCCTAAGATCATTTGGAGACAAAAATCTTAATGCCAAAATGTCGAGGCTCCCAAATTGTCATCCCGATATTCGTCGGTCTTGCGAACAGTGTACAAAGAAATAAAGTGAATAATAATTTCAAATATTTCTATCGAGTTGAGTAAAGTGTGAAAGAGCTGTTTTGACATGCAATGTCCCTGAGTGCGTAAAATTTTAACAAGCACACTAGTAAACTTTGAACCTTTCCCGTTTAAACACTGTAGCAACCTCGAAATTTTGACACTAGGCTTTTTGTCTCCAAATGATCTCAGCAATACACCCTGTACATACATATATATACTATATACAAAGACGATGCACCAAACAGTAGTAAAATATTAAATTTATTTAGAAAATGTCAACAACGAAGACGCACATAATTGCAGTATTTTAACAATGTAGGTACTCTAACTTCAAGCGTGTAACTTTATTCTTTCCGTATCGCGTCTTTTTATGGCTCGACGTTCGGCAATTAGATTTTACAAATGGAAAAAGGGAAACAAAGTTATTTTAATGAAAATATAAGCTTTGTTCTACTTTTATTTGCACTTCTTTTATTTTATTTTTACCTCAAAGAAGATTAAAATTAATAGCATGTGCCACATAAATACTTTTTTCTCCTACTTATCAAAACTAAAAGGGCACAAGTATTAAATAAAATCTTTTAGATCTGTTCACGTTCTTTTGACACTTATTTGTTTTCTATTTCCGTCTACAATTACTTCAGTCGGTTTACTACTTTAATTATTGTATTCGAATACTTACTTACACCCATCCACACAAGTTCGTACATGGTATAAGGTTAAGTACGTGGAAAACGATACGATGGAAACAAGAAGGAAACGGTAAATGCCAACGCCTATGTACAATTACGTATACACGTATCTACGTACGGTTTTCGCGTACATACTGTACAGTGCATGCACACGAGTGCACACGCGAGGCTCGAAGAGTAGGAATCGACGGCCCTGTCAACATACGAACAGTTCGCCTCGTTGATTAGCTGTTCGCTTGTAGGTACGCCGCTTTCGCTTGCTTGCTTCACCTAAATCCAATACACCGCAATTAATTTCAACACGTTATGAGGTTACGCAATCGTGACTGTTAATTCTTTTGCGAAAACATTTTACGCAAAGAAGAGAGAGAGAATCTGAGCAAGTTATTAAGAGAAGATCAACTTCGGATTCGTTATTAAAAATTTGACAAGCTATTTTTGAATGATATGTATATGTTACATAATATATTCCAGAAGGAATAAAAACGCGTGGATTATATTTGAAGCTCGTAAAACGAAATTATCAATTAAATTGACTATTTATTATCCAAGGGTTAACTTTTATAGATGATCGATACTTTTGTCCATTTATATTTTTCCATATTATTTGCTACAACTTTTTTTGTACCTCTTATATAAAAACAACTTATTTAATTTACGATGTAATTAAATGTTCCAATATCTCAATTCAATTAAGGATAATCTTTTAATATAAATACGAACAGAAGCGTTGTTTTTCATTTTATTTATATAAACCATAATTTTACGAGTTTGTTTATCAAACATGCGTTAAACCATGTCGCATAATTAACGTAATACGAGTTGATAATACGTGGAATATTCATCGCAGAGAATACATTTGTATGTAAGACTGCACATAACAATCGAGCGATATTATCATTGGTGCATTGAGTTTCGATTATCTCGTTTCTCGATGCCAACTACATCTTAATCGAATTCGCATAACGTATTCGTTAGTCTAACTTGGCGTATATACCGCGACTTCGATATCGGGCCTCGCCGATGATTGGGTTCACTTGGAAGTGGAAACTGAACCACGGCTAAATCCATGCGCGATGGTTTAACCGGGTCGAATAGCAGTACCCCCTATAATCGAAACGTTATAGCCATGCGCGGGAGTGTAGATCATGTTATACGATCGCCTCCATTAACATACATATATACTTCTACGCGGTATGTGTGCGTGATTTTGCGAGCGTGTATCGTGCCGCGAATGCTTGCGCGATCATAGATGCATGCCATTCCATGCGGCGGCCGGCGCCGTTTTTGGCCGATAAAAGGGAGTTCATAGAACACGGGGACTCATCATCAGGATGTCCGAATAGCTCGTCTGGCTATATCGACATTCCGCGCGTCTCTGTATCGAAATCGATTCACTGAAAGGATCAAAGGAGATCCATGCAAATGCGTTATTATGCGAGACGCTCCGGTAGCCAGAAATTGATAAATATGCGACAGGATACCGCATGCTAATCAATTTCGCTGCATGTATTTGCAAGTGCTATGTCACGTATCTATATCAAGAATCTGTACGATTTAATGGACACATGACACACAATAATATAGCAGAACAGAAAAATAATTGTATTTTTTTCTATATCTTTAGCAGTTTTATTTTTTATATCTTTAGATATCTATTTCATATTTTCAAAAAATGCCATTTACAGAATGGTCAAAGAAATTTTAAGATGTATAAAAATAATGTATATAAATATGGATATTAGAGACAAATTTAACTTTCACATTTCTAAAATTTCAGAACATTTGGAGCGCTTGCGTGTATTTATATAAATTGATGAAAAATATTAAAGTGAATTTACTTTAGTAATATCAATTTAATCTACCGTTGGAGAGAACAATCTCATTTCAGCTGTACGCTGAAAAAAATGTATGTAATTTTACATGTTAAAAAATTTTACATTGTAAAAAATTATTTTTTTAAAACATGAAAATTATCTAATTGTTACTGTAATTCTTTCGCGTTTCTTAAGCCGAACGATTTGTTGCTTTATTTTATAAAAAAAAACAATTATACATATATGTAGACTCGATGTAGACACACTGAAAAAAATATTTCGTGAAATTACATGATTATGCTAGGTCGGAAAAAAACCCATGTAACTTCATAAAATTTTTTTTAGTGTACATTTTTATATTATAGTATTATTGCATACTTAATAATATGTTCATATCATATTTTCTATGAAATCTTAACAAATTGCTTTTTATATCTGTGGAAATTCTCTTTTAGGACACAGTATTGATACTTATATGTAGATATAACAAGACAAGAATTAATATACGCTGACAAATGCGACTAACAATAAGAACACTAGCGAAATGACGAAACTTGACAGATTTAAATTTTATGACAAATATAAAAATTGCAATAAACATTTAGCCCTCGTATAAGCGGTGTTCCGCATTTTAAATATTATTTAGATTAAGTTAATTGGGATTCTCCGACGACGGGAAGTGCTAGAAGGCTAGTCGTCGAGCGTATCGCATCAGGAAGGGTATGCGCCAGGAATACAGTAATTATGATTCTCGGACGCATCGCATTCAGAGGGAAATGAACTTCGCGCCTGGACACGCGACTTCATTAACGAATGGCCACGCTGAATGGACCTAAACACACTAGCTCCTTGATTCAGGATTCCCAGTTGTCCCCGTGGGAAAAGAGGGATAAAGGGGTCAAGAAGCATGATTAATTGCTCGTCGTCTAATTACCAATTACGACGACCGACCGAGACGCCATTCAATGTCCTTACTTTTCCACCATTTTCTTCTCGCGATTTATTAGACTAATTATTGTCACACGATGTTACCATTCAACTCATTCGGAACACGAGTTCGGAATTCGCTGTCGCCGATGGAATGTACATTAATTTGTCTCAATTGTGGAAGATTGCGCGAAGAAAATTAATCCGGAATAAATTTACTTGGTACGATGCTAAGCGGAAGGTTCTTTTAAATCGATTGTCGACATCGATGATTTGTTACGCTTTTATCGCGAAACATACTCTTGCAATAAAACTGAGAGAATATATGTCGCGAAGAAAGACGGGCACGACGTATTTAAAAAAGCAGCGGTTGTTGTACAAAGTTTATCTTATGCATGCTTGTGTTTGTGTATGTAAGAAGATTGAATTTGGATAAGTATGAGGGTACAATATCGAACAAAGAAATACACACGTGATCACATGAATAAAAGTCAGAGGACTGTTTTTATAGCAAAAACAATAATAGGTTTTCTCGATAAAGAACGTTTTGTACATGTCAAATATCGCTTTGTCACAACGAAGATTGAATGGCTATTTAATGATAACAATATATATAGAATAGTAAATAATTTAATATACACATACTATAGATACGTAAGTTTGTTTCTTCAACTCTAGATATAATTTATATAAAGTATATAATTTTTTAAATATTCTCCGTTTTCAGTACAAATGTTTTATTATTATTTAAAGTGTATGTACATATAAAAGACACAGATTAAAAAATTACGTTAATAAACAACCATGTGACATTTTGAAGTGCATCAAAAAATGACGCAAAGTTGTCACGTTCCTTACTCTGTATTCAAATCAATATCATTGAACACTGGCAGCATACGCGATCACCTGAGTATGCGGAAGGGCGCACGATAGGCGCCCAGGGCAAAGGGCTCCTCTTCCTGAAATATTTATGCGTTTGCCACGGAAAGCGTAAATATTGTATGGGGGGGGGCCTCGATACCGCTGGATGCGATAGGACGATAGGATATACGTTCCGGCGAAAGGGAGGATCGAGAACACAGGCGGCAGCTCTCCCCTTTCGGCTGAATCAATTTTCCTTATTTATCACCGGCAATTGTTTTTCGATATCGTTCCCTACGGGGAACATCGGCACATTTGGCTTACGGCGCGTGTCTTGAACATCGCTGTCCATCATAGATATTAAAAATATATGAAAACGTATTTTGGATCATTTATATTGGGACATGTTTTGTGCCTTTTCTAACGCGTTTTAAAATAAGAAGAAAATGAAACAAGCTAATGTGCATTTATCTAAATCCTTGATAAAAACATTGTCGCGTGTGTATTGTTATATTTTCTCTAATTTGTTTTAAGTTCTGGATTTTCTGCATTATTTATTTACGTGCTAATTGTATATAATTATTGCAGACTAATATTTTATGCTTTTGTTAATATTTTTAATTGCATGATTGGTCATTAAAACAATCACATAATTGATTATTAAAACAATGTAATAATTATTGATCTTCTGAAAAATTGAAGAAGAGAGAGAAGAAGAGGCGGAGAAAGAGAAAGCAATGTCAATCATGGTTTCCTCATACAAGGTAGGACTACATGAAAGCATATAAATTATATTTTTGAGATATTATTAAGTATTTTGAATTTAGAAGAGAAGCTTCGTCCAACGTTCACTTAATCCTCAAAGATGTCTCGTCACTACAGGCCTTGGCACGTCGCACACTTTTCCATAAGCTCCAGCTCTAGAAAATCCCTACTGAAAGAAAAAGATAGAGCTCCCCCATTAAGTAAAATGCCGAACAAATAAGGATTTTCCCTTGAAGCGAAGTACCTTTAGCTTTATCGGAAGTCAAACGAAATTCGAGGAGGCGATGCGGAATAGCATGCACTAGCAGTGTCTTACTTTATTCATCGAAGAACGTTACTTACGTGTAACACAATCTCATTTGTTCTTATATATTTCCGTCATATCCTTTTTTTTCATTAAACATTAACATTGTTTTTCTAATGGAGAGAGAAACGTAATCTTATATTGATTTTACCATAAATGTAATTTTCCCAATGTAATTAATTTAATACAACATGGTGGCCCATGTTATATTACATTTGTCCAATATTTAACGGGAATAAATGGTAGGCGTACATTAAAATTAACGTTGAACGCGTTAATTATGAATAGCATATTGACATATGGCCGTACCTATAGCTCGTTATGATAATTAAGTGGACGCTTTATCGTGTCGTGATTTGATAATCGGGTTTGGCTTATGACAAAGCTAAATTACGTTAATGATCCCCTCTCTTCCTCTCTCTCCCTTTTCTCTATTTCCGCCTTTATAATAAATATAAATTATATTCTCATTATTTTCATCTTAGATATGTATTCTCGCCATTTTCCTTTGACAAGGCACTTTTCTTTCGTGGAAAGAACAATGCTACGCGATAGACAATACAGAGGTAAATGTACCAATAATATATTTTGAATGCGCGAACACATTGTCTTGCGTAGAAGATGACATCGTTCAACAGAAATTTTCTCCGGGTTTATTGTCTCACAATTTACGAAGAACGAGCTTCGTTCGTTGCGTCTCCGCATAACGACAAAATTCAATATACACGATGTTGGTATGTATATTTATACATAAAATGTGCTTGTGACGTTCGCTCGAATGCACGAGCATCTTTACAAGATAAAAAATCGATTGCGGAGAATAATGATTAACTAAATGCACCATTATAAATCTAACGAAACTCGTGGAAAAGCTATTTTCTTATATCACAGAAACGTATATAAAATGGAATATCCAGTATTTGCTGAAATAACATCATCTCTCGAGAAAATTACAAGTACATCGTTATAAACTTAGTTTTAATTTATGATACTCCAGCTCTGTATTACATTGATTATTTATTAAGTATTTTCAAATTGATCAATTCTGCAAATTGAGCTGGTATTTATTTTCGTGTAGAACGCGAACGACAAGGCAAAAAAAGGGAGCAAATATACGTGACTTCGTAAGTGCCGTTCCATTTCGTGTATCGTACGAATCCGGTCCTCGCTACATAAAGTCCAAATAACTCTCCCTCGCTTTCACCATTTTCCATCGGTGCACGTTCACCTTAGATGTCGTCTCGCTAACAAGTTGGCTGCGAAGTCGTGTCTAACTTGATTAATGGAATACTTGACTTATAGTTACGTAATAACCGAGCCTTCGTCCTTTAACCATGTACTTCATCACTCTCGTCGACACTCGACATGTCAATGATGATCACGTCGAAAGTTCGTCCGAGAACTAAATTAAAGATTACGAAGGTGGTTTTACGTGCCCATTACATTTCGCGTGATATTTGTGAAAGTATTTCATTAGTTATACGAGTTACTGTAGGGGAAATGTGTCCAAAATGATTCCTCGAGGTAAAGTGATCCCCACCGATTTTAACGAAAATAATAATGCCTTCGCGGGGAACATAGACTTCTTCGGAGGAATCGGTATGTCAATCAAGTGTAATGGCGGATCGCGCTGACGCGCCGTCAAATTTTAAAAAATATATATATAAAATTCGCCAATGTGATGTAAGGTAAGAGTAATTTTGATTACCGGGCAAAGTACATTTATGCATGATTATCATATTCTATTATTACTACTGTACTTCAGCACTATCTAAGTTTATGTTTTCATAGTGATTTAAATGCCGCGCTTATAATTTTAGGTTAGGTTTTAATATCGAAATGAAAAAATGTCACTTGGGGCAAAATGATCCCTCCCATCATGTACAAAATGATCCCAGGATTATTTTACCCTAGCCTTTTTGTTATTTGTGCTAGATGATTATTCTTGTGACTTGTATTTCAAATCCCTTTGGTAAATAATTTTATCATTTTATTATTTTATAATTCTATATATTTTTATTTTATTTTATTTATTCCAGTTTTTAAATAATTTTATAATTTTTATTTACTCGACATTTATAGTTTTATCTAATGTTAAACATTTTAAATTTAATTTTGTGTTTAAATTTTAATTACGTTAATTATAATATGTTTCTTTAATGTACTGACCTATTTTTGTGTAATAATCCCCAGGGATCATTTTCTCCATGCCCCAGGGATCGTTTTGGACACCCCTGGTACCAAATAATCCCTTTACAAAATTTTAGTAAAATAACAAGTAACTATGTATCTAGCAGCATTAATTAAAAACTCTGTTTAATTAATTGTAGTTAAACAACCACTAAACCAAAAACCAACCATTTATTGATTTCTCCGTTAAGGGGATCATTTTGGACACATTTCCCCTACATCAACCAATTTACAGCGTGACAGAATTTTATCCTCCCAATACAGTCATAACATTATCGATAGATAATAACGATTTATGCACCAAACGATTTACCCCGAGGTATTGGATAATGTGAATATGCGCCATTGTTATACATAAATTTACTTGCACGCGTATGTGTAGCGTGTTTTATGAAACAATTATCGTATTTTATATATTATATTGTACATATTATTTTACATATTATATATAAATTATTTATGATAATTGTGGAAGCGTATAACGTCAATCTCGTATTTATTTAACGTTATGCGTGGTATTTTATATATTGTAGCTCAGATAAGTTGATAAGTTTCTTCCAGCGTATGCAATATGACCTGAAAATTTCTGAGATATATTCGAAGTTTACGGTCTCGAAATAGTCTCGGTTACTAAGCTACCACGACTGAGCCTTCCAGTTTCTACAGTTTTGATATAATTTACTTTAAGTTGCTGTCTATACTAAAAATTAAAAGCTATTTGAAATAAGACATCAATATTTGTCTTAAATAATGCATTGCTGCAATTTTTAATCGCTAAATCGCAAAAATAAGACGTGTGTAGATTACAATGAGAAGCGAGTCACACGTAAAAACATTACGGTCTAGGACTTTACGACAACGATGGTCATAAAAATACGAGTGTTCGGTTTTATTAACCCTGAGCAGTTAAGTCTCTTTATATCTACTTAAGAAATTGGTCCTTTTCCACGCTGAAATCCCGACGATATTTAAACCACGTACGGAACTATAGCTTAACTACTTCCTGACCTTGAGCCCTGGAGCTTTGTCGGAGCTCTCTGATGCAGATGCTATCGGTTACCGAAGCAACCGTCGCAGCAACTTGCTACCGATTTTTCAGAGCGTGCAGGAGGGTATTTCTCGTTAAATTTAAATTCAGATAAATTAAGGGAGGCGGCGCCTTGTGGAAAAATAAGATTGGAGGTTGGTAAGAAAGTCTTCGTTCTTTCTCTGTCTGCTTCTCCTGCGCATTCTCTCTTTCTCCTTCTCCTAGCTTTCCCAACTAAAGGGCAATGGATAAGTTCGCCGGAGAGAGAGGTTGGGCCATCGGATACAAGGGTATTTTTAACAGAGTCGAGGTAAGGATTTGCATAGACAATAAGGGCTCCACGATATATTGCGAGAACTTTTAACGTGCGAGCCTTCTCTCTAAGCTTCGCTCACGGTATGAATAAGCCGTAAATAATTTTCCATTCGACTTTCCCTCTCGAAAAGCCTGGAGTTGATTCCTACTGCGAGGGGATTCTCGACAGAGCTGAATGTCTCTACAATATCATAGTTTTAGATTCGGATCTTTTATGAAATAACTCTCAAAAGCTATTTCCCTTATCATTAAAAAAATATATTGGCACAAAGATAATACTTTTAAAAAATGTACTAAATAATAGCTCTTGATATAAATTATTCTTTCTTTCTTTCAATGTGTATTAAACTTGCTATTTTTCTCATTACTGAAGAAATATACAATTTAGTATCATCTATAAGTTGGAACTTTTATTCAAAAAGAAAAAAAATACTGTAATTATTAATTTATAATTAATTTGTAATTTTAGCTTTATAAATTTAATGAAATCTTAACTTCACGAGTGCTTTTGCACGTTGTAAGATACAATCATTAACTTGCTCTATATTGCTCATAAAATTAAAGTTTAATAGTAATTTATAGGTTTATAAAATAGCATACTCCCTCTCGCGCTGGCTGAATGTACCAATAAATGCCTAGAACGTTTTCGCTAAATTGTCGGAGCAACTGTGGAAAAGCCCGACTTGATTCTGACCAAGGGTGGAAATCCTAGACGGTTGAACAATTTTCCGAACGGCGGCGCCACGAACTACGAGGGGTGAATTTCATCCCTTCAATCGCATCACCATCAACCGCCCGTAACTTTACTTTTATCATTTAAAGATATAAATTGATATATATAGTTTTTCAAGTTATAAAAATTCTTTATCTTTAATAGTTGTTATTGCGGAAAATAATATTATAAAATTAATTAATTGATCGATAATTTAACTCCGATAAATTATGTTACTTGTACGCAATAAAATTTTGCTTTCTTTTCCTCGCACATTGTTTTTGCCTCTTTCATTTATCTCTTTTAATAGTTGTATAGAAGTTAACAACGCCAGATAATTAACAAGCTGAGTGCGGATTTATTTAATCTATCCCGAGTACGTTCAATTTAAAATTCAATAAAAATTTATGAGGCCCATTTGCTGCTCATGATTACCCCTATAATTACTGATTCCAGCTACACAGGTTGCAACGCCGTATGTGTCAGTATTGGAGAGGTTTGGCGGGACTATCGATCTCTCTCTCCGCAGGTCCCGCCAGTGGCACAACCTGCAAAAGTACATCGGCCGATTCGCCGAGAAACGGAGAGGACGGGTCGCGAGAACGGCGTCATTACTCAAATTCTCATTAGCAACGCTAGAGCCGAGCCATCCAGCGAGTTTACTAATTAACGCAGCCAGGGTGGTCCCTTAATATTAGGAGGAGGATCTCCACAGAGAGAAGACGCGACAGTAGGATATATCGCTGCCAGTTTTCATTAGCGAAGAGACAAATTCTCGATCGACGTGGCTGATTGAAGGCTACTTATAGTTCCTCCGTCCGTTTATTTCTTCTATTAACAACGTTCTATTAATTTACAAGAGCATAGACTTCGCGAGAAGGTTTTATTTTAAAATTTGATGTGTATTTATGATCCTCTATAATAAAATTAGTTTCTTTTTATAAATAATGCAATTTTTATAAACGTCTTTAGAAATACGCAATTAAACTAGAAGTAAATATATTTTGCTTTATTTTTGTGACTAATAAAATAATTATGATTAAAGAAAATATTTAAAACAAAACGTAGATAAAGTTTCAATATGTGCCAAGAAAGGATCGAATAAGCTATTTATTCTGTGGTCGTAAGTCTCATTAACTTTTCTGAAAATGTTAAGGCATTCTATTACATGGGAGTAACGGAAATTTCTGCGCGCCTGCTGTGACGGTTTGTAAATAGGACTTTGAAATGAGATCTCATTTAACCCATTAGAAACTGAGCTACGCACGCTTCTCGTGTGTAATTTACACATTTGTACACTTCCAGAAGCCTTTTAATTGATACTAGTTTCTGTTGTTTTCACACATCTGAAACTGTATTTTACTTTAGCGCGAATAATCAGCATCTAATTATTTCTATCACTGCATTGTCGACGTTGCTAATTGTCGAATATTTTTTCGCATGCAATCTATATTATTCTATTTTTAAAAATATATGTAAAAAGTGAATATGAGATTTAATAAAATCAATCTCTCCAACTGACTGAAGCAACATAATATATTTTATATCATATTCTATCCGTGGCTATTCAAGAGGGAACAGAGTTAATCTCATGCCCCGCGACTATCAGCCTCAAAAAAGCGTAGCATGCCGCGGAGGTGTATTTCTCTTTTTCCGTGTACTCGACAACGTCACAGGCATGTATACGATGTCATAAAAATCGCGCGGCGCAGAGGATTCTCAAGAATGGAGTATTGCTTTCCAGATATCCTATACTCGTAAAATAGCCTTAATGCACCCCGCTTGCAACCGGTGATATCGATCCTCGCTCTTCGGAGACGATGTTACTACACGTATGCCGTCGCTAGCGCACCATAGATGACTGTGCTTTTCGTGTATGGCAACACATATTACGGCAGTTACTATGTCACAGAGTATCTTACCTTCTGCCTCCTCGCTGGAATTCGCACGAATCTAAATAACACTGCACACACCCGCGAGCAATGTCTTAGAAATCTTGGAAGCTTATCGGAGAAAAATAACGACGGTACAATTACGCTCGAAAAAACAATATTAGTGATTCACAAACTGCTTTTGATATTAAGCAATATAGTTATAAAAGAAAATTATTACATCATATAATTGCATTTGAAATTAAGCATACAAACAAAATAATAAAATATACAATATTGAAAATATATTAATTATATATCCAACAAAATAGCTTCTTAGTTCCTACCAAGGCAGCAGATACTTAAGGTAAAATTATATCGTTTCAATCTACTTTTAAGAAGTAGGATGCAAACTCTTTCGCAGCACGTAACGACAATACGAAATGCGACGTGTGCAATAGCACCATCGATAGTTCTTACAAATGTGCGCGTTTCCGTTGCACTGTACGATATCTAGACACCTGAATAGCATCATGAACAGTCTCATGAGGTCGTGCAGCATGTTTTCTACTGCATGATGCAGCGTTCGCCTGAAAAATACCTCATTGGATCACTACTTTTTCCATTTACCGTTTTCTATTTTTTTCTCTGTCCGTTTTCTCCCTACCTTTTTCTCGATCCCTCCTCTTTCTCTCTCTTTCTCTTATACCATAGTGAATGATTAACGATCGGTGGCACAGAAAAGAAGCGGACGAATAAAAGTGCACGGTTTCCACCCCGCCTGCCCGTTCTCGCATGGAATTTTGCTCTTTCGCGTGTGCCTGACATGTTTCCACCGTGTTTGCTCGACTATTAATGCTTGCCGCAAAATAATAACGATATAAATCATCCAGTTTGGCTGAAGAGCGATTTGTCGCGGTGAAATGAGATCCGTCGATATATTGTCTTCCGTAATGTCCAAAACAAAATTACATTTTTATTAATAAAAACAATCTAATCATATTAAGCAATAATTATGGAAAAGAAATAAAACAATTATTTTCCTATCAATTTCTAATAATTATTCGAGATTTTGTGATGTTTGTTAAAGTTATAAATAAATTTATCAAATAAAATCTATGTTTTCACTTATGTCTTATTTTTCCGTTTGTCCTGATAGCCGTAGGAATTTGCGTCTTATAAGAATTCGCAATACTATGATTACTATGATATGCGTGATTTTCAAATTAGATATTCAGCATATTCTGAATAGCTTCTGCATGCTTAGATTGATGTTCTCCAGAGCAATATCGTCATAAAGGGCAACCCATTAATCATTACGGCGGCGTTAACTTCACCCTCAAAACAAACTCTAGTTTCAAGCTTCGCAGCTTGGATTCTGTCATCCAGATTTATCCCTAACAGAATGTCCAAATTTTCAATCGCTGTCTCTTTTAGACATGATATACTGTGTTTCAATGTTATTATCTCTAAAAGTTTTTTCTCTTATAAAAAATCAAATATTAATATGTAATAAAATTAAGAGATAAGAATTAATAAAAAAGGATAATTAATTCATGAATAGCTGTTATAACCATATCACGTAGGTACAAAATTAGAAAATAATATCAACGCTAACGCTAATTAAATAGTCATCATTAATAAATATTGATTACAAGTTCCATGTTCTCAATGATCTATGTAGTATCGATAAAGAAACGTGTAATCTTTTTCGTTTAATTCTATTTATAATTTTAAGTAAAAATAATGCATTAACGCATTATGTTAAAGCTTTGCGCTAGAAAGTTTTTAGAGTCAACGAAGCGGGTGGTCCGCTTGAAAATCATTAGGCCGGTGTTACTGATAATGGTACCCCGTTAGCAGTGATATTGCGGAAGGAAGATAGCAGACGCGACTCTTTAGTGTCGGCGGATGAAACGGAAAGAGGGTGAAAGGGAGGCTCGCACCTTCCTCACCGAGATAAAACGTATAGCCTCCATCAAAGTATCCCGTTCTTTTTACGACACGTTCTATTTAAGCATTTCAAATGCAACCGTGGCGCAATTTGCGTTTTTCTCTTGATATTTCTATCCACCGTCACTCAGCCGACCGATTTCAAAGGTTTTAATGACACGGATGAAACGACGTGTAGCAAAATTTAAGCTTTTCTTTTCATCTTTTGAAAGCGATTATACTTTTAACAAATGATTACTGCACCAAATGTATGTAGTCATGAAGTAAATGAGTAATGGATTCGATTATGTAGCTCATTATAGCTGATTAAATATCTTAATCAATCTTCGCGGGAAAAAAATATAGTTTTATCAAGTTAAATATAAACTATATTTCTAGCTTTTCTAGGATGTACGTGGTTGAGATAATAAAATGCAAAATAATGCGGAATGGTCGTTTTCGAGATATTCGTATAGAATGTTGCCATGTATGTCATTACCAAACGCTACAGCAAAAGAAGTTAGTCGATACAGCAGATATACTTAATGCATCGGTGGATGAAACTAGAGAGATGCAATAGAATAGAGAAATTCCAGAGAAAGACAAAGAGAGCGTGTGGAGTGTGAGGATTGTGCTGGGCCACCGAGGGGTTCCAGCAACCAATAGGGATTGCATAATTCATAGCCCCAGCTACACCCGTCCCGGAATTGCGCTCCGCTTTCGTTGTGTGTTTGCGTAGTGTCAGAACAATATCGTCTCGCGAAAGTTTTGCGGTACCGAGAATGCGATTTACGTCTAAATTGGCAAGGTTACAACGCGGTTACTACAGTTTATACGCGCTTGCACTGCTGCCGCACAAGCACGAAAGAATGCACACCGGTGTCGTAATACGTTACACGTAACAAGATGCGACATAAAATCGTCGAATTTGTGAATTCATGATACTGCCGCAATATATCAGCAAATAGACATTATTTTTCGTACTATCAGTATGATCAGTTATAAGAATATTTTGTAAAAATAATCAAGTATTAGATATTTATAACCCGAAATAATTATATGTATAATTATTTTCGAAAGTACTTAGTGAAAAAGCAAAACGCGATAACGGAATATTTTAATCCTAAGGTATTCTTATTTACAACGTACTGCAAATAAATAAAAATATTTATGTTATTAATAACAATGGCATAATATCATAATGCTGTAACATTCAAAATAATGGAGATAATTAAAATCTCCGCGGAGGCGGTAAAATTCCCTTTTACGGTGACAAGAAGAAAAACCTATGGTCCAATCGACATAGCTTGTATACACAGTAATAATAAGGTATCGATTGTGTAACATTGTACATGCGAACGAAAATAACATCGAGTGGTCCCGGTACACAAAGAGGATTTTACGCTTCCATGTATAAAGCGTTCTCACGCCGGTAAATGCAACTACCGGAAACGTCAAGTAACTTAGTAACAGCTATCAAGGCATTTCTTTACGACTCGTATAAACGATACTGAAATTCTATACCTCAGCGGACTGGATATTCAACTACAAATGGCCACGCAACAAGAAAGTTACTCGGCCAATAAAAAAATGGTGATTTTCATTACTTTATCGTTACTTATATAAAATAACTGCGCCTGTAATTGTAATAAAATTATGAGCTTATCTTGAATAAACAATCTTTTTATAATACGTACTGTATCAAGAGACGCGGCAGCGTCTCACGCCAAGTGTATACACAAAGCATACGGAAATCTTGTATTTTAAATTTTAATAATTAGAACGAATAGCAAGAAAGTGATGAAAACGGATATATAGTAGAAAGACACTTTAGGAATACTAGTAAAAAAAAACCGATATTATTGACCGTTTAGATTTAAAAATACAATAATAAATAGACCTCGATTTTTACGATTATTCGACATAAAGAAGCAACTGGAGAAAAAAAATAAAAAAACAGTCTTTTATTCTGTGTAAGGGACAGAATTATCCAAAAGTTTTCAGCCTGTAACTGTAAACATTCGGATATTTTCGCGTCAATTTAGAGTATAAAATTTTGGATTGTATTGTCGCAAGACAACTACCTTAAAAAACTGTTTATGGAACAAATATAGTAAGTAAATATAAATTTTTTTATATCACGCATTTTTTTAAAGATAATCTCGTTGAAATTTAAGATGTTGCTTATTTTGTCTGCGATTTGCAGAGCCAGGCTTTGGATTGAAGGCAGCTCTGTTCGCACGATAGTTCCTGTACGATCCGTTAAAAGATATTTAAATTTGTGACAATTAAAAATTTATTTTTTATATACATAAGATTATGTAACTTATCGTAATATTTAATGTAATTTATTTTATGAAACATAAATACATCAGCATAAACCTCTAATTTTTTTTACAATAGACTGCGTATTACTTAAACTGACAGTGAAATATTAGCTCTTGACATACACATTGATTCGTAGATATACGCGTAAATAAATTCTCAATGTTATATACTTGATTATTTGTGTTAGCATAGCTCGTATTTTGTCTATTTAGTGAATAAGAATTATTATATGGTGGAAATAATTATTACCTCATAATCAAAATTTGAGAGAAATTCTTAATGTATATTGCTAATATTAATATATTTATATAGTTTTTTATTTATAATATTTATAATTGATGGTAAAAAATTAATTTTTATTGCGTATCGCTTACAAGACTGCTATGACGGTATCCCTTATGGACCATAATAATCCCATTAATGTTTAACGTTTGCTAGATTTCAGTTCCTAATAAAATGCAGTATATTGTAAGATGAGACACCATCTGAACGAATCAAAATAGTTTAGTATAGTTATTAACAAAGCATAGAAGATAGTAAAGTTGAATTTCAATAATATACTATTTCAATAATACTTAAAGCATAGAAGATAGTAAAGTTGAATTTAATCTAATACTAGAATTTCAAACAGAGAAGTAAAAAGAAACCTAGGCTGGTATTCATAGTCAGATCTTATATTTAAGACCATCTTAAATATAATCTTAAAATGTCATAAACCAATCACACAGCCGTATTAACATCTTAAGACATTACTTAGTATGGAACGGACTAGGAATACGGGCCTTAAGAGCACTTGGCGCGCTCTGTGATAGCTTTCAATTAAAAGTAACTTTATTTATTACATATACAATCAATAGATAAAGGAAAGAGCTATTTACGGTCCAAGCTTGGATCTTAGATAGCTTAATAATATTTCCATATTATACGCGTATTTTCCAACACATTAAACTGCGCGTCGATTATTTGTCGGACTTAAAACACAGTTATTATTGGAACATTCGAAATCTCCCTTCCCCTTTCTAATTAAATCGATATCGATTTAATATTAAAATCACTGTAAAGAACTTATTGCGAAAAATATTACCCCAGCCAGGGTTTGAACCTGGAACCTCCCGCATTTCGTTCGGACTTCGCGGTACCAATTCTACCGGGGCATGTGGTAATATTTAACATAACAATTAATATAAGTTATGTTTACTTTATAGGTAAGTATTTGTAAAAAATTCAACTTTACTATCTTCTATGCTTTGTTAATAACTATACTAAACGATTTTTATTCGTTCAGATGGTGTCTCATCTCACAATCAGGTACGCGCGATTATTTTATCTCTTTCAATTGTCTCTACCGTTCAGTTCTGTTTTAAAAAGCTCTGACGCCAATCCGTTACATTATACAGGGTGTTGAAGAAGTCACTGACTACCTTCACCTTTCGGTTGATCGGTGACTTCTTTGACACCTTGTGTATACTTTGTATTTTCAGTTTAAGTGTCGATAATTAATAAAATCAAGCATACGAATACGTCTTTTGTCCAATTCTTTTCAACAGTATTTTATGTTTTTAATATCGGGCATATTATTATAATAATTATTATAATGAATATTGTAATGATTGTACAAACGAAAAGTCCAAAAACAATTTCAATATACACGCTCTTTTTAATATCAAGCTCTTATAATAACTTTTACAGCTAAGTTTTACTTTCTAGCTTGACGATGTGTACAAAACGTGTATCTTAATCTCAATATTTGATTACTAGGATCGAACAATTAGAAAAAAAGTTAACTAACTTTATATCAATATCAATATATTTATGTTTAGTAAAGGATCACATGTGTCTTTTAGACCTTCACCAAACAGTTTTACCGAAAATTTCTCATGGTAGTAATACACGCTCCATGATACTGTGTGGATATAATGGCGCTGAGACGACGAACGAACAGTTCAACATGGGAACTGTTGACGCAGATACCCGGAGGAATGCGGAAATAGCTTTCTAGGACAAGAGAATATATATAACTGTTATAGACTTAAACTGTTTACTATATGTTACGATATATGTTGCCTGAACCGTGCCACAGAGACGAATGAACAGTGTGAACAGAATAGAAGTATAGGCGCAACAACAGCGCGTCTCAGTGAATACGGAGGCAACTATTACAGTCATTGGTAACCGAAATAATATGAGGATCGAACATGAGATTCGTAGATTCCAACACGCCCTACTCGATCCGAGCGTAATTGAATTCTTACAAGTATAATTACATAACTCTCAAACCCAATGACTCGATACATTTGTAATGTTTAGGTTTCGGTAGTGACTTAGTGAAAATGTCGGCCACCATTTCAGTCGTCGATATCGGTTTTAACGTTAGTATCCCGTTTTTAACGGCTTGTCGAACGTAATGGTGACGGACATCAATATGCTTTGTCCGACTATGGAAAACCGGGTTCTCTGACAGGATCTGCGCGCCACGATTGTCGCAGAAAACAGTGATTTTGCTGAATCCGTGATCTCCAAGCTCTTGGAGTAAGGTTCGCAGGTACGCGGCCTCCTTAGCCGTTTCCGTAAGCGCCATGTACTCGGCCTCGGTTGATGAAAGGGCGACGGTTCGTTGCTTTTGGGCCTTCCAGCTTACAGCAGCTCCGCTCAGAATGAAAGAATAACCGGTGTAAGATCGCCTATCAATCGGACAATTGCCCCAATCCGCGTCCGAGTATCCAGTCATTCCATCGTTTGTTTTTCTAAAACATAAACAGAAATTAGAGGTGCCTTGGAGATAGCGCAACACTCGTTTTGCAGCTCCCCATTGTTCTCGAGTAAAACAATGATTGAATTGAGCGAGGTAACTAGTGATGTAAGCTATATCCGGGCGTGTAGCAATAGCAAGATACATAAGGGTCCCGACAAGCTCACGGTAAGGACAGATTGTCCTGTCTTCCTCGCTCGTCTGAATTTTCTCCGTGTCCATTGCTCGTGTTTTGGCTTCTCCAGGTGTGGACACTGGGTTGCAGGATTTCATGTGAAACCGTTCGAGAATTTCCCTAATGTATTTCTGCTGACTTAGTAAGATTGTATCCCCGTCTTGAGTAATTTCAATTCCAAGACAATATTGCGCCGATCCGAGCTTCTTGACCTCGAACTCTCGAGCTAGACCGTCGCAAAATGTTTTGATCCACAATTCATCCTGTGAACAAATCAAAATATCATCAACATAAACCAAGACAATTAGTTGAGTTCCACCGCGCTTTGCAACATATATACACGGGTCAGCGTTGGTGGGAACTAATCCTAGTCGACGTATAATGGTATCCAATCTCTCGTGCCATTTTCGTCCTGCCTGTCGAAGACCATATAGCGCTCTCTTCAATAGGCAGACTTTGTTTCCGTCCTTAGCGTCTTTTAGCATCCTTGCTGCTTTAGCGCCGGAGGTGCTATTTTTTCCGTCACGTCGAATTATCTCTAGAAGAATCTTCTCCAGTATCTCTGGTTTTTCCATGAATACATCTTCATCGAGAAAACCATTTAAATACGCTGTAACAATGTCCAGCTGATGGATCTTCATATTGCCTCGTACGGCCAGTGCCATCATTAATCGCATTGATTCTAGTCTCGCAACTGGTGCAAAGGTTTGCATAAAATCAATGCCAGGCCGTTGTGAAAATCCGCGAGCGACGAGTCGAGCCTTTCGGTGGCTTAGTGTTCCATCCGGCTTCAATTTTGTTGTGAGTACCATAAGACATCCAACAACAGTTCGACCTTGCGGTCGTTCAACCAATTTCCAAGTGTCCCGAGTGAGAATGCTTTTAAACTCCTTTACCATTGCATCCATCCACTCGCTCGCCTGTGGTCCAGCCAGGGCCTCCTGGAGTTGTACTTCCGTCATATTTGCTGCTGCAACTACAAAATTTGCTTCGTGGAAGACATCGTCCTCCCTATCCTCATCGTCATTGTTTGGTGGCACTTCATCGTCATCTTCAGAAGTATCGCTTTCGAGCGTAGGATTTTTTTTTTGTCCTATATTGACGCCATCTGTGCTCCGCTCACTAGCTAATCGGAACTCCTTTCGGGGTCTCCCGCGGCTCCCCGTGCGTATTATGCGCGGTCTTCCGGGCGCCCTACGCACTTCAATGTTTTCGACGTCAGGCTCCTGAGGGTTCACATTCGGTTTAAATTCGATCTCTCTAACGGCTGTAGGATCTTCTTGTTCAATGTCCGAATCATCTTCCAAAAAGTTCTCAAGGGTGACCTTTTCGCTAGGGTAAGCTGAGTCAAGTTCCGTGTCGAACCTTACATCTCGAGTGGTAACCACCCGGTTGTCAGAAGGTACCCATATTCTGTAGCCTTTGGTGATCTCTGAATAGCCGACTAGAATGCCCTCTTTTGATCGCGCGTCAAATTTTCCCTTCGCTGGAGTCTTGTCGAGAACGTACGCTTTTGTGCCAACGACACGAATGTGTTTCAAGCTTGGTGTCCTACCCGTCCATCCTTTGTACGGTGTTCTCCCTCCTAGGTTTCTGGATATACACCGATTGCGTATGTAGTTCGCGGTTTGCACTGCTTCTGCCCAAAAAGACATCTGTAAATTTCCCTGAAACAAAATGCAACGGGCCATTTCAACAAGAGTTCGATTTTTACGTTCAGCCACTCCGTTTTGTTGTGGCGTGTGCGGGACAGTGAGTCTTCTTCGAATTCCTTGTTCCTTTAGAAATGTGTCAAACTCTCCATTACAGTACTCGCGACCATTGTCGCTCTGCAGATGTTTGATTCGCTCCTCATTCTGTTTTTCAGCATACGCCTTAAACTCCTTGAACACGTTGAGAACGTCGCTCTTCTGCTTGATAAAGTAAACCTCGCACCAGCGGGTGCAGTCGTCGATGAAGGTAACAAAATACAATGCGCCTCCCTTCGACTTGACTCTCATAGGTCCGCACAGATCAGTGTGAATGATATTCAGCTTTTTCATGCTTCGAGAAGTGCTTGGAGTAAAGCTTAATGAGGTGAGCTTACCTTTCATGCACGTATCGCAGGGTGGTAGGCTGTTCGCGCGTCCGATACTCACATCAGAGACCAATTCTTTCCTCGTCATCTCTACAAGGTCGTGAATATTCAAGTGGCCCATCCTTCTGTGCCACAGCGCCAGCCTTTTCAGATCCTCATCTTCTGAGGCCGCTAGAGCCTTCCCATCTGTACCACGTACGTAATATAGGCTCCCAACACGATCAGCCATCATTTTAATTGATCCGTCCGGGGCTCTCACGATAGCTTCGTTCTTTCGAAATATGACCTCGTTTCCACGATCCGTTATCTTGGACACGGATATCAAATTCGTCCTTAAATTTGGGACCAGGAGCGTCTCTTCAAGGTTGACGGTCCTATTTGCCGATCCATCTGAAATATTCAGTTGTACAATTCCTCTTGCCTTAATATCTGCTGAAGCGTTGCTAGCCAAGTTTAATTTCTCATGCCCGATGTTCGTGACATCAACAAAAGTGTCCTTGTTATGGCATACGTGAGACGTGCTCCCGCTATCGAGGCACCAACGATCGTCCTTGTAGCTTGAATCTGTTTTGAACGCCGTGTTTTGGCTTGCTTCGCTCACTATATACGCGTCGGGTTCTTGGGCCGCCTTGGCTCCGTGACCTTTAGCGTTCCGTGGGCATTCGGTAGCTCGATGTCCGAATTTGCGACACTTGAAACATTTTATTTTGGCATCTGTATTAGTATCAGTATGATTTTCATTTCGTTGAGAGGAATTATGTTTTTTCCACGCACCTTTTGGCTTCTTCCAAGCAACCATTGCTCCAGCCGTTTCGTCGCGTTTCTTCTGGCATCGGGCTTCACTCTCTTCCAAAATCTTGACCTTGAGGGCCTCCACGTCGGGCAGCTCATCGCGGGATTCGATGGCGCATCTAAAATTTTCAAAACTCGGCGGCAGACTGTACAGCAATAAAATGCTTAGCAACTCTTGATTTACGTCTACGCCCATGACTACTAGTTTATCGACCGCGTCAAAAAAACGATTCATGTGATCGCGCACATCCTCACCTTCTTGTAACTTTTGAATTACTAACTTCTTTAATAAAGTGGCTTTCCGGGCCGGCCCTCTCGACGCGTATATACCTTGCAATTTTAACCAAATTTCACGCGAAGTTATGCATCCACGTATTTGTTGCAATTCAGGCGGGCTTATAGACAAAATTAAATCAGACTTAGCCTCTTTGTCGCCTTGTGTCCATCGATTGCGCGCCTCTCTCGACGCATCATCCGTCCCTGTCGGTGCTGGAGATTCGCCGCTCGTATACTTCCACGTGCCATTCTTGGTCATCAGTGCTTCCACTTGCATGCTCCAGGAGTCGTAATTGTCCTTCGTGAGCAATTCGATCCTCATCTGACTCGACATTATCACAAAAAAAAATCTAGATAACAAGGATTCGCAAATACACCGAATAGTCTCGATACGTATCGACACGTGATCGACTCGTGTTCGAAATATACGCGGCAACCGCACTCGCGTTGGCTCGCAATTTCCTTTCAACCGCACTTATTGCACGATTCGCATTCTGGGCCCATAACCTGTTGACGCAGATACCCGGAGGAATGCGGAAATAGCTTTCTAGGACAAGAGAATATATATAACTGTTATAGACTTAAACTGTTTACTATATGTTACGATATATGTTGCCTGAACCGTGCCACAGAGACGAATGAACAGTGTGAACAGAATAGAAGTATAGGCGCAACAACAGCGCGTCTCAGTGAATACGGAGGCAACTATTACAGTCATTGGTAACCGAAATAATATGAGGATCGAACATGAGATTCGTAGATTCCAACAGGAACATTTTGAATTATTAAATGCTCTTTAAATAAAATTCAAGAATTGTGAAAACATTTATAAGAATAATTTAACCGATGCGAAAGTACATTTAATCAAAAATCATGGAATATTTGATGAAAAAGACCTCTTAAGATGGAGAAACGATATACCTACTTACTTTGGCAACATTTCTCAAGAGAAGACGAGTTTATAACACGTTGCAAACTTTGTGACAAATCAATTTTTGCATATGGAAGATCTTATATAGAGAGTCATTTGAATAATTGTCATAAAAATGCAGTAGCTGAAATACGAGAAGAAATTACTGGTACCTGGCTATCGAGACATTTCAGATTCAAAAAGTCTTATGCAACCTGCAAATTGCAATATTGCGCTTATAGAATTAAAATATTTGAAGGAATAGATTTCTTAAGATCTCACTTGGAGATAAATGGCATAATATAAATGAATATTCAGGATGTGAAGAAAGAAGTGGAGATAATAACACAGATGGAATGATACGACAATCTGTAGAAGAAATTTATGTCGGTCCAAGTTCTCAGCATGATAATAAACATCACCAATCTTTTGGAAATCAAGAAGGTCAATAGAGGTAAACATCTCCTATCGAGTCTCCTATATATTAGTATTTTATTTATCCTGAATTATTAATATATTTTATTGTGTACATGTATGTCTTTCATAAATGTTATAATTATATTCAAGTTAAACAATATTATTTGAACAAGTTTATATCAAGTTTTGTTAATTCATATATTTTTTTACTTACTTATTATCTATAATACACATTCAATGATTGATATAGATATTCTCATACAATATACATAGAAAAATACGCAAGTATTACGGAATTTAAATAGTAATTGTGTTGAAATATTTCATTTTAAGAAATGTGAATAATAAGAGTCACGATTCAATAATCAAATAACATACATGACTGCAATATAATCTTTTAATTCTAATTACATGAGTATAAGTTTCCCGATTTTCTAATCACTTTGTGTATACATGCAGGTTCAATGTGGACAACAAGGATCTAAATCTTACGATATCACAAACATTAGTGCAAAAATCTCTATTATATTTGATCTAAAAATTAAATTTGCTGATACTAATCATAAAATTAATTGTTATTAATACATGCGTTAAAGTACATTCTCTATACGTAATAAGCAAACTAATATAAAACGCGTATTAATCACGGCAATTAATAAATTTCGTGAAAACGTAATTTGTAGGATATGTAAAGCGGATATAATAAAATGTAGGTATAATAAAATTTTTTCTGTATTAAGAATTGTTATTAAAGTTGCTGCCAGTATCATTAAATAATTTGTTACTGATGTTCTCACTCTAATAGCATTATCTTCTTCGTAGTCCTTACAATAGTCCTCTGCCTCCATACGTAACTATGGATTCATATTCCTCTAAAATGTATCATTTAAAAATTATTTTTTTTTATTAAAAAAGCGCCAAATGCACGCGTCAGTGTGCAAAGCTGTTATACATTGAATAAGAAGATATAGAACATGATTATGAAAAAACACCATTTAAATCTTCAAATCCTATATTTTCTCATTTTATACGTTTAAGAATTTTGAGAAATTTAGTAAACATAATTGTCATAGCATATAATGCTTACAATTAGCAGTACCAACCTAAGTGTTAGCATAAGCTTGTTGTAGGATTACATTAAAATTATTTCTTGCCTTCTTGTCTCTACGATTATTACAATATTTATTATAATAATTAGATTAATTAGTACAGTAAAAGTAATGTTTACACTTTTTATTTATGTTGAAAAAATTGAATTGATAACACAAACGGTTAACATTGATGTCCGCATATGAGTCTGAGCGCGCGAATTTCAATGGTTAGCTTTAATTCAGAGGTAAGATTTAGTTGCACATTTCGAGTCGATTTCGTTGTCGATGCATACATATCTCCACCTTGTTTCGTGTCAGGTAGCAACAAATCTGTAATTCTGCACCAAACGCGTGTAAACAAATCGCAGGATGCATTATCTCAATAGCGTTATTATGTATTATAATATTGTATAATTGATATACGGTAGAGAATTATCATCGTCTTAAGTAATATAAAGTAGCTAGTTCTAATTGTTAATAATAAAAAATTATAAATAATTATTATAGAATTATTTATAAACACAAAGCTTTAACTAGATAGCTTTCTATGCATTAAAAAAAGACTACGTTTTTTAAGTGTTTAAAAAAATAATGCCAACGTCTTTTGCACGTTTAAAAAAAAACGCCGTCGTTTATAAAGAATGTGTAAGAAACAGCGCGTGCGATTTAAGGACGTTCACCGGCTAATCGATTTTCTATGTATTTGCTTGAAATTTTGACAATATGCTAATAATATAGTGTTATCTATACACTTCCTCATTTGTAAGGACCGTGCCGGTTCCAAAGTCGAGATATTCAATGTCAGTTACGAATTTTAAAGCAGTTCGAAAGAAAATCGCAAATTTTCGAGAAAATTTGAAAAAGACAGCCCGGGCGATTTAAAAACAACCGGACGCAGTCTTAAACAAACCGCTCGCAAATTTTTAAAAATGCAAAGAAAACAAATGCGGATTCTTAAAAATCGCGTGCGATTTCAAAGAAGTCGCCAACGATTTAGAAAGAATCGGGCGCAATTTTAAAGAAGTTGTTCAAACAAGTTTTGCTTAAACCATCTTTTTATAGGATGCGTATTTTACAAGATATTTGTCATTAACATTACAAACGGTTCACCCTGTATATATGCTTTTCAAAATAGCATAACAATTAGATGTCATACAGGCTTGCCTGATTGACACGTGATAATATTTATCAACTGACATAATATGTATTAACGACCTTAGTCGTTTTCATAACATTGAGTTCTTATTATCAGAGACCGGATCGCGGTGCCGTTTTTTCCACTTCAAGCGCGTGCTAACGGCCGAACCGCGCCGTGAGAAGCAGTATCGTCTCGCGGCCGCGTCGTCGCGTAGAGTACCTACAACAATATTTATAAATATTATAAATATAGATTACTGATACATATGTATACAATATCAGATACGTATCAAAATTTAAACTCTTTGTAAAATACTGCGGAAAAATCAATGGCTGCGTCAATTAAATTTTGAGTCGGTGCACTAGATATATATATATACATCTACATAAGTAACAATATTTATAATATTTATAAATATTGTACTCTACGCGACTGCGACGGCGCGGCTGCGAGACGATACTGCTTCTCACGGCGCTCGGCCGTTAGCACGCGCTTGGAGTGGGGAAAACGGACCCGCGATCCAGTCTCTGCTTAATATGATATCAAATATCGATAGATGAGTCAGTTTACGGTCTTTCCTTGCAATGGCAAGATCGCGATTTTGATATTAAGAGTTGCTTGTGATAACATATTGGTTGCAGCTCTTTTTTCACGAATAAAGCATTGTAAAGCATTGTATTTTAATCGCCTTAAATATATACGTTCAAGGAAATTACGTCCGTTCAAAGTATAAGGTATAGAAACAAAGAACATGGATACTTTATTTTAAAAATATAACAAAATGTGTAAAACACAGTTTAAGTGGTTTAATAGGAACAAATATAATTCTGTTCTCACAGTCAACTATGACACTAAAATTTTTCTTTTAATAGAATTACTTATATATTATTATAATTGTGCACAATTTATATCATGTTACAACCGTTGTAAAAGACAAATTTAAAATAATGTATTATTATTTTAAAGCTACTATATTTATCAACTGACATAATATGTATTAACGACCTTAGTCGTTTTCATAACATTGAGTTGTTATAATCGGAGATCGGATCGCGGTGCTGTTTTTCCCACTTCAAGCACGTGCTAACGGCCGAACCGCGCCGTGATAAGCAGTACCGTCTCGCTGCCGCGTCGTCGCGAAGGACCTACTTTAACCTTACAACTAAAATAAAAAGTCCTCTTTATTGTTTATAGGAACATGTATAATGTATTCTTTAGTTACAATATGTAATAACTACATTTATTTTATCTACTTTTTCGTAAAATACATATTTATGATATGTTAACCACATAATGAACAAACAAGCAGTTCATACAAATCATTGTTACAAAAAAAATGATAAATACATCGGAACAAATATCAACAAAACATTTAGGTCTGAATTTATAGACGTTTCTCAGTCGAAAACAGAAAATACAAACTGATCTTGAGAACTGACAATGAGAATGGTTTGAGAAACGTCTATAAATTCGAACTTTAGTGTTCAATTGTTTTCAATTACGCAAGTATTAGACAATATATAAAAAAATTTAAATTATCCTTATTTTATTTTGGTGATTAGTTTGCTTCTCCCTCATGTGTTACTATAAAGCCTTTTTGAAGTTATACATAACATAAGTCTAAAAAATAACACATTCCAATAACAATAATTTCAATAACAAATTTGGTGAAATTTTATTCCAATATTGTAATAACATTTTACAAAACTATAATAATCAAATTAACATATTCTTTACCCGTGTCATAATGTCTTCTTTTACCAACTGTTGTCACGTCCGTAAAGAAGCCCTGTATTCTGACTAGTAAATTTTTATCCAGAATGCATTGCACTGCGTTATATTTTACTTTCTTTTTCTTAATACAAGAAATGTCTTTACAGATATGGGAAACAAAATTAAGATGGAATTGCTGAAGTTCTTACTAGCTAGTAGTATAATATTTTCTTATCCTCTTTATGCTGCTTCTGAATATATGGAAAATAATTCTACTCTCTCTGTTAAAACCCGTTTACCGGACTACATAATACCAATTCATTATGACATTCGTCTAGATAAAGGAACACCTAACGACACCTTTCTCTTTAATGGCAGTTGTCGTGTCTTTATTAAAATTAATAAAGCAACACAGAATATACATTTACATGCGCAACAGCCACATATAAAAATAAATTATGCTGTTCTGATTGAAGTTTATTCTAAAGTAGGAAAATCAGAAGCTTATGTACCGAAAAGGAAGACATACGACAAAGAAAGCCACATTTTGAGTTTTTATTTTGATGTATTATTACATGGGTATTACATTCTACAAACAAACTATTTCATTACATCAGATGATAACAATGTTGGAAACTTGTTCAAAACTACCGACATAGGTGAGACAGGATATATAACACACAAGTAAGAATAATAATGATAATAATAATAATAATAATAACAACAATTATTATGACAATTGTATTGTTTAAATGTTGTATGTATATGTATAGTTGATATATTACAAAACACATTGCAAAACAGCAATAGTAACATATTAATTATATAATAATAAAGCATTAAAATTTTATTTTTTAAGCAATACTAAATATATAAGAAACGTGTACAGTTCCAATTTTTTCAACTTTCAATGTTTAGTAGTGAATAATCATTTATAGTTGTCTAAGGTATATAATTAAAATGCAGCAGGTGGTTGTTCGCGACACATGTTCAAGCGATTGGAGCCCGACGAATGTTTCCATGTTGGGACGAACCAGCATTTAAAGCAACCTTTAATATATCTATTTCGCAAGAGAGTGGTTATGCTCTAACGAATATGCCCGATATGCCGGTATTCAATGTAGAAGAAAATTGGATGACATTGAGACACTTCGAACAAACTCCTGTAATATCTACTCATCTTGTTGCAATTATGATGTGGAATTTTTCATTTAATGGATACACCGACAATCGTATGCATTTTTATTCGCTGCTATTGAAATGGGAACATTTACAATTCGCATTGAATCTTACTACCAGCGTCATGTCTCATTTGGAATCTAAATGGAAGTACTATAAGATACCTTTAAATGTAAGATACGTTGCAACACCAGGTATTCCACGCGATTGCATAGAGTATTTGGGAATCGTTTTTTTCAGGTAATACACGTTGCTAGAACAAGAGATATTATCTGTTAATTTAAAAAAAATATTAGTTTAATCAACTAAAACAAAAAATTATTATGTGTATAATTACATGCAATATGACTTATTGTTAATTATAGACATGCCTTAATCTACAATCTTGTAGATTAAATATTAGAATAAATAAAAATTTATACAGTTGACAATACTATACGTTTATATTAATTGTAAATATTATAAATGTTATTTATATTTGTTTTAAAAAATACTTTTTTAGAGATACATTTGTTACCTACGATAACGAATCATATCCTGTTGCTCATAAGTTAAATGTGGCGAACATAGTAGCACGTGCTGTAGTACATCAATCGTTTGGAAATTTAAATACCCCTCTCTGGTGGTCCTACGCTTGGATGAAAGAGGGCATTTCTACTTTATTAGCACTAGATGCTATTGATGAGGTTCTTCCTTATGTTTTTAATGCTATATTATTTATATTATTAAAAAGAAATTCTTATAATGATATCGCATAATATGTGTGTCTATCTTAAAATAATATCTAAAATGTAATTAAACTTTCAAAATTTGTTTTAGTCTTTTAAAATTGAGAATGTCGATTGACCAACGTTTTAAAACATACAAGATAAACGAATTAAAGAACAAGCCGTTTTCGGTCAGGACTGGATCTTGGTTGTCTAATAAAATTATTCGTGTGGGTCCTGGCTAGGGTGTTATTTTTCGCGACATGTTCTATATTACTTATATCCTATTCTATATATCCCGTACTCGTTCTAATATGCTAACGATGTGTTGGTTGTTGATTAAATTGATGATCAATTTAATAATATATTAATACTTTTCTAGCTTCAGTTGTAGCTATAACGTTTCAAGATCGTTTGTAACGGCGCGTGGTTTGCTATTGCGATGAATTGTACATAAATTTACACAAATAATTTTATAAAGTAACAAAGAACCAGCTGTCCTGACCAAAAACGGCTTATTCTTTAATTTGATTCATTATATATATTATATCGGTCCTGGTTACTTATTATTATATGAGATAATATTAATATTATGTTAATAATAATAATGTTAACGCAAACGGTTCGTCCAATTAAAATTATTTCAATTTTAGTCAATTACCTACATTAAATGTTTATTATATCATTTTTTTAGATTTACCCAAATTTTCATATATTGGACTTGTTTGTAGTCCAGATTCTACAAGAATCCCTCCGTTTGGATGGTTTGGATTCCAATTTCCCTAGACTCAATATGAAACCTCTTACGTCGGAAGCCAACACGCCCTCTGAAATCAATTCACTTTTCTCTTTTTCATACTACAAAAAAGGTAAAACTTTGCCAATATAAAATTAAACAATTTTCTGTGTAATCCTTAAAGTAAATATTAGGATAGAAAACTGAGATTATTTTTAAATAAGTTAATTGTGTAAGATAGGTAAATATTAGCTAAATTATTAATGAAAAAAAGTAATTATAATGTAGAATCCATTTTTTTCTATTAAATTAATAACTTTTATAAATTTCTTTAAGCTGAGTATGCGACAAATTTATTGTAATCATATTTTTTATGCATTGTAGCACCTGCTATATTGCGTATGTTGCAACATATACTTACTAAAAAAGTGTTTCGAAATGGTATTCAGAAGTTTCTAGAAAAAGAGTGAGTATTACGATAACTAAGTTAAGATATGTAGCAAGTAGGTATAATAATCAAATGTTCCTAACATAATTTTTTTATTTATTTTTGCCATTTCTTATTTTTCCTATTTATTTCTAATCCTCTTAAATTAATTACAATAAAATTAATTTTCGTTTTCTGTTAGCCATCTTTTATTTTCGTTATTTTACTCAAAATTTCTCTCTTATTGTTAGAAGTTTTTTTATACTTTTTATGTTATCTTACGAATTTCGTATTATAAGATTGTTTCTTTTTTCCTTATAAATTTCCTCTAGCGTGTTTTACTACTACATTTTATGGTCGGCATTACTTACCAAGTTTAAACAATCGTATTAATTTTTCCATACACTTTACGTTTTGATTTAGTCTTTTGTCTCATTTGTCAACCCTTTTATCTTCTATCTTTGTTTACCTTATAATAAACAATCTTATAATATATTGTTTATTGATTAGCTTGACAAATTCTGATGATTTGTGGGCTGCCATGCAAGATGCCATGCTAGAATCGCTATCGCTAGATGAATATCTAAAACCAGGCATAGAGAAGTTTGATGTAAAAGAAATAATGGATCCTTGGACAAAATTGAGGCATTATCCTATACTACATATCGTGCACTACAATACTACACACACAAAAGTTTTTTTATTAAAAAGTATCTTAACACATCATATCCGAATGTTATGGATACCTGTTACACGGCTTAGACTAGATTATACCGAACATAATGACTCTTCACTTATTCGTGGCATATGGTTCAACCAGGCAGAACATGTTTATGTCCCTTACGATCATTTAAATAACAGCATAATAATCAATTCTCAACAAGCTGGTAAGTATTAGGAACAAAACTTATTTTATTTAAATTTACTTTTCAAATTCAGATTAATTTTCTTATATACGTATATATACATAACAGGCTATAAATTATAATGTTAAACGAGGCTCTCAATATGCACACTTTATAATCAAATCATATTGTGACCAACGCAATGCCTCTTCGTTTAGTACTGATCTAAGATTACTTCCGAAAACATTGTTTCTAATCACAGTTGCTCTATTCCGACTCCTCTATATGCCTTTTAAGTTTGTCAAGAAGTTTTTGAATCACCCTGTATACTACGCACTCTGTTCTTTCGTGAAGGAAAAATATTTGAAAATGTTTTGTATTAAATCCAATTAAAAATATTTAATAATAGAAAAAATTTATTGTACAACAGGTTATTATCGCGTTTATTACGATTTCGATAATTGGAGGAAAATTGCGAGACAGTTAAACACAACAGAATACACGAAAATACATGTTCTCAATCGTGCACAAATTATCGATGATGCGTTCTACTTTTTAATAAACCATAAATTAGATTTGTCTATATTCTTGGAACTTGCAAAATATTTACAGGAAATAACAGATTATGTAGCATGGTATCCTATGATCAAAGCTCTCGAATACATGTCGTGTTATTTTCCATTCGACGAAAGTGCATACATTAAGGTAAATGTAATAAGAAAAATTTTGTTATAATATATTTGATGCATTTATTCGTAGGATATATCGATTTCATATAAAAGACCATTAAAATAATTTTTCTAAAAACAAAAGCACATGTGCAAGTGAAACATTATGTTTAATTTTTTAATAATATTTTGGTTTAAAGAAAAAACAATTTAAAAAGTTTAAATACATTATTATCATTATTAGGTCATATTTTTATTAAAACATTTATGTAAAACATAATATTGAAAATATGTGATTTTATTATACACCAAAACATACTTTATAACAAAATTTTAGAAATCTATTCATATCACATGTGACTAATAAGCACAAAATTGAAATTATAAAGTACAATAATTTTGTATATCGTTATATATGGGAACATAAATTGATAGAACTATGTTTAACTGATGTATTAATTTTCCGTTATTAAATGATTTCAATACAATATAGAAATTAGAAATAATAACGCAACATTAAAACATAACTTTAAAGAAATGTGATATTATTTTATAGCAAAACTAATTTTGTAGCAAAATCTTATGGGAAAGTCATAGTAATAATTAGTTATAAACAATTATTTTCTAAAACATTATGCATAGCAGAAATCATCTTATACACAATGGCTGTATGTTGAAAGAATGAAAAATGATATATATAAGTAATATATAGGTGTATATATGCTTAACAATGTAAGACACATATGTGTGAGTGTATAACATTTAAGAATTTAAAAGTTTCGAAATTTTATCTTATCCATTTTATTGAGAGAGGAACTAGTTTTACAATTTGCATCATACATGCATGAAAAAAACAAATTATTTGCAATAGAAACAATTTATATTATTTAATTTAATGAAATTTTAGGAATATATGCGAAATATTTTGAGTGTGCTTCTTGGAAAAATAGGATACACGGAAGAACCTGATGCCAGTGGCGACAGTGATCTTATAAAATGTTTAAGGCAAGAAGCCGCAAAATGGGCTTGTATTCTTGGTGACCAAACGTGCAAAGAAAATGCCGCTTATAAATTGAAATGGCATATCGATAATTCTACAACAAACAAGTAAGTTTTAATAATTCACACATATATACGAAACATTTTAGGTATTTGGTTACACTCTCAAAATTTCACATATAGAAAAGGTTGTGAACAATTTTATAACATGCTTGAAACATGAAACCGCAAAATAGACACGTATTTCCAATAAACCTTAATATTAAAGCAATGCCATCTTTAGTTTGAGATGACATTTTCGTAATCCTGTGACGAGGGCAGATAACTTGTGATTAATTATTTTAATAATTAATAATATTTCCTCTATCTATTCGCAAGATGCTTGAAAAAGTGTTTGACTTATAAGATATACAAAGTCATAAAAATAAATTTTTTAACAAATTATTATTTGTTCTGGATATTGTAGACTTTTGCCATGGTGGAAGAAATGGACATACTGTAATGGTTTTAACATATCTCATTCCAACGTTACATCGTGGTCAATGGTTGATGGGTGGATGAAAAGATCTGATAATAGACTTATGGAATTCTTACATTGCGATATAGGGTAAGGTTGCCTATATTGTATACCAGTTTTTAATTTTTTTTTCATAACTTGCAAAAACCTAATAAAAATGGATCACGAACTGATTGAGATTTATCTTTGATCTGTTTGAGATATTCTCTATTTTATTGAGATTTTTTGCACAACAATTTCTACTGCGGATATGTCTCTTTTTAAACCTCTGCAAATGGTACAATTTTGGCAACCAGTTGCTTAAATTGTACCACGGGGTTTCCCAAATTGTACCGAGTTTCCTTTATCGTACCAACATGATTTAATTAAAAATTGTGAGGGAATAAAAATGAAATACAAACAATTTAAGTAAATACGTGTTTAACTAGAATCACAGTTTGTATAAAATACTAAAGAAAAATTTTTTAATCAAAAAAATAAACATTGAAGTTACAAAAATATAGTATTTTGTGTGGCAAGTGTGGAAAGCAACGAATTATGTCGTGCGTGAAGTTGCCGCATGATCCAAAGGCTTATGATACATTTATACGAGTACGAGTGTGAATGCATCATAAGCTAAGGCGAATGCGGCAACCTCACGCGCGACGTAATTCGTTGTCTTACGCATATGCCACATACAATATTTTTTATAATGCCTATCACGAAAGTTCGATTTGAGATTAAAGAATTAATTAAAATTAAATTCAAATAAGATGGTTTCGCACTTTTTGATTTGACAATTCATCAAAATATGTCATTAAGACATTTTCCGAAGATAAGGTTGTATTTTTAGACGCTCTCCATTCCATAAATTTTTCATAAATATTCGTATATTTATCTCTCGATTTCTTCGGTAGTAAATTCTCTGTGGCAGATCCAGCTGCTTCTACGAGTTCCACCGGCGTGGACGGTCTTAGACACTCGGTTTTCTTTATCCATTTTATCCTTCTTGAATGATGACAGTTGTAACAAATTGACGTTTTGTCTCGCGTGAATTTCGTTACGTTCAAGTTTGTTGTGTCATTCGAAAATCAAACAAGAAAAACTATCAATCGTGAAAAAAAGGAAGTTTTTTACCGCACTAGTGCGGTAAAGTAAAACATACATTGAATCGTTGAGAAATAAGCCACTTTCGAAAATCGAACTTTTGCCACAGGCGTTGCAAAATAGTGTATTGTGTACTTAAGGGAGAAAGCTACGTTTTTCAGACAAGTGTTTGCCGCCCGAGCCGAAGGTGAGAACGGCAATCACACGAGTCTGAAAAAAAGCTTTCGACCCATGGTGCACACGATATTTTTTACAATACCTTTACGGAAATGTTCGAATTTCGATGCCTGTAGAGCGAGGCGACAGTGTCCAATTTCACGCCAGGGCTTACTTTCCTCCTTAGGAAAGAAAGAATGTATCAACTTCTTTCCTCCCTAGAGAAGAAAGTTGATGCTTTCTTTATTCCCTAAGGAGGACAGTAAGCCCTGGCGGGAAATTGGCCACTTTTGCTCAGCTCTATAGGCACTGAAAGTCGAACTTTCCGTGCAGGTGTGAAAAGTAATTTTTCTGATCTCTCAAAAATTTCTACTTTCATGATCAAGCTTTACTCTTACGAATCTACAAATAATAAGTAATTTTGATGAGAAATTTGAATGAGTATTCTTCTCATATTCGATTGTGGTTTGTCAATTTCTTACGGCTTAAAGCTTAAAACATAAAGTTTACGCCTTAAATTCTCTTTGTAGACTCCACTTTAATTGTTTTTCAGACACGAGTTCAGAAGAAGATAATTGAAAGTTCAACAATTTTGTTCTTATTATTTTAAATGATTGTTTTGTTTTATTCCAAATTTTTGTACTTTCTAAATACACGATTAACAACGTATTTCATTTTTAGACAATAAAAAAATAAGTTTCAGATAAAATTGTATCAATTAGACAAAGTGTCAAGTTTGCCCGGTGGGGTGTCGAGTTCACCCCAGCATTTTTCAATTTCAAAACTTATCTTCGCATCACTTGTCCTCTCCTGGAAGCAAAACAAAGCGACGTTAAGCAAAACTTCCTTAAACAATTTTGTACCTAAAGGAACACTCTTTAAATGACGTGTACCACTGAATTCGCTTAAAAATTTTAATTAGTTGTTGAAAATTGCTTTTGAAAAAATTGTGTCGAATTAGCCCCGGTCTCCCTACCCTACAATTCCTAAATTATACCGGTACAATATGGACAATCAATAGGTGGTACGATTTAAGAGACTAGTCGTGTTTTTTAAATTATGGTAATTTGGTCATGTCCAAACTATGCCATGCAAGTATATGACAATTTTAATATAGTACAAAAATGACAAGTAGCTAAATTAATACACCTGTACTAAATTAATATACCATTGTAACTTTCTAAATGCCTTGTAAAAGTGAGTGAAACTTACTTCTAAAACTAAAATACACTTTTACTTGCTCTTTCTAACAAGACGCTTTCGTGCACAAACATTCACTATCCTCTACTAACTTTATGGCAAGGCGTTATGTTAAAAAAACCTCTCATAATATACAAATCGCGCCTAGACCTTCGAATTTTATAAAATATAGAGATGGTACAATTTAGGAGCCGGTACAATATCGGCGACTTTTCCTTATTTCCTTATAACTATAGCAATTACGTTATATTTAATACATTGGAAAATTATATTTTTAGAGCGCCAATATGTAGAGATGCAAATAAGAGTGCCAAGGAGCGTATTAATTGTTTCTTTTTCACTATTGTAAAGGGTGCAAACAATAATAAAACACTTAAATACATATTAGATCGTTTACAAAAAATGAAACCGAGGTAATCTTATTTCTCTTGATAAACAAATACCCAGTAAATACCGAGCATCTTAGTTACATTACATTTATATTATCATTTCTTATTCAACAATGTAAATACAATATGTAACACACATGTTGTATTACATTTACATTAATTGTTGAGTGAGAAATTATAACATAGATGTACTGCAACTAATACTTAATTGTTACTTACTGGGAATTTATTATAACACGTAACATAAATATTTGTTATGGTATATACTAATTGAAAATATCTGTGGATTTAATTTTGTAGGGAAATTAATACGTATGCAGCATTAATTGTAATTATTAATCATTTGTATTCTGAGGAAAATTTAGATCAGGTAAATTGAAATTTTGTTATAAATCCGGGCATATTAATTTTTTGTTTTTAAGTTTATATATATATTTATTATTATAAGCATTCTGTAATTATATGCTAAAAGTGAAATATTAGGTTGCATTACGTTTTTATAATGCAAAATAAAATTGTTATTTATTTGTAGTACAGATTGAAATAATCTGTTTCAGATACGCGAAATCGTGAGCAATAATGAGAAAAAAGCACGAAATATTGTTCACATACTTTCTGGGTCTTATCACTATAATAAAAAGGTAAATTTGACAAACTGTGAAAAAAATATATAACTTCTTATTAATAATTAAGCCTATCCATATTTATGTAATTCATATAAATATTGTTTTGTATTCATTATCTTATATATAATATAAATAAGAAATGATTAATTGGAAATAGCGTACAATTTTTATTTTAGCATACAATATTTATGATAATAGATCTCTATTCTTTGTTAATATATAAATAAAAAATTTGTTTCAGGTAGACAAGTGCGTAAATAAGTGCACGATTGAGGATCTAACAATTCCGTTAGTTCTTCGGTTAGTTCAAATGAAGTTAACAATACGTTCATCCGAAATCGCAAGACAAATGCGTTATTTTCAAACTCTTATGCCAAAACAAGACAAAAATAAATTATAATAATTATTCAACAAGTGAGGTCCATACAAAATATGATGAACAGAAAGTAATAACTGTTATATATTTACGTATTTAAGTTTATTATCATGTATCGTAGATCTATTATTACTACTAAACATTCATTTTATTATTTCTATTATCATTATTATATTTTATATCTTATACTATCTATTATTTTTTTATTTGTATATAATAAGAGGCATTAATGGATTTTCTAGAATATTTTTTTAAATCACTGTTATATGTCATTTCTGTCGTAGAATTAAAAATATCAAAAAAATTTACCAATAATTTTTGCAATTATTTGACAAAAAATAGTGACTTAAAAATATTTATAAGTTTATTTATTTATAGGACAATTGTAATTATATGTATTATTTGTTAATATTATTGTTAATTTTTTGCCTTAAGAGGACATTTATTGTATGCTAAATTTAAAGATTTAGCATACAATAAATTTATAAATTTATGCACGCATATACATAGAATATATTTCTCATTAAAATTTCTTGCTTTGTACCATGCATAAGCTTGTCCGTTTCAACAGATATAGCTTGCGTGTAAAGATATATTAACTTTCAATATTTTAATTTCTGTAACATCATTATAATACATGGTTACATATAAAGTTGTACTGTTAAAAGAAAGATTTCATTAACGTTGATAAATACGTTTTTGCATCGTCAATTTTAATATTCCATTTAAACTGTTTCGTATTTAAAAATTACATATGTTAGAACAGTTTTTATACAATTTATAAACTGCCTCTTATTCTCAACTATTTATCCTTTGTACATAGGTATTACATTTTCGCCTTTCATTATTTCTATTATTTCTTCTACATTATAAATTTATTATTTTTAATATTAATAGCATATAAAAAGTGTTACACTTATTATATGCTATTAATATTAAAAATAATAAATTTATTAATCTTAAATAATGTCAGATATTTTTAATTACCGTTGTTTATATTAAGAATCTTTTTACGTTATTAATATTAAAAATATTGACATTTGTATTTTTTGATTTACAATAAACAAGGTGATTTAAATTTACATTACTATTCTTTCCTAAATACTTCTGTAACCGATTTACTAGCGTGTAAAGAACAATTTATTTAATAAAAGAACTACAATTACGATAATAAAATGCATTTTTAAAAGTTAATCAATAATCATCCGGCTAAGAAATAATATTCAGTAATTAGTCCTACTCATTGCTAAGCATATAAGTGCAAAGTTAGCCACTGCACCAAAGTAATTTTTTGAATATATTAATCCAATTAAATTCTTTTCCTTTTTTACTGAGAAGATAACAGGATTTAAATTTACATTACTATTCTTTCCAAAATACTTCTGTAACCGATTTACTAGCGTGTAAAGAACAATTTATTTAATAAAAAAACTACAATTACGATAACAATGCATTTTTAAAAGTTAATCAATAATCATCCGGCTAAGAAATAATATTCAGCAATTAGTCCTACTTATTGCTAAGCATATAAGTGCAAAGTTAACCACTGCACCAAAGTAATTTTTTGAATATATTAATCCAATTAAATTCTTTTCCTCTTTTACTGAGAAAATACTTTTATATACTTATAAACGAAAAGACCTTTATCATAATGTATCAGTAAAAAATTACCTTTTTAATAAAAGTAAAAAGAGCGTCAAGTACACGTAAAAAGTGTTCCACAAAAAAATGTTACTTTTATATATATATGTCAAAAAACTTAGATAATAGTATATTGTGCACCTAGGGAAGAAAGCGAAGCTCTTCAGACGAGTGTAAAGGTTTGCCGCCCGAGCCGAAGGCGAGGCTTTATTAACTTTTACAATTTACTAATTAAATATAGTATCGCCAGTTACGTGAATTTTCTTTATATTAATATATCTGTATATCAATTTATTTTTATATTTCATATAATGTTTTATATAATCTATACAAACTTATTAGTGTTGCAACAACTATATAATATGTCCCTGAATTACAGAATATATTTAGATACTATATACTTATTGGCAATATGTAAAATAAGTATTATAATCTTTAATCAAATTCTGGATTTAAAATTAATTCTTAACGTTCTTCAGATATGCTGTTTATATTTTTTCAAAATTTCTATATAAAAATAATTTATATCTAAAATAAAATACAGACACATTTTAATTAATAAGATGATAAATATTTAAGAAAACGTTTATTCTATATTTTTTAACTCACAATTAAACAAATAAGTATCAATTTATTATAATATATAATTTATATATTTTTTATCTCTCATATTTATGGGGGGGCTCCGTTTGCCTACAATCCCGATTGCCAACAGCTTCGTTTGCCCACAACATTTTGCCTACAGCTTCGTTTGCCGACATTCCCGATTGCCTACAAGCATTATTGCGCACATGTAATAGTTAAAAATACGAACGTACGTTTGCGCACATGGCTAAACACATTGCACACATGACTTTATTGCACACAAGCAGATTGCACACATGACATTACTGCGCACATACACATTGCACACTTGACTTTATTGCGCACATACACGTTATATTGCACACATATGTCGCAGGCTTATTGCAAAATCAGCCCTTTTGCAAAAAGACTAGCCTCTTTGCGAAAGGCCGGCCTTTTGCGAAGAACTGATCGTTTCCCAATAAAACTGAACGCACTTTAGGCTTTTTGGCACACATGGGCTGGTGTTAGGCTAGGCACTTTGCAAAAAGTCTAAAATACGTTAGTTTTATTAAAGAAACGATCAAATGCTTTCGCAAAAGGCCGGCATTTCGCAAAAAGGCTGATTTTACGATAAGCCTGCGACATTGTGTGCAATATAACGTGAATGTGCGCAATAAGTCATGTGTGCAATGTGTATGTGCGCAATAAAGTCATGTGTACAATCTGCTTGTGTGCAATAAAGTCATGTGTGCAATGTGTTTGGCCATGTGCGCAAACGTACGTTCGTATTTTTAACTATTACATGTGCGCAATAATGCTTGTATGCAATCGGGAATGTCGGCAAACGAAGCTGTAGGCAAAATGTTGTGGGCAAACGAAGCTGTTGGCAATCGGGATTGTAGGCAAACGGGACCCCCCCATATTTATTACTTTGATGATTACTTACATTATACGGTAAAGAATTAGTTATTCTTATAGCCAACTAATAAGTATATTCATATATCAAATAGGTATCAGTGCAAAATTCTTCATTATTATATTTGATCCAAAAATTAAATTTGTTAATATTAATACTAATCATAAAATTTATAAAATTAAATGTTATTTATACAGTAATAAAAAACATTCTCTCTATGTAATTAGTAAACTAATAAAAATGTATAAAACATGGCAATTCTTATTATCAGAGACCGGATCGCGGTGCCGTTTTTTCCACTTCAAGCGCGTGCTAACGGCCGAACCGCGCCGTGAGAAGCAGTATCGTCTCGCGGCCGCGTCGTCGCGTAGAGTACCTACAACAATATTTATAAATATTATAAATATTGATTACTGATATATATGTATACAATATCAGATACGTATCAAAATTTAGACTCTTTGTAAAATACTGCGAAAAAATCAACGGCTGCGTAAATTAAATTTTGAGTTGGTGCACTAGATATATATATATATATATCTACATCAGCAACAATATTTATAATATTTATAAATATTGTACTCTACGCGACCGCGACGGCGCGGCCGCGAGACGGTACCTACTGCTTCTCACGGCGCTCGGCCGTTAGCACGCGCTTGGAGTGGGGAAAACGGACCCGCGATCCAGTCTCTGCTTATTATGATATCAAATATCGATAGACAAGTCAGTTTACGGTCTTTTCTTGCAATGGCAAGATCGCGAATTTGGTATTAACAGTTGCTTGTGATAACATATTGGTCGCCGCTCCTTTTTCACGAATAAAGCATTGTAAAGCATTGTATCTTAATCGCCTTAAATATATACGTTCAAGAAAATTACGTCCGTTCAAAGTATAAGGTATAGAAACAAAGAACATGGATATATTATTTTAAAAATATAACAAAATGTGTAAAACACAGTTTAAGTGGTTTAATAGGAACAAATATAATTCTGTTCTCGCAGTCATCTATGACACTAAAATTTTTCTTTTAATAGAATTACTTATATATTATTATAATTGTGCACAATTTATATCATGTTACAACCGTTGTAAAAGACAAATTTAAAATAATGTATTATTATTTTAAAGCTACTATATTTATCAATTGACATAATATGTATTAACGACCTTAGTCGTTTTCATAACATTGAGTTGTTATAATCGGAGACCAGATCGCGGTGCTGTTTTTCCCACTTCAAGCACGTGCTAACGGCCGAACTGCGCCGTGATAAGCAGTACCGTCTCGCTGCCACGTCGTTGCGAAGAACCTACTTTAACCTTACAACTAAAATAAAAGGTCCTCTTTATTGTTTATAGGAACATGTATAATGTATTCTTTAGTTACAATATGTAATAACTACATTTATTTTATCTATTTTTTCGTAAAATACATATTTATGATATGTTATCCACATAATGAACAAACAAGCAGTTCATACAAATCATTGTTACAAAAAAAATGATAAATACATTGGAAAAAATATCAACAAAACATTTAGGTCTGAATTTATAGACGTTTCTCAGTCGAAAACAAAAAATACAAACTGATCTTGAGAACTGACAATGAGAATGGTTTGAGAAACGTCTATAAATTCGAACTTTAGTGTTCAATTGTTTTCAATTACGCAAGTATTAGACAATATATAAAAAAATTTAAATTATCCTTATTTTATTTTGGTGATTAGTTTGCTTCTCCCTCATGTGTTACTATAAAGCCTTTTTGAAGTTATACATAACATAAGAGTCTAAAAAATAACACATTCCAATAACAATAATTTCAATAACAAATTTGGTGAAATTTTATTCCAATATTGTAATAACATTTTACAAAACTATAATAATCAAATTAACATATTCTTTACCTGTGTCATAATGTCTTCTTTTACCAACTGTTGTCACACACACGTCCGTAAAGAAGCCCTGTATTCTGACTAGTAAATTTTTATCCAGAATGCATTGCACTGCGTTATATTTTACTTTCTTTTTCTTAATACAAGAAATGTCTTTACAGATATTGGAAACAAAATTAAGATGGAATTGCTGAAGTTCTTACTAGCTAGTAGTATAATATTTTCTTATCCTTTTTATGCTGCTTCTGAATATATGGAAAATAATTCTACTCTCTCTGTTAAAACCCGTTTACCGGACTACATAATACCGAGGCATTATGACATTCGTCTAGATCAAGGAACACCTAACGACAACTTCCTCTTTAATGGCAGTTGTCGTGTCTTGATTAAAATTAATAAAACAACACAGAATATACATTTACATGCGCAACAGCCACATATAAAAATAAATTATGCTGTTTTGATTGAAGTTCATTCTAAAATAGGAAAATCAGAAGCTTATGTACCGAAAAGGAAGACATACGACAAAGAAAGCCACATTTTGAGTTTTTATTTTGATGTATTATTACATGGGTATTACATTCTACAAACAAACTATTTCTTTACATCAGATGATAACAAGTAAGAATAATAATGATAATAATAATAATAACAACAATTATTATGACAATTGTATTGTTTAAATGTTGTATGTATATGTATAGTTGATATATTACAAAACACATTGCAAAACAGCGATAGTAACATATTAATTATATAATAATAAAGCATTAAAATTTTATTTTTTAAGCAATACTAAATATATAAGAAACGTGTACAGTTCCAATTTTTTCAACTTTCAATGTTTAGTAGTGAATAATCATTTATCGTTGTCTAAGGTATATAATTAAAATGCAGCAGGTGGTTGTTCGCGACGCATGTTCAAGCGATTGGAGCCCGACGAATGTTTCCATGTTGGGACGAACCAGCATTTAAAGCAACCTTTAATATATCTATTTTGCTAAAGAGCGGTTATTTTGCTGTAACGAATATGCTGGATGCAGAAGGACATGGCATGACATTAACATACTTCCAAGATACTCCTGTATTATCTACTCATCTTGTGGCAATTATGATGTCCAATTCTGAACATTCTATATATATGAACTATCGTATGCATTTTTATTTGCTGCTATTGAAATGGGAACACATACTATTTGCACAGAATCTTGTTACCAATGTCATGTCTCATTTGGCATCTAAATGGAAGTACTATAAGATACCTATAAATGTAGATTACTTTGCAACACCAGGTATTCCACGCGATTGCATAGAGTATTTGGGAATCGTTTTTTTCAGGTAATACACGTCATTAGAACAAGAGATATTACCTGTAAAAGTTAATTTTAAAAAAGATATTGGTTTAATCAACTAAAACAAAAAATTTTTATGTGCATAATTACATGCAATATGACTTATTGTTAATTATAGACATGCCTTAATCTACAATTTTGTAGATTAAATATTAGAATAAATAAAAATTTATACAATTGACAATACTATACGTTTATATTAATTGTAAATATTATAAATGTTATTTATATTTGTTTAAAAAAATACTTTTTTAGAGATACATTTGTTACCTACGATAACGAATCATATCCTGTTGCTCATAAGTTAAATGTGGCGAACATAGTAGCACGTGCTGTAGTACATCAATCGTTTGGAAATTTAATTACCCCTCTCTGGTGGTCCTACGCTTGGATGAAAGAGGGCATTTCTACTTTATTAGCACTAGATGCTATTGATGAGGTTCTTCCTTATGTTTTTAATGCTATATTATTTATATTATTAAAAAGAAAACCTTATAATGATATCGCATAATATGTGTGTCTATCTTAAAATAATATCTAAAATGTAATTAAACTTTCAAAATTTGTTTTAGTCTTTTAAAATTGAGAATGTCGATTGACCAACGTTTTAAAACATACAAGATAATCGAATTAAAGAACAAGCCGTTTTCGGTCAGGACTGGATCTTGGTTGTATAATAAAATTATTCGTGTGGGTCCTGGCTAGGGTGTTATTTTTCGCGACATGTTTTATATTACTTATATTCTATTCTATCTATCCCGTACTCGTTCTAATATGCTAACGATGTGTTGGTTGTTGATTAAATTGATGATCAATTTAATAATATATTAATACTTTTCTAGCTTCAGTTGTAGCTATAACGTTTCAAGATCGTTTGTAACGGCGCGTGGTTTGCTATTGCGATGAATTGTACATAAATTTACACAAATAATTTTATGAAGTAACCAAGAACCAGTTGTCCTGACCAAAAACGGCTTATTCTTTAATTTGATTCATTATATATATTATATCGGTCCTGGTTACTTATTATTATATGAGATAATATTAATAATATGTTAATTATAATAATGTAGCACAAACGGTTCTTCCAATTAAAATTATTTCAATTTTAGTCAATTGCCTACATTAAATGTTTATTATATCATTTTTTTAGATTTACCCAAATTTTCATATATTGGACTTGTTTGTAGTCCAGATTCTACAAGAATCCCTCCGTTTGGATGGTTTGGATCGTTTGGATCCCAATTTTTATAGACCCAATATGAAACCTCTTACGTCGGAAGCCAACACGCCTATGAAACCTCTTACGTCGGAAGCCAACACGCCCTCTGAAATCAATTCACTTTTCTCTTTTTCATACTACAAAAAAGGTAAAACTTTGCCAATATAAAATTAAACAATTTTCTGTATAACTTTTAAAGTAAATATTAGGATAGAAAACTGAGAAGATTATTTTTAAATAAGTTAATTGTGCTAATTAGCTAAATTATTAATTAATGAAAAAAGTAATTATAATGTAGAATCCATTTTTTTCTATTAAATTAATAACTTTTATAAATTTCTTTAAGCTGAGTATGCGACAAATTTATTGTAATCATATTTTTTATACATTGTAGCACCTGCTATATTGCGTATGTTGCAACATATACTTACTAAAAAAGTGTTTCAAAATGGTATTGAGAAGTTTCTAGAAAAAGAGTGAGTATTACGATAACTAAGTTAAGATATGTAACAAGTAGGTATAATAATCAAATGTTCTTAACATATTTTTTTCATTTATTTTTGCCTTTTCTTATTTTTCCTATTTATTTCTAATCCTCTTAAATTAATTACAATAAAATTAATTTTCGTTTTCTGTTAGCCATCTTTTATTTTCGTTACTTTTACTCAAAATTTCTCTCTTATTGTTAGAAGTTTTTTATACCTTTTATGTTATCTTACGAATTTTCTGTTATAAGATTATGTTTCTCTTTTCCTTATAAATTTCCTCTGCGTGTTGTACTACTATATTTTATGGTCGGCATTACTTACCAAGTTTAAACAATCGTATTAATTTTTCCACACACTTTACGTTTTGATTTAGTCTTTTGTCTCGTTTGTCAACCCTTTTATCTTCTATCTTTGTTTACCTTATAATAAACAATCTTATAATATATTGTTTTTTGATTAGCTTGACAAATTCTGATGATTTGTGGGCTGCCATGCAAGATGCGCTTATAGAATCGCTATCGCTAGATGAATATCTAGAACCAGGCATAGAGAAGTTTGATGTAAAAGAAATAATGGATCCTTGGACAAAATTGAAGCATTATCCTATACTAAGTATCGTGCACTACAATACTACACACACAAGAGTTTTATTAGAAAATCACGTAACATATTATCAGCAAGTGTTATGGATACCTGTGACACGGCTTAGACAAGATTATACCGAACATAATGACTCTTCACTTATTCGTGGCATGTGGTTAAACCCGGCAGAACAGGATAAACAAGTTTTTGTTCCTTACGATCATTCAAATAACAGCATAATAATCAATTCTCAACAAGCTGGTAAGTATTAGGAACAAAACTTATTTTATTTAACTTTACTTTTCAAATTCAGATTAATTTTCTTATATACGTATATATACATAACAGGCTATAAATTATAATGTTAAACGAGGCTCTCAATATGCACACTTTATAATCAAATCATATTGTGACCAACCCAATGCCTCTTCGTTTAGTACTGATCCAAGATTACTTCCGAAAACATTGTTTCTAATCACAGTTGCTCTATTCCGACTCCTCTATATGCCTTTTAAGTTTGTCAAGAAGTTTTCGAATCACCCTGTATACTACGCACTCTGTTCTTTCGTGAAGGAAAAATATTTGAAAATGTTTTGTATTAAATCCAATTAAAAATATTTAATAATAGAAAAAATTTATTGTACAACAGGTTATTATCGCGTTTATTACGATTTCGATAATTGGAGGAAAATTGCGAGACAGTTAAACACAACAGAATACACGAAAATACATGTTCTCAATCGTGCACAAATTATCGATGATGCGTTCTACTTTTTAATAAACCATAAATTAGATTTGTCTATATTCTTGGAACTTGCAAAATATTTACAGGAAGTAACAGATTATGTAGCATGGTATCCTATGATCAAAGCTCTCGAATACATGTCGTGTTATTTTCCATTTGACCAAAGTGCATACATTAAGGTAAATATAATAAGAAAAATTTTGTTATAACATATTTGATGCATTTATTCGTAGGATATATCGATTTCATATAAAAGACCATTAAAATCATTTTTCTAAAAACAAAAGCACATGTGCAAGTGAAACATTATTATTATTATTAGGTTATATTTTTATTAAAACATTTATGTAAAACATAATATTGAAAAAATGTGATTTTATTATACACCAAAACATACTTTATAACAAAATTTTAGAAATCTATTCATATCACACGTGACTATATATATATATATATATATATATATAATAAGCACAAAGTTTAAATTATAAAGTACAATAATTTTGTATATCGTTATATGGGAACATAAATTGATAGAACTACCTATGTTTAACTGATGTTTTAATTTTTCGCTATTAAATAATTTCAATACAATGTAGAAATTGGAAATAATACGCAACATTTAAAACATAACTTTAAAGAAATGTGATATTATTTTATATCAAAACTAATTTTGTAGCAAAATCTTATAGGAAAGTCATAGTAATAATTAGTTATAAACAGTTATTTTCTAAAACATTATGCATAGCAGAAATCATCTTATACACAATGGCTGTATGTTGAAAGAATGAAAAATGATATATATAAGTAATATATAGGTATATATATGCTTAACAATGTAAGACACATATGTGTGAGTGTATAACATTTAAGAATTGAAAAGTTTTGAAATTTTATCTTATCCATTTTATTGAGAAAGGAACTAGTTTTACAATTTACATCATGCATGAAAAAAACAGATTATTTAAAATAGAAACAATTTATATTATTTAATTTAATAAAATTTTAGGAATATATGCGAAATATTTTGAGTGTGCTTCTTCGAAAAATAGGATACACGGAAGAGCCTGACGACAGTGGCGACAGTGATCTTATAAAATGTTTAAGGCAAGAAGCCGCAAAATGGGCTTGTATTCTTGGTGACCAAACGTGCAAAAAAAATTCCGCTAATAAATTGAAATGGCATATCGATAATTCTACAACAAACAAGTAAGTTGTAATAATTCACACATATATACGGAATATTTTAGGCATTTTGTTACACTCAAAATTTCACATATAGAAAAGTTTATGAACAATTTTATAACATGCTTGAAACATGAATCCGCAAAATAGGCACTTATTTTTAGTAAAACTTAAAGTAATGCCAACTCTAGTTTGAGATGACATTTTCATAATCCTGAAGAGGGCAGATAACATGATTAATTATTTTAATTATTTTAATAACTAATAATTTTTTCTCTATATACCTATTTGCAAGATGCTTGAAAAAGTATTTGACTAAGGTATAAGATACAAAGTCATAAAAATAAATTTTCTAACAAATTATTATTTGTTCTGGATATTGTAGACTTTTGCCATGGTGGAAGAAATGGACATACTGTAATGGTTTTAGCACTTTTAGCATATCTGATTCCAACGTTACATGGTGGTCAATGTTCGATGTATGGATGAAAAGATCTGATAATAGACTTATGGAATTCTTATCTTGCGGTGTATTTCCTTATAACTCTAGCAATTACTTAATATTTCGTACATCGGAATATAAAATTTTTAATCCGCCAAGATGTAAAGATGCAAGTATGCAAGCCAAGGAGCGTATTAATTGTTTCTTTTTAACTATTGCAAAGGGTGCAAACGTTAATTTAACACTTAAATACATATTAGAATATTTCGAAGAAATAAAACCGAGGTAATTTTATTTTTCTTGATAAACATATTCCCAGGAACCACCGAGTATCTTAGTTACATTACATTTATATTATTTATTTGTTTATTTATATTATCATTTCTCACTCAACAACGTAAATGCAATATATAACACACATGTTATATGTATTACATTTACATTGTTGAGTAAGAAATTATAACATAGATGTACTGCAACTAATACTTAATTGTTACTTACTGGAAATTTATTATAACACGTAACATAAATATTTGTTATGGTATATACTAATTGAAAATATCTGTGGATTTAATTTTGTAGGGAAATTAATACGTATGCAGCATTAATTGTAATTATTAATCATTTGTATTCTGAGGAAAATTTTGATCAGGTAAATTGAAATTTTGTTATAAATCCGGGCATATTAATTTTTTGTTTTTAAGTTTATATATATATTTATTATTATAAGCATTCTGTAATTATGCTAAAAGTGAAATATTAGGTTGCATTACGTTTTTATAATGCAAAATAAAATTGTTATTTATTTGTAGTACAGATTGAAATAATCTGTTTCAGATACGCGAATTCGTGAGCAATAATGAGAAAAAAACACGAAATATTGTTCACATACTTTCTGGGTCTCACTATGATGAAAAGGTAAATTTGACAAACTGTGAAAAAAATATATAACTTTTTATTAATAATTAAGCCTATCCATACTTATGTAATTCATATAAATATTATTTTGTATTCATTATCTTATATATAATATAAATAAGAACTGATTATTGGGAAATAGCGTACAATTTTTATTTTAGCATATAATGTTTATGATAATAGATCTCTATTCTTTGTTAATAAATAAATAAAAAAATGGTTTCAGGTAGACCAGTGCATAAATGAGTGCATGATTGAGGAACTGACAGTTCCGTCAGTTGAAAAAAAGTTAACAATACGTTCATCCGAAATCGCAAGACAAATGCGTTATTTTCAAATTCTTATGCCAAAACAAGACAAAAATAAATCATAATAATTAATCAACAGGTGAGGTCAGTAAAAAGTATGATGAATAGAAAGTAATAACTGTTATATAATTTTTTTTTCATGTAGATCTATTACTACTAAACATTTATTTTATTATTTCTATTATTATTGTATTTTATATCTTATACTATTATTTTTCCATTTGTACAGAATAAGAGGCATTGATTGATTTTCTAGAACATTTTATTGAAATTACTGTTATATGTCATTTCTGTCGTAGAATTTAAAATATCAAAAAAATTTACCAATAATTTTTGCAATTATTTGACAAAAAATAGTGACTTAAAAATATTTATAAATTTATTTATTTATTGGACAATTATAATTATGTATATTATTTGTTAATATTATTGTTAATCTTTTGCTTTAAAAGGACATTTATTGTATGCTAAATTTAAAGATTTACATCTATAAATGTATGAACGCATACACATAGAATATATTTCTCATTAAAATTTCTTGCTTTGTATGCATAAGCTTTTCCATTTCAGCAGATATAGCTTGCATGTAAAGATATATTAACCTAAAATATTTTAGTTTCTGTAACATCATTATAATACATGGTTACATATAAAGTTGTACTATTAAAAGAAAGATTTTATTAACATTGGTAAATACATTTTGGCACCGTCAATTTTAATATTCTATTTAAACTGTTTCGTATTTAAAAATTGCATATGTTAGAACAGTTTTTATACAATTTATAAACTGCCTCTTATTCTCAACTATTTATCCTTTGTACATAGATATTACATTTTCGCCTTTCTCACTATTTCTATTATTTCTTCTTAATTATAAATTTATTATTTTTAATATTAATAGCATATAAAAAGTGTTACACTTATTATATTAATCTTAAATAATGTCAAGTATTCTTAATTACAGTTGTTTATATTAAGAATCTTTTTACGTTATTAATATTAAAAACATTGACAATTGTATTTTTTGATTTACAATAAACAACGTGATTTACATTTACATTACTATTCTTTCCTAAATACTTCTGTAACCGATTTACTAGCGTGTAAATAACAATTAATTTAATAAAAAAACTTTAATTACGATAATAAAATGCATTTTTAAAAGTTAATCAATAATCTCATCCGGCTAATAAATAATATTCTCTTAACAGCATGTCTGAAGAACGTTTTAATAATAATTTTGTTTAATAATTATTATTATTATTAATAATTTTCATAACATTGAGTTTTTATTGTAATATTAAATATCGATAGACGAGTCAGTTTACGGTCTTTCTTTGCAATGGCAAGATTGCGATTTTGATTAACAGTTGCTTGTGATAATATATTGGTCGCCGTTCCTGTTTCACGAATAAAGCATTGTGAAGCATTGTATTTTAATCGCCTTAAATATATACGTTCAAGGAAATTACGTCTGTTCAAAGTATAAGGTATAGAAACAAAGAAAATGGATATTTTATTTTAAAAATATAACAAAATGTGTAAAACACAGTTTAAGTGGTTTAATAAAAACAAATACAGTTCTGTTCTCGCAGTCATCTATGACACTAATATATTTTTCTTTTAATAGAATTACTTATATATTATTATAATTGTGCACAATTTATATCATGTTACAACCGTTGTAAAAGACACATTTAAAATAATGTATTATTATTTTAAAGCGACTTTAACCTTACAACTAAAATAAAGAGTCCTCTTTATTGTTTATAGGAACATGTATAATGTATTTCTTAGTTACAATATGTAATGACTACTTGTATTTTATCTACTTTTTCGTAAAATATATTTTTATGATATGTAAACCATATAATAAACAAACAAGCAGTTAATACAAATCATTGTTAAAAAAAGAAGATAAATACATTGGAACAAATATCAACAAAACATTTAGGTCCGAATTTATAGACGTTTCTCAGTCAAAAACAGTGACAAATACAAACTGATTTTGAGAACTGACAATAAGAATGGTTTGAGAAACGTCTATAAATTCGGACTTTAGTGTTAAATTGTTTTCAATTACGCAAGTATTAGACGATATATGAAAAAAATTAAATTATCCATATTTCATTTTGGTGATTAGTTCGCTTCTTCCTCATGTGTTACTATAAAGCCTTTTTGAAGTTATACATGACAGAAGTCTAAAAAATACCGCATTCCAAGAACAATAATTCCAATAACAAATTTGGTAAAATTCTATTCCAATATTGTAATAAAATTTTACCAACCTATAATAATCAAATTAACATATTCCGTACCTGTGTCATAATGTCTCCTTTTAACAACTGTTGTCATGTCCGTAAAAAAGCTGTGTATTCTGTCTAGTAAATTTTTATCCAGAATGCATTGCACTGCGTTATATTTTATTTCCTTTTTCTTAATACAAGAAACGTCTTTACAGATATTGGAAACAAAATTAAGATGGAATTGCTGAAGTTGTTACTAGCTAGTAGTATAATATTTTCTTATCCTCTTTATGCTGCTTCTGAATATTTGGAAAATAATTCTACTCTCTCTGTTAAAACCCGTTTACCGGACTACATAATACCGAAGCATTATGACATTTATCTAGTTCAAAAAAAATCTAACGAGAACTTTCTCTCTAATGGCAGATGTCGTGTTTTTATTAAAGTTAATAAAACAACACAGAATATATATTTACATGTGCAACAGCCACATATAAAAATTAATTATGCCGCTCTGTTTAAAGTTTATTCTAATGTGAGCAAATCAGACTCTTATACGCCGAAAAGTGATACATACGACAAAGAAAGCCACATTTTGAGTTTTCATTTTGATGTATTATTACATGGGTATTACATTCTACAAACAGACTATTTCATCACATCAGAAGATAGAGATGTTGGAAGCTTGTTCAAAACTACCGACATAGATGAGACAGGATATATAACGCGCAAGTAAAAATAATAATGATAATAATAATAATAATCACAACAATTATTATGACAATTGTATTGTTTAGGGAGGTTCGAGCATTACTTGTGAGTCAAAAATGCGATTGAAATAAATGTCATTAAAACGATTCCGAATTATATGCAATATTAGTATAATGAATTGTGGATGCTACTTACGTGCTATATTCTTCGTAAATTATTAGCGTATAGAATATTAACAAACATATACTAGGGTATGAGAGCGTCAACGACTCGGGAATCGCTTATTTGGCCAACATTATAAGTTAGATTAGTTAGAACATGTCACTTTGTGACAATAAGCTTTCTATACTCGAAAGCCATCGTAGAGCCTTCATTTTTTTATATGATTTACATAAACACTTTACACAAATAATCGCAAAACTTGAGCAATATTGACCGTATAGTTTTTCTGTAATATTATTCAGAAGTTGACCACTTTTTGTCTACCCTTATGGAGAAAGTCGCTCCGAGGTAGATTATCACTGGTTTAGTACACACTTAGCCACCTGAGGACTTTGAAAAACTAGCATTTGATAGATAAAACATCAAGGATTGTGTAAAGACTTTAAAAATCGGATTTTACCGTGTGGATTGAAGGCTATACTGTCACAAAGTTTTGATCCTAGCCTAGAATGTTGGATAATAAGCAATTCCCGAGTCGTTGACGCTCTCATACCCCGGCATATGTTTGTTAATATTCTATACACTAATAATTTACAAAGAATATAGCACGTAAGTAGCATCCACAATTCATTATACTAATATTGCAAATAATTCGGGATCGCTGTAATGACATTTATTTCAATCGCATTTTTGACTCACAAGTAATGCTCGAACCTCCTTAAATGTTATATGTATATAGTTGATATATTACAAAACACATTGCAAAACAGCGATAGTAACATATTAATTATATAATAATAAAGCATTAAAATTTTATTTTTTAAGAAATACTAAATATATAAGAAACGTGTACAGTTCCAATTTTTTCAACTTTCAATGTTTAGTAGTGAATAATCATTAATCGTTGTCTAAGGTATATAATTAAAATGCAGCAGGTGGTTGTTCGCGACACATGTTCAAGCAATTGGAGCCCGATGAATGTTTCCATGTTGGGACAAATCAGCATTTAAAGCAACCTTTAATATATCTATTTCATAAGATAGAGGTTATTATGCTGTAACAAATATGCCGGATTTCAATGCAGAAGAAAATGGCATGACATTAACATGCTTCGAAAAAACTCCTGTAATATCTATACTCATCTTGTTGCAATTATGATGTCCAATTTTTCATTCACTGCATACAACGACTATCGTATGCATTTTTATTCGCTGACATTGAAGTGGCAACACATACAATTCGCATTGAATCTTGCTACCAAAGTCATGTCTCATTTGGAATCTAAATGAAAGTACTATAACTCTAGGAGAAATTTTGACCGTTATTTTTGTAGTTAAGCAACTTAGCATTTGGGTTAGTGCCCAATAAGTTAAATTTATTTTTGCGTAACTGAATATCGACAGAACTAATTGAAAAAATTGACTAGTATAACTTAAACATCTTTGACATAGATAGAATAGCTAATTGCGATTTTGAGTTACCCGGGGTTAACCATAAATCTCGCTTAAGAGAGAACTGTGACGTCACAGATGAGGACGGAACGTATCTCTAAATCTGAATTACGTTTTTGCAAATGTCAGTTGTCGGTGGAAAGTTGAGTTAATCATCTTACAAATGCGATTACCTTAACTCATGTTCATAACCTACATAACTTGGTTAACCAAATTAAAATTAACATTATTTGTATAACCCAAATTTGTGGATGTAAAATTTAAAAATTAGGAGAGTAAAATTGAATTGTGGTTGTTAACTCGAAATGTGTTTTATGAAAAAGTTTGAGTTACAATTCTGTTTTCAACTTGACTATTCAAAAATCAGTGATCCGTTATCTAAAATAGATGTGTCGGTAATCTGAAATCAGGAATTGATAATTCATAAATAGGTATGTTTAATCTGAAATCACCGTTACGGATTCCGTAATCGTGATTTCAGATTAAACATATCTATTTCTGAATTATGCTTAATCTGAAATCACGGTTACGAAATCCGTAATCGTGATTACAGATTAAACATACCTATTTCGGAATTATCAATTCCTGATTTCAGATTACCGACATATCTATTTTAAAATTATAAGTTCCTTACTCTGCCGTTACGCAGTCAATGTCTCGCTGTGCCTGTTAGTTCTTGTTTTCATCTTGTATTACCTTAACTCATATTCATAATCTATATAACTCTAAATTGTGGTTGTCCGAGAGCAGAAATATAAGTTTTAGAAGAGTTACAGTAAAATAGATCGTTAGTTCAGCGTTAGCGTACTAGGCTACCATTCCGGAATCTTATAGGTTCTTAGGTTCGAATCCCGTCAATGCGTGCGTATACAAAAATTGTAAAACAATGCGTAATTGTAAATAATAAAATAGAATATATGCGAAACCATGAATACAGTTTAACTTAAAAATAGAAAAAATAAGAACAATTTACAAATAAAAATTTTTTTTTTTAGTTCAGCCGTAACTCAAATTTTTGCTTACATTACCTGATTCTTTAGTTAGGTATTTCAGATAGTAGGTAAGTTACAACTCAAATTTCTTATAAGACTAGTCGGTGTCTTCATTTACGTATTCCTCAAATAAGGTTACTGGATCTTCTCATCGTCGTTGTCTAACTGATTGTGAGATGTGCAATTACTGCAACAGCAATTCGATGATATAACTGTGTTTGGAGGACTCGAGATGTCTTCTCATAACCAACAATCACACTTGCTTAAGTCAATTTTTAGGTTTTCAACTGATATTATTCCTCTGACGTCATCATTTTGATGACGTATTTCTAGTCCAAATACGAGGTTACGTAAAATTAGAGTTACGAGCAATCCAAATAATTTGATTACTAGTATTGGCCCCCAAAATGGGTTGCTTAACTGTATATTTTTCTCCCAGAGAAGATACCTTTAAATGTAGATTACGTTGCAACACTAGGTATTCCACGTGATTGCATTGAGTATTACGGAATCGTTTTTTTCAGGTAATAAACGTCATTAGAACAAGTGATATTATCTGTTATAGTTAATTAGAAAAAAGATATTAGTTTAATCAATTAAAACAGAAAATTATTATGTGCATAATATATGCAATATGCCTTATTGTTAATTATAGACATGTCTTAATCTACAATCTTGTAATAAAAATTTATACAGTTGACAATACTATACGTTTATATTAATTGTAAATATTATAAATGTTATTTATATATTTTTTTAAAAATACTTTTTTAGAGACACATTTATTATCTACGATAACGAATCATATCCTGTTGCTTATAAGTTAAATGTGGCAAAGATAATAGCACGTGCTGTAGCACATCAATCGTTTGGTAATTTAGGTACCCCTCTCTGGTGGTCCTACGCGTGGATGAAAGAGGGCATTTCTACTTTATAATTAGCACTAGATGTATTAATGAGATTCTTCTTTATGTTTTTAATGCTATTTTATTTATATTATTAAAGAGAAATGCTTATAATGATATCGCATAATATATGTGTATCTATTTTAAAATAATATCTAAAATGTAATTAAACTTTCAAAATTTGTTTTAGTTTTTTAAAATTAGGAATGTTGATTAACGAACGTTTTAAAACATATGAGATAATCGAATTAAAAAACAAGCCGTTTTTGGTCAGGACTAAATTTTGGTTGTCTAATAAAATTATTCGTGTGAATCCTGGCTAGGGTGTTATTTTTCGCTACATGTTCTATATTACCTATATCCTATTCTATATATCCCGTGCTCTTTCTAATATGCTAACGATGTATTGGTTGTTGATTAAATTGATGATTAATTTAATTATGTGATAGTACTTTTCCAGCTTTAGTTGTAGCTATAACGTTTCAAGATTGTTTGTAACGGCGCGGCGCGTGGTTTGCTAGTGCGATAAATTGTACATAAATTTACACAAATAATTTTATAAAGTAACCAAGAATTAGCTGTCCTGACCAAAAACGGTTTCTTCTTTAATTTGATTTATTATATATGTATATCATATCAGTCCTGGTTTACTTATTATTATATGAGATAATATTAATATTATGTTAATAATAATAATGTTAACGCAAACGGTTTTTCCAATTAAAATTATTTTGATTTTAATCAATTACTTATATTAAATGTTTATTATATCATTTTTTTAGATTTACCGAAATTTTTATATATTGAACTTGTTTGTAGTCCAGATTCTACAAGAATCTCTCCGTTTGGATGGTTTGGATTCCCATTATTTCCCTGGACTCAATATGAAACCTCTTATGTCGGAAACCAACACGCCCTCTGAAATCAATACACTTTTCTCTTTTTCATACTACAAGAAAGGTAAAACTTTGCCAATATAAAATTAAACAATTTTCTGTATAACCTTTAAAGTAAATATTAGAATAGAAAGCTGAGAAGATTAATTTTAAATAAGATAAAAAATTGATTATAATGTAAACTTATTATTTTCTATAAGATTAATAATTTGTATAAATTTCTTTAAGCTGAGTGTATGACAAATTTATGTCTGTGAAGTTAGCACCTCTTTTTCAAAATTTAAAAAAAATTATTAGAGTTCCAAATGTCCCCGCAAGAGTTCCTGAGTTCTCTATAGATTGTAGAAAGAGTTCCGCCATTTAAAGTGACGAAAACACCATTTTAAAAATGGGGGAGCTAACTTTACGGCGCACCTCATTTTTAAATAAATCAATTTTTTATGGTGGATTTGGAAGTATTTCGATGAGATCTAGAGTTCCCTATAGGTTTTAGAAAGAGTTCCGCTCAAATAACGCCGAAAATCGAAAATTAAAAAAACCTTCTTTAAATTATTTTTTTTTTGGTGGATTTGGAAAGATTTCGATGAGTTCTAGAGTTCCCTATAGGTTTTGGTAAGAGTTCCATTCAAATAACCCCAAATATCAATGATAAAGTGGAACGCATATTTCAAAGTTGCGCAAATTTTCAAAAATCCGCAGTTCTGATAGGAGTTCTGGGAGGCCCCGCAAGAGTTCTATCAATGTCTATAAGGAGCCGGAGCGCTACGGCGAATATTTAAAGAGATACGGACATCCAATGGGTGCTCCTCGAAAAATGGCTATGTCTTAAGGGATAGAAATTTTTTTTCGAATTCGGCAGTTCTGATTGAAGTTCTGGGAGGCCCCCCAAGAGTACTATCTACTAAACGAAGAGGCATTGGGTTGGTCACAATATGATTTGATTATAAAGTGTGCACATCGAGAGCCTCGTTTAACATTATAATTTATAGCCTGTTATGTATGTATACGTATATCAGAAAATTAATCTGAATTTGAAAAGTAAATTTAAATAGAATAAGTTTTGTTTTTAATACTTACCAGCTTGTTGAGAATTGATTATTATGCTGTTATTTGAATGATTGTAAGGAACAAAAACTTGTTTATCCCGTTCTGCCGGGTTTAATCACATGCCACGAATAAGTAAAGAGTCATTATGTTCGATATAATCTTGTGTAAACCGTGTCACAGGTATCAATAACATTTGCTGATGATATGTATCGATATTTTCTAATAAAACCAGACATCATAACTGTTATAAGACAAATTATAAAAGTTGTCTATATAAGAGTTAATATTTTTAATTAAAATATTTTGGTTACAAATAACCCTTATAAATGATTAAAATTATATTTTGGTTACTAATAACAATTATCGATGACGGAAATTTAATTTTGGTTACCAGTAACCAATATAAATAACCGGAATTTAATTTTGGTTTATACCAGTAACCATTATCGATAACCCGAATTTTATTTTGGTTACACATAACCATAATCGACAGCAAAAAATTTTTTGGTTACCGATAACCAATATCGACGGCAAAAATTTTTTCTGATTGCATTTGACTATTGTCAATTGTTATTAACATTACTGATAATTAGTATTCATTGACAACTTAAAAAAAATTAATTATAAAACTTATATATTTTATTTTAAACAAACAAACGGGATAAAAATATATGAAACATCCCGTATAGAAATTTTTTTAGAATCTAGTCCAATTGCCCAAAATAATTATAGGTTCTAGATTGAAAATCTATGCAGGTTCTGGTTAGAAGTGTAATGTTTTGAATATGCGAATCTAATTGTAAGTGGGAAACATAAACAGATCCCATTTGGTCACCCCCAACGTTTTTCCAAAGATTATTCCGGTTTACATTTTATACCAAAATTGAACAAAATATATGAAACAATTGGAGTATTTACTCTTTACAAGTATATGTGTGTACATATTGGGAAAACGTTGGGAGTGACCAAATGAGATCTGTTTATGTTTCCCACTTACAATTAGATTCGCATATTCGAAACATTACACTTCTAACCAGAACCTGCATAGATTTTCCATCTAGAACCTATAATTATTTTGGGCAATCGGACTAGATTCTAAAGAAATTTCTATACGGGATGTTTCATATATTTTTATCCCGTTTGTTTGTTTAAAATAAAATATATAAGTTTCATAATTAATTTTTTTTAAGTTGTCAATGAATACTAATTATCAGTAATGTTAATAACAATTGACAATAGTCGAATGTAACCAGAAAAAAATTTTGCCGTCGATATTGGTTATCGGCAACCAAAAAATTTTTTGCTGTCGATTATGGTTATGTGTAACCAAAATAAAATTCAGGTTATCGATAATGGTTACTGGTATAAACCAAAATTAAATTCCGGTCATTTATATTGGTTACTGGTAACCAAAATTAAATTTCCGTCATCGATAATTGTTATTAGTAACCAAAATATAATGTTAATCATTTATAATGGTTATTTGTAACCAAAATATTTTAATTAAAAATATTAACTCTTATGTATAATTATTTTGGGTAATTGGACTAGATTCTAAAGAAATTTCTATACGGGATGTTTCATATATTTTTATCCCGTTTGTTTGTTTAAAATAAAATATATAAGTTTTATAATTAATTTTTTTTAAGTTGTCAATGAATACTAATTATCACAGTAATGTTAATAACAATTGACAATAGTCAAATGCAACCAGAAAAAATTTTTGCCGTCGATATTGGTTATCGGTAACCAAAAAATTTTTTGCTGTCGATTATGGTTCTGGGTAACCAAAATAAAATTCAGGTCATTGATAATGGTTACTGGTATAAACCAAAATTAAATTCCGGTCATTTATATTGGTTACTGGTAACTAAAATTAAATTTCCGTCATCGATAATTGTTATTAGTAACCAAAATATAATTTTAATCATTTATAATGGTCATTTGTAATCAAAATTTTTTAATTAAAAATATTAACTCTTATATACAACAACTTTTATAATTTGTCTTATAACAGTTATGATGTCTGGTTTTATTAGAAAATATAGATACATATCATCAGCAAATGTTATTGATACCTGTGACACGGTTTACACAAGATTATATCGAACATAATGACTCTTTACTTATTCGTGGCATGTGGTTAAACCAGGCAGAACGGGATAAACAAGTTTTTATTCCTTATAATCATTCAAATAACAGCATAATAATCAATTCTCAACAAGCTGGTAAGTATTAAAAACAAAACTTATTCTATTTAAATTCACTTTTCAAATTCAGATTAATTTTCTCATATAGGGTGTTTGAAACAAAAGTACCCAGCCGAAAAATGGGGGTAGATTGGGTCAAACCGAGACGAAAAGTCATGTACCATTTTGCAAGATTCGCAATAGTTAACGAATTATTAATTGATACGTCTGAGCAAATGAGCGCATGAGAAGCGGTAGGCCAAACTCAGCAGACATGTAAAATAACATTTAATACCATAAAATAGTATTTTACGTGTCTGCCGAGTTTAGCCTACCGTTTGAAACAAAAGTACCCAGCCGAAAAATGGGGGTAGATTGGGTCAAACCGAGACGAAAAGTCATGTACCATTTTGCAAGATTCGCAATAGTTAACGAATTATTAATTGATACGTCTGAGCAAATGAGCGCATGAGAAGCGGTAGGCCAAACTCAGCAGACATGTAAAATAACATTTAATACCATAAAATAGTATTTTACGTGTCTGCCGAGTTTGGCCTACCGTTTGAAACAAAAGTACCCAGCCGAAAAATGGGGGTAGATTGGGTCAAACCGAGACGAAAAGTCATGTACCATTTTGCAAGATTCGTAATAGTTAACGAATTATTAATTGATACGTCTGAGCAAATGAGCGCATGAGAAGCGGTAGGCCAAACTCAGCAGACATGTAAAATAACATTTAATACCATAAAATAGTATTTTACGTGTCTGCCGAGTTTAGCCTACCGTTTGAAACAAAAGTACCCAGCCGAAAAATGGGGGTAGATTGGGTCAAACCGAGACGAAAAGTCATGTACCATTTTGCAAGATTCGCAATAGTTAACGAATTATTAATTGATACGTCTGAGCAAATGAGCGCATGAGAAGCGGTAGGCCAAACTCAGCAGACATGTAAAATAACATTTAATACCATAAAATAGTATTTTACGTGTCTGCCGAGTTTGGCCTACCGTTTGAAACAAAAGTACCCAGCCGAAAAATGGGGGTAGATTGGGTCAAACCGAGACGAAAAGTCATGTACCATTTTGCAAGATTCGTAATAGTTAACGAATTATTAATTGATACGTCTGAGCAAATGAGCGCATGAGAAGCGGTAGGCCAAACTCAGCAGACATGTAAAATAACATTTAATACCATAAAATAGTATTTTACGTGTCTGCCGAGTTTGGCCTACCGTTTGAAACAAAAGTACCCAGCCGAAAAATGGGGGTAGATTGGGTCAAACCGAGACGAAAAGTCATGTACCATTTTGCAAGATTCGCAATAGTTAACGAATTATTAATTGATACGTCTGAGCAAATGAGCGCATGAGAAGCGGTAGGCCAAACTCAGCAGACATGTAAAATAACATTTAATACCATAAAATGGTATTTTACGTGTCTGCCGAGTTTGGCTTACCGCTTCTCATGCGCTCATTTGCTCAGACGTATGAATTAATAATTCGTTAACTATTGCGAATCTTGCAAAATGGTACATGACTTTTCGTCTCGGTTTGACCCAATCTACCCCCATTTTTCGGCTGGGTACTTTTATTTCAAACACCCTGTATACGTACGAGGTCTGTCCAATAAATACGCGAACTGCTTTGCTCGGGTGGCCTTAAGTTGAAATTCGCGCGAGAGCACTGGCTACTTTGTTGCCGGGTGAGCCACTGAAGCGTCAGTAATCACCAAACCGTCGCAAGCGTACCGCTCGAACCGGGAATTTTTTTGTGGCGTGTGTTTTATGCTCTTGTCGACGATGGAAATTGACGAACAGATGGAACAACGAGTCAACATCAAATTTCTGGAGATAAGACCATAAACAGCCTTTAACATTTCATGAATTTTCCGAGAATTTTTCCAAAGTTTCACCAGAAATTTGATGTTGACTCGTTGTTCCATCTGTTCGTCAATCTCCAATCGTCGACAAGAGCATAAAACACACGCCACAAAAAAATTCCCGGTTTGAGCGGTACGCTTGCCTCGACGGTTTGGTGATTACTGACGCTTCAGTGGCTCACCCGGCAACAAAGTAGCCAGTGCTCTCGCGCGAATTTCAACTTAAGGCCACTCGAGCAAAGCAGTTCGCGTATTTATTGGACAGACCTCGTATAGTTACATAACAGGCTATAAATTATAATGTTAAACAAGGCTCTTGATATGCACACTTTATAATCAAATCATATTGTGACCAACCCAATGCCTCTTCGTTTAGTACTGACCCAAGATTACTTCCGAAAACATTGTTTCTAATCACAGTTGCTCTATTCCGACTCCTCTATATGCCCCTTAAGTTTGTCAAGAAGCTTTCGAATCACCCTGTATACTATGCACTCTGTTCTTTCGTGAAGAAAAAATATTTGAAAATGTTTTTTATTAAATCCAATTAAAAACATTTAATAATAGAAAAACATATTTACTGTACAACAGGTTATTATCGTGTTTATTACTATATCGATAATTGGGGGAAAATTGCGAGACAGTTAAATACAACAGAATACACGAGAATACATGTTCTCAATCGTGCCCAAATTATTGATAATGCGTTTTATTTTCTAATAAACGATCAACTCGATTTATCTGTATTCTTGGAACTTGCAAAATATTTACAGGAAGTAACAGATTATGTAGCATGGTATTCTATGATCAAAGCTCTCGAATACATGTGTTATTTTCCATTCGATGAAAGTACATACATTAAGGTAAATATAATAAAAAAATTTTGTTAAAAACTATTTGATGCATTTATTCGTAGAATTAAAATATCGATTTCATATATAAAAGACTATTAAAATCCTTTTTCTAAAAATAAAAGCACATGTGTAAGTAAAACATTTTGTTTAGTTTTTTTATAATATTTTGGTTTAAAAAATAAAAATTAAAAACGTTTAAAAACATTAAATTATTATTAGATATTAAATCATATTTTTATTATGAAACATTTATATAAAACATAATTTTGAAAAAAATGTGATTGTATTATATACCAAAGCATATACAATTTTATATAAATTTATTCACATCACACGTGACTAATAAGCATAAAATTTATATTAGGTATATGGTACAATAATTTTGTATATTGTTATATAGGAACATAAATTGATAGAACTATGTTTAACTAATGTTTTAATTTTTAGTTATTAAATGATTTTAATACAATGTAGAAATTGAAAATAATTCAAAACATAACTTAAAAAAAATGTGATATTATTTTATAGCAAAACTAATTTTGCAAAATCTTATAGGGAAGTTATAGTAATAATTAATTATAAAGAATTATTTTCTAAAACATTATACATAACAGAAATCATCTCATACACAATGGCTGTATGTTGAAAGACTGCAAAATGATATGTATAAGTAATATATAGGTATATACATATACGCTTAACAATGCAAGATACATATGTGTGAGTGTATAACATTTAAGAATTGAAAAGTTTTGAAATTTTATCTTATCCATTTTACTGAGAGAAGAACTAGTTTTACAATTTGCATCATACATGCATGAAAAAAACAAATTATTTAAAATAAAAACAATTTATATTATTTAATTTAATGAAATTTTAGGAATATATGCAAAATATTTTGAGTGTGCTTCTTAGAAAAATAGGATACACGGAAGAGCCTGACGACAGTGGCGACAGTGATCTTATAAAATGTTTAAGGCAAGAAGCCGCAAAATGGGCTTGTATTCTTGGTGACCAAACGTGCAAAAAGAAAATGCCGCCAATAAATTAAAATGGCATATCGATAATTCTACAACAAACAAGTAAGTTGTAATAATTCACACATATATACGGAACATTTTAGACATTTGATTACACTCAAAATTTCACATATAGAAAAGTTTGTGAACAATTTTATAACATGCTTGAAACATGAATCCGCAAAATAGGCACTTATTTTTAATAAACCTTAATGTTAAAGTAATGCCAACTCTAGTTTGAGATGACATTTTCATAATCCTGAAGAGGGCAGATAACATGATTAATTATTTTAATTATTTTAATAACTAATAATTTTTCCTCTATATACCTATTTGCAAGATGCTTGAAAAAGTATTTGACTAAGGTATAAGATATAAAGAAAGAAGTCGAGCGTGACTTACAAGGGACATTCGGCAACTCGAAAATTCAAATAAATCTGAAACTTTGCATAATAGTAGAGTAGTAGGACCTAATAAGAAAACAATTTTTTGTTGGTGCTAATAAACGGTTCTATGGAAGAAACACTCCTTCGAAAAAAATCGGTTTTTCTCTTTCGAGCCGAATATCTACGAAACTATAAGAGATAGAAAGATGTTCCAAAATGGAAATTCAATGGTTTAAAAAGTACTTTGAAATAATGATAAAAAGAATTTTTATTTTATTAATTTTTAAATATACTCTTACCAAAAACCATTTTTTTCTAAAATTTTAAGAATTGTTTATCACCAAATAAAAGGTTATTTTTTTACGAATTCAACCATGTGTGATAAAGTTATGTTATGAAAAACCATTTTCGAGAAATAATTACAAACGCCGCTGTAAACTGGTATCTATCCGTGTCCGTCCGTGCGCTTGGTTATTCACAACACGTTCCGTTCGCTTCTTTCATAGACGAAGATAAGTACGATAGCAAATACATTTGAAAGACATACAATATGTATATAATTATGAGAGTTTCTATCGCAGAATATAAATATACATATATCATTGGAGAAATAAAATATGTAAAATTATTTTGCGAGCGTTGTTCGAAGAGATGACTTTGTTTTATCGTATCTTATTATTAATTGCTGCAATTTTGTAGATATATATTGATATTTTAAAAATTAATTTATTAATTTACCTATTAATTTATTTATTAAAATTAATCTATTTATTTATTAAAATTAATTTATTAATTTATTCATCTACTATTAATTTAGACTTCTTGCAATCTTATTTTATAATTTTTTAATACAATTTTTAAAATTAATTGTGATATAAATTTTTGTCACATTAATCTTACAAGTATTGCGAAGAAACGATTTTTGGTACTTCGTATAACTTTAGTTTAATGTAACAAAAGTTACACGTTCTCGCAATACATGATAACAATGCTAAATATTTGCAGCAATATTTGTAAGCAGACACGATTATATAAATAATATTTATATATAATAAATATGTTATAACGTACAAAAAAATAGGTAAAGTCACATACGAATTATTTACGATTCTTTCAACCACAGGTAAATATTTTGTTTTTCATTAATAAATTGTATCGTATATTACATTATTATCGCATTTTTCACTTTAATATCAGTCTGCTAATGAAAAGATATATGATATTATTAAATGTTATTGTATTTTTCACTTTAATATCAGTCTACTCATGAAAAGAATATTAGATCTCTTGAACATCACGTACATTTTATCGCGTACATTTTTTCCTACGTAGTTATATCACATACGTTCACATAATATTTATTGAAGTGTCATCTTAAATTTTGTATAAAAGCGGTACGTTTCTGCATTTTATTTACAGTCTAACATTATTTGAACAGTACGAAATTATACCATTTATGGGAAAATTTAAAAGTGTTTTAAAGAATTTGTGTTAAAATGTCAATAATAAATATAGCAAATGTTATAAACTTATTAATCACAACGTTCAACATTGCAAATTTTGCTGTCTCGCCTGTTAATCACCACAAGTTGAACTTCATGATGCTATTTCCGATCTAATAAAAAGTGCTGTAAATTATGATGTTGCGATTGAACACGGATGGGGACTTGATTTTGATGATTCGGCGAAGCCACATGATGTACAATTTGTGGACGTGTATGATGTTGATGCTGAAGAAGAAGATAATTATGAAGACGAAGTTTGTGTGGTGGATAACGAAGGTGGAAGTATAAACTTAAATTACAAAAGAAAAGCAGTTGAATTTTGGAACAGTGGAAAAAAAGGACGTTTATCTATTACTGCTGTACAAAATCGTTTTAGACAGGTAAAATTTTATTTAAAAAATAAGGAAAAATAATACAAGTTAAACGATCAAGTGGACGTACGTTGTGTATGAATAGTAGTTTTAAACTTATATTACTTATATCGCATATCTGCGTTTATCTACATTAGTTCATAAATCTTTTTATTTTTAATTAGATTTTTTTAATATCAAACTCCTTGTCTTCTAGATAAAATCTGTTTCGCAATTGTATAGATGGCAAGAAAATGTAATGCGCGAAGGGACAAACAGGGACAAACTTGTATTTATTGCCGAATATGTACTAACAAAACTCCAAGAAGCTATGGCTAGAGGATCTATCATTTACGATATGAATTTGTGAACATTTTTTAAGAATTGTAATTGTTTAAAATTATAGTTTTTAATCTCATCAAAAACTTATTCCGTTTTTTATGTTGTGCGATAGAAACTCTCATAATTATATACATATAGTATGTCCTTCAAATGTATTTGCTATCGTACTTATCTTCTATGAAAGAAGCGAACGGAACGTGTTGCGTGAATAATCGAGCGCATGGACGGACACAGATAGACTGTTTACAGCGGCGTTTGTAATTATTTCTCGAAAATGGTTTTTCATAACATAACTTTATCACACATGGTTGAATTCGTAAAAAAATAACCTTTCATTTGGTGATAAACAATTTTTAAAATTTTAGAAAAAAATGGTTTTTGGTAAGAGTATATTTAATAATTAATAAAGTAAAAAATTCTTTTTGTCATTATTTCAAAGTACTTTTCAAACCATTGAATTTCCATTTTGGAACATCTTTCTATCTTTTATAGTTTCGGAGATATTCGGCTCAAAAGAAAAAAACCGATTTTTTTCGAAGGAGTGTTTCTTCCATAGAACCGTTTATTAGCACCAACAAAAAATTGTTTTCTTATTAGGTCCTACTACTCTACTATTATGCAAAGTTTCAGATTTATTTGAATTTTCGAGTTGCCGAATGTCCCTTGTTAGCAGCAAGCGCACCGGTTTGCTATGCTAGAGAGGTCTCGGGTTCGATTCCCGGTAGGACCTAGAAATTTTCGCTCGTGCTCCCTCTCAGAAGGCAATGGCAAACCACTGAGAGTATTCTTGCCAAGAAAAAGCCTCTCAATTTAGCCGTTCGGAATCGGCGTAAAACAGTAGGTCCCATATGCCTGGTAGTATCATGATCAGCGTGCGCGCTACAGGCACATGAGAGAGGCTCACTACGCGCTGACAAGCGCTATGGACGCAAGGAAGGATAAGATATAAAGTCATAAAAATAAATTTTCTAACAAATTATTATTTGTTCTGGATATTGTAGACTTTTGCCATGGTGGAAGAAATGGACATACTGTAATGGTTTTAACATATCTGATTCCAATGTTACATGATGGTCAATGTTCGATGTATGGATGAAAAGATCTGATAATAGACTTATGGAATTCTTATCTTGCGGTGTATTTCCTTATAACTATAGCAATTACGTAATATTTGATACATCGGAAAATTATATTTTTAAAGCGCCAAGATGTAAAGATGCAAGTATGCAAGCCAAGGAGCGTATTAATTGTTTCTTTTTCACTATTGAAAAGAATGCAAACAATAATGTGACACTTAAATACATATTAAAATATTTTGAAGAAATAAAACCGAGGTAATTTTATTTTTCTTGATAAACAAATACCTAGTAAACACCGAGCATCTCAGTTATATTACCTTTATATTATAATTTCTCATTCAACAATGTAAATGCAAATAACACACCTGTTATAATACATTTACATTAATTGTTGAGTGAGAAATTATAACATAGATGTACTGCAACTAATACTTAATTGTTACTTGCTGGGTATTTATTATAACACATAACATAAATATTTGTTATGGTATACTAATTGAAAATATCTGTGGGTTTAATTTTGTAGGGAAATTAATACGTATGCAGCATTAATTGTAATTAATAATCATTTGTATTCTGAGAAAAATTTTGATCAGGTAAATTGAAATTTTGTTATTAACCCGGACATATTAATATTTTGTTTTTAAGTTTATATGTATATTTATTATTATAAGTATTCTCTGTAATTATGCTAAAAGCGAAATATTAGGTTGCATTACGTTTTTATAATGCAAAATAAAATTGTTATTTATTTGTAGTACAGATTAAAATAATCTGTTTCAGATAAAAAAATTCATGAGCAATAATGAGAAAAAAATACGAAATATTATTCCCAAACTTTCTGGGTATTATCACTATAATGAAAAGGTAAATTTAATAAACTGTGAAAAAAATATGTAACTTCTTATTAATAAGCCTATCCATAGTATCCATATTTATGTAATTCGTATAAATATTATTTTGTATTCATTATCTCATATATAAATAAAAAATGATTAATAAGGAATAGCGTATAATTTTTATTTTAGTATACAATATTTACAATAATAGATCTTTATTCTTTAATAATAAATAAATAAAAATTTTGTTTCAGGTAGACAAGTGCGTAAATAAGTGCCTGATTGAGGAACTGACAGTTCCGTTAGTCCAAATTAAGTTAAAATTACGTTCATCTGAAATCGCAAGACAAATGTATTATTTTCAAATTTTTATGCCAAAACAAGACAAAAATAAATTATAATAATTAATCAACAAGTGAGGTCACAAAATATGATGAATAGAAAGTATAATAACTGTTATATATTCATATATTTAAGTTCTTTATCATGTAGATCTATTACTACTAAACATTAATTTTATTTTTTCTATTATTATTATATTTTATATCTTATACTATTATTTTTTAATTTGTACAGAATAAGAGGCATTGGTGGATTTTCTAGAACATTTTATTAAAATTACTGTTATATGTCATTTCTGTCGTAGAATTTAGAATATCAAAAAAATTTACCAATAATTTTTGCAATTATTTGACAAAAAATAGTGACTTAAAAATATTTATAAATTTATTTATTTATTGGACAATTATAATTATGTGTATTATTTGTTAATATTATTGTTAATCTTTTGCTTTAAAAGGACATTTATTGTATGCTAAATTTGAAGAATTGAACGATCTTACCGTGAAGTTCGATTACAATTATGCTGTCTCGTCCGGATGGATATAATGTAGTAGCGTTCCGCTGCGCTATCCTCAACAGGCAATTTTAAAGCATTGCAAAATCAAAAGCAATGCTATCACGCTTGCCCCCAGCCGAGCATGCACGTCCACGACTCTTCATACTTTTAAAGCTAACAAATCTGAATAAAGGGAAAAGGAGGGTGGGATTGTCCATCCGGACGAGACAGCATAATTGTAATCGAACTTCACGGTAAGTTTGTTCAATTCTTCAATTATGCAACGTCTCGTCCGGATGGATATAATGTAGATGTTTAAAGCTCAGATTTGTTGAGAATAACGGATAACAAACCATTATTCGTACTGTTGTGAACAATAATCAGAAATACAGAAAAGAGAACAATATTTAAGTTTACAGAAATATTAAGGATAGTAGACTGAAAGGACGGATCCTTAATTATTGGTCGATTATAAAAGCGAGCGAAGACTGAGAGGATCTAGTCCAACCCGAAGTACGACGAATCACGTCTAAACTCACAACCTTGCTGGCCGCAAAAGATACCGGAGCATGACGAGTAGAATGAGACGAAGAAATAGAAATATCGACACCAGCTGCTTCCAGTTCTGTTTTGACGACCTAATGACTGGGAAGACTCGGAACTATAAAGAGAACGAAAAGAAAAGAAGAAAGAAACACAATCCTTGTGTCGGAGTACATGAGTGACCTTAAGATGAAACTTGGTCAAAGTAAAAATACTAAAGATCTGGTTTTTCCAAAAAGGCTTAAATGTAAGTAAAGACTGGGATCTAACAATTCCAGAGGTCTTAAGCCTAGCCGGAATCTTGATAAATAACGAATCCGAGATGAAAATGTTAGAAAACCAAATAGCTACCAGAGTTTTCATTCTCTGAGCAGTCGTAAGAGCAAGAAGAGTTACTAATTTTCTAAAGATAAGATCGAGTGAAAGATTAACATAGGGATACAAGGTTGCTAAATGAGCAATGACCGGGGATGGATCCCAAATAAAATCATATTGGACGTTGTGGTTTCAATGCCGCAACCCCCTTGAAAAAACGTTTCACTAGCAGGTGAGAGCCTACCTCATCTAAGGAAAGAAGAGAGATGACCGAGTGGTATTTATAGTAGAATACGAGCCAATAATAGGCAGAGAAAAAGATAAAAATTCCAAAAGCATCGAAACTGGAGCAGAGAAACAACTGATATGTGTCTGCTTATAAAAATACCACCACAGCCTAATAGGTTTAGAATATTGAGCTAATGTAGCGTCTGTAATAGATGCGAGCGTTGCATCCACCGCTGATGCCGGTGTTCCCTTGATTAAGAAGGATTGGCGAGTAATTTCGCGACCAACAGGGAAATCTTGTTCCAAGCTGGGTGGACAACTCTGAAAGGAAAAGAGAGCATGTTAGTGTCAGACTCAAAACGAAACGGTGGGCGGTGGGTCGACGATAAGTTGATTAAACAGGGGAAACCAAGGTTGGGCCGGCCAACAAGGGACGACTACAACCCCCTCTGCTTTATCAGTAAAAATTTTACGTAAAACTTAAAGAATTAAGATAAAAGAAGGGAAGGTATAGAAATAAAGACTATTCCAATCAAGAGAAAAAACATCGACTACGTGTGCCAAAGGATCTGGAAGCCAAAAGACAAAGAGAGGGCATTTTGTATTAATTGACGTGGCAAATAAGTCAATATCAAAGGTCCAAAATAAGCATTAATATATTCAAAATAGGTCTACTCAAGAGTTCACTCAGTATCTTCTGAAACAACAGAGAATCAGCGTCTGCTTCAATATTCTGAGCGGAAGAAACGTATGGAGCATATACAAAAAGATCCCTGATCACAAATATTACGTTGAGAATCAACTGTAAAAACTGCTCTCCACCACAAAAGGTCCTCTCTAATCGAAACTGGAAGAGACAACTGCGCTACAAAGTTATCCTCTGCCGCAGTAAGAGCTAGAAACTTTACCCTTTCCAGGATCTCAGTATGAAACATTCCATACTGTACAGCTAGACAAACAGAGGTTTGAGAGCTTGCAAAACACTGGATTCTGCAAGATTTTTTATCTAAAAAAAAGAGTCAAATTAAAAAGTTTCTTTTGTCCAAAGGAATCGAAACAGAAAAATGCTCAGTAATAAAAATGAAGCCTAAAAAGTGACAAGATTTGGCTGGAATGAGCTCACTCTTACGCTTGTTTACTATAAAAGCTAAAGAAGATAAGAGGCTCACAGTAGCAGAAACATTCTACAAACATTGAAGAAATGACGATGCAATGAGGAGAACGTCGTCCAAATAAACGACTGTAAGGAAAACCATGTCTCTAAGAGAACAGAGTATTGGCTACATAATCTTTGTAAAGATATAAGGGGCTGATGCAAGTCCAAAAGGCAGGGCCTTAAATAGAAAAAGATAGTCCTGAAAACGGAAACGTGAGAATTACTTGTCCTCCTGGTGAATTGATAGAAGCAAGTACGCGTCTTGCAAATCAAAAAATATACACCTTATATACTGGGGTACATATATTAATAAAATTCCTATAAAGGTTTTCACACTCTGACAAGCGCAGCATATATGACATATGCATTGACCTGGGATCTCTCTCATTTCATCACTTCTTTGGCAAGAATACTCCCGGTGGATTGCCATTGCATTCTGATAGGTAGCGATCAAATAAAAACCGACAATTTTTGGTCGAATTCGAGCTCGGTTCGTCCATTCCTTGGGCTCACTAGGCCAGCGCGCATCCATCTGCGCTAAAATTGCCACTAGAAGCAAGAAAATCGTCGGGAAAGAGAAGGCGTATAGCCATCTTCCAATCCTCCAACTTAAAAAGTGGAGCAAAGATGAATTCATTGAAGCGTTTCAGATTCAAAATAAATCTCCAAACTCCCGACGATATTCTAATTACAAAAAACAAAGACAGAAATTGATTTTCACAAACAGATACGGGTTCAATAGCTCCAATATTAATAAGCCTGGTAATCTCCTGATTACATATTTGCTCTTCAAACTTTGACAAATAAACAGGAGGCTCAATAACCGGACAAGGAGAAAGCTGTCTAAAAGGAAGTCTGTACCCAAAAATGGCCTGCAGGATGAAAGGGTACGAAGTAATCTCCTTCCACCGGTAAAGGAAAAGAGACAGCCTGCCAGCAACATTTACCTGCTCGGACTCTAACGTCTCCTCAAGTGGGATCTGGAGTGGTACGATGATCGGCGACTGCTGGACAACAACCCTGCTCTCCTTGTCGCCGTTGTTCTCGCATTTAATGCAGGGTCGCGGAAATTTACCGACTTGGAATGAGCTGCCTGCGGCGGATGTTTAATAGGCTGCTGCACCTTACTGGAAACTGCCAATGGCGTTTTCACAATATCCTTCGAAGATTTCTCCAAAGTAGATGCCTTCTTCATCTCTTCTCCAAAAGTTGAACCAAATGGAAAGTTATCCGCTGGGATGGCAGCTGATGTGGTCTTAGCAAGGAGGTTAAAAGCAGGTTTAATTTGTACTCTTTTAGATAAGGAAAAGGAGATATTAAAAAGATCTGCTGAAATCTTAGCTCCCTTATTAACGTACGCAACGGCCGAACGAGCTTCGGGAACCAAATAATGTTGAATGTCCGGTTTGAGAAAATCATAAATAACCTCACCTAAGGCGCACAGGGCAATGCCTACTTGATCTTGATCCTTGCCTCGGAAGGAGAATATTTCTTCAGCAGGGAATCACGCTGGTCCGCAGGTCATTGGACAAGGTATCCGAATTAACTTCGGGGAGCACCGTGGACAAGGAATCGTCTACCAGCTGGCGACGAAGGAGATGCATTGCTCCTGGTATTGCTTCGTGCGTACGATCGCTCGCGTGGAGCGACACGCGCTCATCGCATCCGCGCGTTGCACGCGGACGACGAACGAGCACATAGCTCCGGCTAGCTCTTCGTCGAAGAAAAGAGTAGCCGTGTGGTGAAGTGTTATTGTCGCCGGACTTTAGGAATGATTACTCACCGCTGTAGCAACAAAATATGAGAGGGTATTCCGAATAATCGGAAAGAAGGCTGTGTCGACCAACCGCATTCTGCAAATACAGACTCGGAAGGATCGTACACACCTGAGATATGCTCATCTAATGGCCCTTCCTGTTTCGCAGGCGCTGCCAAAAAATTTTCGTCAGAGACGGACTCCGTTCGATTAGAAACATCCTCTCCAATATCCGAGCGCGATGATAACTCTGATCGTGACTTCTGGTTGTCCTGAGAAGGCAGGTGAGAGGAGACGGGGACGGAGGCGGGACGGAGAGGCGAAGACGGAGAGGCGCAATGAGATAACCCAACATCTCTCTACAATAGTACGGAGAATAAGCGCGCGAACTTATCTTTAAGGTCAGCAAGACGGTCACAGGGGGGCGAATAACGTCGTTTCCTGGATCTGTGGGATGACTCTCCCATCCTAAAAAGTCTAAATTAAAAAATATTTGACGAAATAAAGAGAAAAGCTGCTGAGGAATTGCACAACAGGAAAACAATGGAGAGTCGTGGACGTGCATGCTCGACTGGGGGCGAGCGTGATAGCATTGCTTTTGATTTTGCAATGCTTTAAAATTGCCTGTTGAGGATAGCGCAGCGGAACGCTACTACATTATATCCATCCGGACGAGACGTTGCATAATTAAAGATTTACATCTATAAATTTATGCACGCATACACATAGAATATATTTCTCATTAAAATTTCTTGCTTTGTATGCATAAGCTTCTCCGTTTCAACAGATATAGCTTGCGTGTAAAGATCTATTAACCTTAAATATTTTAGTTTCTGTAACATCATTATAATACATAGTTACATATAAAGTTGTACTGCTAAAAGAAAGATTTTATTAACATTGGTAAATGCATTTTGGCACCGTCAATTTTAATATTCTATTTAAACTGTTTCCTATTTAAAAATTGCACGTATTGGAACAGTTTTGATACAATTTATAAACTGCCTCTTATTCTCAACTACGTTTTATGTAGGTACATACATACGTGTGAAGTTTTTATGAATAAAGAGCGAATTTGATTTAAAATGTGAATATATAGGGGAGACCGGGGCTAACTCGACACGATTTTTTCAAAGGCAATTTTCAACAACCAATTAAAATTTTCAAGCAAATTCAATGGTACACATTTATAGAGTGTTCCTTTAGGTACAAAATTGTATAAGGAAGTTTTGCTGTACGTCGCTTTGTTTTGCCCCCAGGAGAGGAAAAGTGACGCGAAGACAAATTTTCAAATTGAAAAATGCCGGGGCAAACTCGACACTTTGTCTAATCGATACGATTTGATTTGAAACTTATTTTTTTATTGTCTGAAAATAAAATACATTGTTTATCGTGTATTTAGAAAGTACAAAAATTCGGAATAAAGAAAAACAATCATTGGAAATAATAAGAAAAAAAATTGTTGAACTTTCAATTATCTTCTTCTGAACTCATGTCTGAAAAACAATTAAAGCGGAGTCTACAATGAGAATTTTAGGCGTAAAATTTAAGTTTTAAGCCTTAAGCCATAAGAAATTGACAAATCACAGTCGAATATGAGAAAAATACCCGATTGTGATTTGTCAATTTCTGACGGTTTAAGGCTTAAAGCTTAAATTTTACGCCTTAAATTCTCATTGTAGACTCCGCTTAATGCAGGTATACTCGCGATCGGCCATGCGTGCAAATTTGTCATGAGCCATAATAAACGACAATTTGTCTTGACACCCCAAATATTTCTGCAGCATGTTTGATCTTCATTTTTTCCTTTTTACGGCAAGAACAGCTTCTTTCATTATTTCCTTATCTATTACTGGTCTTTTTCTATTGTATGTACAAACTATTTTGCTGCAAGCCAAAAGCAAATGACTTATTTACAACGCTTTATCGAAATAGATTAGTGTCGACTTTGCCCCGGTGGCGTGGTGTCGACTTTGCCCCAAACGTCGTTTTTCACTTTTGTCACTCTAAAAACATATAAATTTTGAAAATATGCAAAAACTATTATCGGATTCGTATAGAGCATCGAATTTCCCATCAAAATCACTTAATGGTAGATTCGTAAGAGTAAAGCTCGATCAAAGAGTAGAAATTATCGAGAGATCAGAAAAATTACTTTTTACCATCGAAAACGCTTATGTCGCACTAGAAGTTACACCATAACTCAGAATGTCATCAAATTCCGTTGACAACGCTAGCATATAAAGACGCATTTACCATAGGAAAGGCAAGTTTCTACGATAGATTTAAATAGGCAAAAAGCCTAGTGTCAAGTTTGCCCCGGTGTCGAGTTAGCCCCGGTCTCCCCTATATGTGCAAAGTAGATTTAAGATAGTTTACCTGTACACACACATACATATTCAGCCGGCTTTCTTTGCCTAAAACATTCGCATGCGTATTTATTTAGCAACTTCAGGTTTTTTAAAATAACAGAACACAAAATGTTCTGTTATTTTAATAAGCATAATAAAAAAAGAATTAACTATCATAAAAAACACAATTTTTCTTGCTTAATACAATCAAGTTCTTTTGCATTAAATATTTTATTATTTTATTTTATATGATAGAAAAATTAAATTTTATGTGATAAAAGAATTAAATTTTATAATGTGTATAAACTGATGCTTACAGTTGACGCGACGTCTCATATCACTACTTTTATAGCAAAAAAATTTAAACAACATTGTTTCGCACATCTATTTTGACAGGCACGAATACTTGGCGTTCTTTTTTTTTACCTTTTTTTAAATAGGTATATTTTATGGTATTTATGAATACACAGAGTGCATCAAAACAAACAAGTTTTTTTAGGACAATTAAAACTAAAAAAGTTTTTTGCGCGGCGTGATCGCGCGACGCGACGTCTGCGGTAGCATTAGCGGAAAACTTTCGTCCCTTTTGTGGCACGTTTGCCGGATAAATCCATTCTGCGGTCAGGTTTCGCTTTCATCTGTATGTCGAGAGGATAATGGTTGTATTCCCAAACGGCCGTAGCAGTGAGAGACTCGCTAAGAGAGCGCGGCAAAGCGAGCCTCACAGACGCCGATATATGGCCGAAAGAGCGAACTCGCGCTACTCTAAATCTTTTACACCAGATGCGAAGATGATCAAAGGATTCTTTCGACCAAGTACCTGCACTTTTTACTTACACATCGTAACTGAGATATATAAGGGAAAAAGATGTTACACGTTTCTTTCCTAAAGCCGGCAATAAAAGCCCCTATGTCGTTACAATTTTATTGCCCCTGTAGGTATATATATATATATAGGTACATATACACACACACGTACATACATATGTATATATATATATATACAGGGTGTTCTAAAAAGGTGGGGCCAAAATTTAGGGAGATATTCCTCAGACCTAAAGGATGAAAAAATGTTATATGAACATGGGTGCGAAAACGCTTTTTTCAGGAGTTAGAGCTTCTTTTCTGAGTACGGCTAAATGAGGTTGTGACCTTATCTGCCAGGCAGAAATCAGAAAAATGTGACCTTTAATGTTATAGTTACTTGTTTACATAATGATTAATCCTAAATTGTTTCTTGTGTAAGTAATACAGTCAACAATATTTTCAACATAACTCCTGAAAAAATCGTTTCCACATCCATGTTCATATAACATTTTTTCATCCTTAAGGTGTGAGGAATATCTCCCTAAATTTTGGCCCCACCTTTTTAGAACACCCTGTATATATATATATATATATACATTATACACTACTCAACAAAATTAAAGGATCACTTAAAATCAGCGCTAAAAAGGACCAAATTTAAAGTTATCTTTGTGAAAAATGATCGCAGAGCGATGTTTAAAAAAGCATTTTAAAGCTTAAACCCTCAGCTTTCGAATGCTTTAAAGCTTGTTTTGATAATGCTAATACCGGCGGCACAATACAGTTTTTTAGAAAAAAGATCTTAAAATGCACTACTCACTTCAAATCGTCATAACTCAGTGAAAAAAGAATGGTAGCGTAATGATTAAAAAAGCATTTTTAAAAGGAAATGTTACATTTTACGATACAATCAATAAAATTGGGAGAATAAATTTCTCCCCGTACACATCAAAGTTAAAGTTTATTCTTTATTTTTGCAAAGTCCATTTTAAATTAGCGCCGTTTGTACAGTAAAATCTTCGCAGAAAAACGCTTATAAAGCTTATATCCTCAGCTTTGCAAAAATGAAGAATAAACTTTAACTTTGATGGCGTGTACGGGGAGAAATTTATTCTCTAAATTTTATTGATTGTATCGTAAAATGTAACATTTCCTCTTAAAAATGCTTTTTTAATCATTACGCTACCATTTTTTTTCACTGAGTTATGACGATTTGAAGTGAGTAGTGCGTTTTAAGATCTTTTTTCTAAAAAACTGTATTGTGCCGCCGGTATTAGTATTATCGAAACGAGCCTTGAAACATTCGAAAGCTGAGGGTTCAAGCTTTAAAATGCTTTTTTAAACATCGCTCTGCAATCATTTTTCACAAAGATAACTTTAAATTTGGTCCTTTTTAGCGCTGATTTTATGTGATCTTTTAATTTTGTTAAGAAGTGTATATATATATACATATATATTGTTATACATAACAATTATATATTGCGCCCCGAGACTTGCATAATTTCCAAACCCCGCACTCATGTCCGCGCCCGCGCACTCCCATACACGCAAAAATAAAGGTAAGTACAAGACTTACGGAAGTGAACTAGTTTATTCGTAACAATGTACAACGAAGTGCGATGTAACATGTCCGAACAACACAATGGCTTAAAATTTCCATGGCCAAAATTTCCATCTCCGTTTATTAACAACATAACATGTTGTCCCGGAGAATGTTTCGCGACTTTTCCACGAAAGCAGCTCGATTCGGCCCGAACCTAAAGATCGCCTCAGCGCGGGCATAACAATATACGAGTATATATCGTCTGTGAATAAACAATATTGCCTATGTGACATTTTTCTCCAAATGCACTTTTTGGCTTTGATTGTTCCGTATTGTCATTCTACAGAGTAAGATTGTAAATAATCATATTATTTATAGATGAATTTCAATGTTCATTCAAGGATGTTCATTACATAGATATAGGTGTTGTATATTTCACTTTTTATCACTCATAAAAGTCAATCAACAAAACTTTAGTAATTGTCACATAAGCGGTATTGTGCATAAGAGTGCAAGAATCTGCCCAGATCAATGGCTAATGAATTAATTCCAGTAGTGATTAAATTTTTACGCTATCAAAGAAAATAGAGCGAGAAATGGTTCGCGATTTCAAAAATGTAATAGTCAATCTGTCGCTATGTCATGAAAAATAAAGAATAGTCTTTTTTTACTTTATCTTTTTATCAAAAAATAAGACTTGTAAATATTTTTAATAAATCTTTTTTTGGAAGCAATCAATATATGATACAAACATACTATAACATAATAACAAATAATATTTATTGTGTGAATTCTAGAAGGTAAAATATGCACGTGGAAGTTAACTTTGGCCTATATATTTCCTTACCTTTGTATTTTAATATAGGAACAAGATGTAAAGAAGCGACTTTTGAAATCCCTTTTCACCCTCTTTACTTATAAAAACATTTCATCAACACTCGTGGGAACAAGGACCCCATATGTCCTTCGAAAACTTAAGGGGTCGTCTCACTTTGAACGCTCGAAAAATTCGCTATTTTTATGAATTTTTTTTGGCAATACTAATGCAGATAATTGAATGAATGTTTTTTGTACTTATTACGCATGCTTTAAACAACAAAACATATTTTTTGTAGAATTTTTAGTCAAGTTTATTTAATTGAAAATACAAAAATGCAAACAAGTAAAAAAAAAAGGTTGGTCCACTGCGGGCATTGTAACTGCTTGTAGAATCATCTGAAACAAAAAAACAAAAAAGATTCTTGATTAGTATGAGTGTCGCTATAGTATGAACCTCCAGAAATAATTTATGTTTGAAAATAAAAAAATGGTGGAGGTTTAAAGAAAAAACATGCATAAAAGCCAATTTTTCGTCATGATTTTGACTTTTAAAATATGATAATTTCAATATTTTGACTTGATCGTGGTTCATACTAGAGGTATTAGTGTTTTCAATAAGCCATACAAATTTCAGACCGATTCGTCAAGTAGTTTTTTTTTTATCGTGCCCGCAGTTCACGAAAAACGTGTTTTGAGATAAACGCGTTTAAAGTTTTTGTTACGGAAAAACAGTGAAAAAAATGTACTTACAATTAATTTGCAATCCCTGCTCCATACATCAATCCTTCAGCTTCTTCAAACAGTTCAGATTCTATCGATTTGGTCGGTTGAACCTCTTTGTCCAAAGCAGGGGGGGTGATGAAACGAATCTAGAGTTCCAGCTGCTTCGTTTTCTAGTCGATACGCCAGGTCGATTAAGCATTTTTATCCAGGTTGATGGCTAAAGTTAATGGTTTTTTATGTTTTTTGGGCCATTTTGTTTGTCGTGAAAAAAGGAACAAATTTTCTCTTGCTCATTTTTTTATAGGATGTATAGTTTGATCGCTAGGGCAATTTAAACAAATAAATTGTTAATAATTTTTTATTGCATCGACTTACGAAAAAACTATTTACAGATTCTTGTTCTACGACCCAAAAAACATAGAAAAACATTAACGTTAGCCATCAACCTGGATAAAAATGCTCAATCGACCTGGCGTATGGACTATTTCGCTCCGAACTCAGGTAGAAAAAGGCTCGTAGAATCTCAAATACTTCTAGGATCTTTACGAAAATTTCACACAAGTTTCTCAAGGGTATATACTATCAAAATATGTAAAAAAAAAAAAATCGATTTTTCAAACCGGTCAAAGTGAGACGACCCCTTAATCAAAATATAAAATATATATTCTCATATGCGAGATGAACTAAAACCGAAGCGTAAAACGAATAATTCATTCATTTAAATGTTGCTTAGAATTCATATTGCAAATAATATAAGATACATTAAAAATTCATTGTTTAATTAAATATTATACTACAATAAATATTAATTCATTATTTCAGGATGTGTTATATGTCAGAAATCTTATTCGATATAAATATAAAAAGAGGTACACTTTTTTCCTTTAATATAGCAATTAAATTAAATATTTTATTTCCTTTATTACAAAAGAGATATATTCGGTCGTTCTATATTCCAGATTTGCAGCATGCAAATTCCTTCGCCTCGCTTTGTTTTCGCTCTCGTGTTCTTGTAAAAAATTCAACGACGAAGTTCGCAGTTTAGTTTTCTGAAGTTTTTCACGAATAAAGTAATAAGAATAAATCAAAGGCACGAGCAGATGGTGGCTGACAAGGATGTTGCGGAAATGAGATGGGATGGATAATCCCATGGGTGTTGACGGAGGTCCAGCAGATATACGGCGCGTGTTAGTGCCTACCCAGATCGTATTTGTTTTTGACTAACAAGTCTGCACATCTCATATTATCCGATAAAGATTTCTTCTGACGTATTGCCTGCTTACTGCTAACTTCCGCATGGTAACTTGATTAGACATTTCTGAACGACGAGTATGTTTGAAAAAAAGCAAAATCTCTATATTGCAACAAATATTTTAAAACGCATACACTCTTTGAGTGCAGTGTATGTAATTCTCAATTTACCAAATCGCATCTCTTTTAAGAGATGTTCAACAAATTGACAATTATATTTCTGGTAATTGCAATCTACCTCTCGCTCTCCTTTTCCTTTGACAGCGAATTTAATTGTCACCCAAATGAATCCATCAGTCACGATTTAGGGGATGGATTTTTAGCGCAGTCAAGGTATTCGCCGTCATCGACATTGTTCTTGCTTTACGGCCGAGTCTAGCCACCCTCAAGCTAGACGCTAGACGAAAGTTTCACGACGTCCTCCTCCTCTCTCCTACTTCAACATCCCAGAGAACCTTCGTTCCCTTCACCTTTTGTTTTCAGACCGGGCCGCGAGAGCAATAAAACCTTATTATACCCGACTGGAATTTCAATGGCGCGAGCGTAGTGCATGGTGGACGTGGAAACGCGAGCCAAAGAGGGCTGCGAACGATGTGATCGATGGGGACATACGTCAACCTAGCGGGACGGACAGGACGTCGACGCGGAGACAAGATGAGAGGCACGAGGGAGGTGAGAATGTCAGAACGAAAGGAAGAGAGGAAGAAAAGGTGGATGCGAGTCGGAAAGAGGGGTGCACGGGCTGCCAGGTGGCGGGACAACACCTAACTTGAATACAAATTATCCTTCCGCCCTTCCATTGCTAATCTTACGGCGCTTCATCTCACGAACTGATGCTGCCAATCATGTCGACCTTCGTGGATTACCGTCGTCGACGAGGCACCGTCAGAACACGTAATTCGCGATGGATTATTGCGTCACCTCAATCATATCATCGATTCCTTCGCGGAAATCGCAAATTTAATCGTGATTCTCTAAAGAGATTCACTTTATACTATTGTTTCAAGAAGACGATCAAGTAAAATTACTTGTATAATATGTCTAATAAAATTAATTTAACGTGTGAAAAATATAATTAAATAATTACGAAACAAATTGTATTAATTTATATCCATTTATATACTAAATGTATTAATAAACTAATTCAATAAGAAATCGATAAAAATTATATAAGATGTCTAAAAATAAATTTATATAAAACATTCAGTGGCATATAATATTGTTAATCGAAGAAAATGCGGATAATGTTTAATCAATATATGGCCTTAAAGAAACTACATCGCAGATATTGTAAAGTTTGTTCAAAATTTTAACACCTTATATAATAATCATAAAGTCACTGGTGGAAAGAAATGTAGTATTTTGCAAAATATCTCATTTAAGTACTTTAAATCGTACTAGCGTGCCATGAACTGTACGGAAGAGATTATCAACGATACCCCAAAGATTCTGCAGAGCCTGCTCGAATATCATTTTTAGTCACGTTTTTGAAAGAAATTAATAAAAGCGCATAACGTACTTCTATAATGTATCATATGACACCGATACGTGACCCAATGAATGGGCGTGTAGTAGAAATCGAAACTGCCTTTCATAAATCTCTCCTGTAATCTGACAAATCCGGTGCTAATACGTCAAGAGACTCGTGCCGTTCGCGAGGTGATGGTGTATGTCGCGCGCATACGATGCAATATTGTCCGCGAAGCCTCTATTGTTCGGCCATTCGCATCAATCGACGGCAGAAGCCAATATAGCCGCCCGCCCGGCGTATGTGTGCGCGCGTGCCTGTGTCAAATGTTCCGCCACAGATCCGAGCATTGTAATGGTTTGTTTAATACGACATTAGAAATTTGTTTCCGCCGACAGCTGCGAAGGCTGCGGCCATTGTGACGGTACAATGGAAACGCCTCGAATTCCCCGCGGTGTTCGCACAGGGTGGGATAAAGAGAGAAATTTTCGTACGCGTATGTCGGATAGAGAGGTGCGGCGGGATCGGATCGTCCGGGATGCAGAATAGAGGATAAATGCCTTGATCCGACCCTCGAACGAGTCCCCGAACAACGCTCAGCTCCTATAGTGCACGTGTGCCGTTTCTCCATCTCCACGGTACCGTTTCCTCGGAAATCTATATTTAAAATTTTAAGGTACTACTCTCTCGCATCTACGTCTATCACCATCTATGTATCCTTCGTCTGTTCAAAGAAATATACGCTATTCTTGGATTGGACGGTAAGTAACCTGTTTGGATCGACGGAAGTTATCAAACAGCTGTCGATGGCGATTTTGAATGATATTGACTTTATAAATATATCTTTTAGCAGAACTTTAAAGCAAATATGGATATTCTAGTATTTCTTAGCAAGAAAGTGTTTTCACGAACCATTTTTCACGGTTTACGGCCAGATTTGAAAATAAGAGAAAATATAAAAACTAATTTAGACAAAATTGTCCACATTTTAAGCGACGGATTAAATGAGAAAACGGAAAATGAATATATGAGTTACATGCTAGATCTAGAGTTCAGCCAAAGTACATAGAACTTTCGTACTTTCCGTCACTTCGTATAAGTTTCGTAGATCGATCGATATTCTCGCAACTTCCTTCGCAGCGCACGCGAGTCCCCTTGCTGCACGGTCGCGTTCTAGCCCGCTCATACTCCTCGGAGGTAGACGCTTTTCCAATTTTCCAGCAGCCATGAACGGGCTGGAACAATTTAGGTAACGTCGAGTCTGATCAAATAATATGGAGAACTCAGTCCCCGATATGGAGAGCGCAGTCTCCTTTTATGATCGTGTTCCAAATAGATTCACTCGAATGAGCACCGCGCCACAAGACGATAGATTTTTCCTTCGGAACGTGCCTCTATCGCTGAATATCTCACCGAGTCTCATCTTTATGCTCTGAATGGCCCATTCTCGTCGATTACATTCTTTTCGCGTCTTAACGCACCTTTAAATGAGAATTCGGTATCGATGATATATACGTTTGACGAGTATCGAGTAAAGAGATCGTTAGCGCGTTAAAAAATGCGCTTTACAGCATTGGCATGCCAATATACGCGCACGTTAAATCACCAAAACAATTAACATATTAACTGGCCGAGAACATCCGATGAGGGAGGAAAAGGGACACAGGAGAGACCGAGAAGGGTCCCTAAAGTATGCCAAATGAATCGGAGCCCGGGCGCGATGGAACGCTTATCTCAGGAGAAATCTTGATTTAACACTGCCGGGTGTTCGACCGGAATGCAACCCGTTGGCTTAACGAGTCGTCAATGAATTAATTGATATATGTAAATCACGTTAGGATGGGAACGTTCGGCCGAGAAGAAATGCGTACATCCGGTGGAACCGAGGTAATCTTAAGGCGAGTAGTATATCTCTTATCGATAGAAACAGGTTGGAAAAAATGCGTTATTATCAATGGGCGGTGCAGTAAAAAGTACAAACGCAGCTGCGTTTGTATCTGATGTTTCGATCATGCGGCACGTGAATATTTATTGAGCAGTTTATGTTATGCAGAAACGTTGCCTTTGATACTTTTAATCATGTCGTTATAATCACATGGCGAACAGTCAAATATACACACGTGGCAATTTGCGGGGAAATATAAATCACGACAGTCAATTAGTGTGCCGGTGTGCACTATCTTTATACATCGAACTCGGCTATAAATTCAACGTTATAAATTATCATACGCAAATAGCTGAGAGCTGCATTGGCTCTTTGACGTCTAATATAACATGACGTTTCTATATAATAATACGTTATATCTGAATATTCATTGAACCGATTAATAATTGAAAAACTCTAACTATTTTTATTTATTTTTGTGATGCCACACAGACAATTCATAACACAGACGCTAGCTTTTTTTTTACTGTAAGCTGTATATAAAAGAAGCATATATTTTTAGAGATTAACCCGAGAGTTTAAAAGCGATGCGTCAAACGCGCGTTATAATTTTTACGTACGGCAGAGGCCAACCCTCTCTTGCAACATGATATTTAAAATCTGCTGTTCATCTGTTGCCACACATGACACGTGACGTATCGTCGTTACAGTGCCATTGAACGATGTGTTCCTGTAATCTTATACCTGCAGCGTTGCTGAGATGTAGTTGCCGGTATTTTTTTATAACCATCATATCGATGAGGAAATATCCATGAGACTGCATGATATATTTTAGCTTGTATTTTAGTGTCAATAGCTACTATTCTCTCTTTCGGTATTTAATTAGTAAAAAAATCAAAAAAAATTTAATCAGATGTCTAATCAAGATAAAGATAAAGCAAATCAAATATATGGCTTAAGGAACTTTTTCAAATCCTGCGTGACAATTCCCTGAGGTAAAACGCTATTAGCAAATCAAATCGCGGCGGTGCCGCGGTGACGAATATAAGAATCATCTCGAGGGGCGTACCATCGTGGGGCTGGCGAATCGTCGATAGAGCAACGAGAGCGAAAGAGACAGTTTAGGACAATGAGATTATGCGAGGCGTCGCCGTTCTGTGTACGCGCGCGTATACACAGTTATGTACTTGGTACATCGTCGCGAGGTACGCCTGATGAGACAATGAATTCAAGATCACGTCTCTTCTCCGGTAGGCGCGAACTTAAACCGAGTTACGAAATTAAGTAATTTATATTTATGTATTCACTGAGAGTGTAACGAGATAGGCGCGCGCGCGCACGAGCCCGTTCTTGTCTTGTCGTTTGTAAAACAGGCGGATACGGTCCGCACGGCTTTCGTGTTCACGTTGTGACGAAATCCCGACGAAAAGCCGGTTGATTCCAACTTGAACTCGAAATCCATCCCCGTCGTATCGCGAATCCGTGCCGTGAAAACTTATCTTGACTTGGATCGCTGCTTGAAATCGCGCGATGTGAAAAATGCGCAGCTATGCTCGTATACGAAATCTAAACGATAGCTCATAATGTTGGAGATGACACGAAAGCGTAGTGTCAAATATGTTTAAAAAATTCGAGTTCATGCGCGAAGTGCGGGTTTATCCGAGATTAGAGTAAATAACTGAGCGTATCACAAAGAAAACCTAATAAATCCCGGATCAAACCAATTTCCTTTGTCTTATTTAATAACGTGCTGTAGTAAAGCTCCATTTGTCTTTGACAACGTTTTGTACATCAGTGAGCGAACGAAATTAGAAGATAAAGATACACAAGGCGTTATTTTCTCTGTCTTTCCGACTCCCCTTTTTCGCGAAAGTTCTTAAGCGACGTGAAGATCCCACGGGTAACTCATCGAGAGAGTCGATGTGGGAAATTCGCCCCTCGTTCGTCACACCGTGAAGGTGTTATCCACGTGGCTACGAGAAAAAGGATCACGGTTGTGTTCCCCTCTATGGGGAGCACAGAAATACCCTGTCATCTCCTTCGTTGTCCTCGCCTTTCGAAACGGATCGTGCCAAAATTACGTGTCGGAGAGCAAACCTGAAGCATCATTACTTTCAAGAGACAAAAACGGCACTAGCCGTAGGCATCCCAAAAATAAATGCGCCTCTAAGAGGAAACTTGCCATCGCTCTCAATGAACCGTGAAATGGGTACATTGGAGATTTCGCAATTCGAATTGGTCGTCTAAATTTGAGAGAAATTGACCCTTAACAAAGTCCCATGATGCACATTTGGATGCGATCGATTATGCAGCTTGCGACTTGAAGCATCAACCGAATGGTGGCGCCAGCCATCGCGAATTCATACAAAATTTTACATTATGATTTTTTAAACAGATTTTTTGTTCATAATAACATAAATACATAAAATAACTAGATAATAAATACATAAAATAACTGTTTAAATTTCAGATACATTGAAATACATTTTAATTGTATTATTAATATATTTATGTACAATATGTATATTCATAAAAATTCTAGTTTTTATTCTGCCCACCTAATTATTGAAAAATTTACTTGTTCAAATAAACACAGTAAGAGGGAAAGGGGGAGAAGACCAACAATTTTTAAAATTAGTTTAAAGCATAGAATAACATGAAAAAATATAAATTACAAAATTTCATAGCTGTGATGGGAAAAATGCCAATAACGATCGATAACGCGTCATTTTATTTTCTTTTATCTCGCAAACCAACGGGCGGAATGAGCTTCAACGTTATTAATACCGCTTGTCCCGCGAACAACGCACTCTTTGTAACCCTCTCTCGCCGGCTCTACCTGGTCCGGTATTCTGCATCGAATACCGGCCGCATAATTCACAAAACGATATAAGCTACGTAATAAAAGTTGCGTCATAGCCGATAGACGGGCGGGTTCAAAGAATGGGTAGAGATGAGAACAGCGGAATTTTTTTCTCGGCCCTCTCTCTCTCTCTCTCTCTCTCTTTCTCTCTCCTCCATCATGTATGTGATCACGCAAACGTGATCGTGACTCGGTTTGCCAGTTTGGATTATTTACGCAACGATGTCGATGCGCGTCGGAGGATGGGCTTCGTACATATGTACCGCATACACGTAAGTCTGGGCGAGTATATGCAAAACATGGGCGGAGCAGGCACAATCTGCACTGTCATCAACATACGCCAGAACACGACGTGGCTCTTCGTGACACATTGTATAGACGTCGTCCTATGTCGGTTACATTTAACCGTAAATGAATAATCGAAGTACTTCGTGCAAATTCCTCGAGGGTTTCAACTTTTTTTAAAAATTAATTAATCATTAAGAGAAAATTTTTCAAAATTACAATTTTAGTATTTAACGTTACACTAAGACCAGATTTCATATTGTTTTAAAAGCAGATATATAGAAATGTATTTCATACTACTAAAGTGTAACATTGATAAATCAATTAAATAAATACTAATAATTCGCTAACAAAGTAAGTACATCAGGAAGATTCAATGCGCGTTTATAACATCAAAGCATGTCTGCTACCGGATCAAACACAAGGAACATACGAAAGCACGTGCGAAAGGAAGGGTTTGTCCTTGCTGATGCGGAGGGACGATTTCTCGTAGCTCGCGACTATCCGTGGGCAAAACGTCAGATCTTGTATGTAGACTCGCACGCACACACACACACACAGTTTTGCCGATATGTGTGCGTATAAAAGTTGCGTGTGAGGTACCTCGTCGTGCTCGGCACATACCCCACCCCCGTCCATCTTATCTCGAGTCTCTTATCGAGGGTGTATTTGCTCCCCCGAGGGCTCGGCGACCCGCGGGATTAAAGCGTCGAGCGACCAACAATGAGCCAAGAAAATTCGTGCCCCGCCGATGGAGCGATACTTCACGCGACGCGCAGAGGTGAACGTACACCCGATAGGAGTGGACGATATGAAACTGACCACGCGCATGTCAGAGAATCATGTAACGTGCTGATGCGTCCGACAACTTTTTTTTCTTGCGATTCTTTTGCAGCTGTCCGCTCCTGGCGTTCGAAGCACGCCACGATCTTTAACGCGCGAAAATGTTGAGCTTTCTGTATGTAACTGTCATTTTGCACGAAAATCGGATGGATTTGAAAATATAAAATGTGTAAATAAACGTGATTGTCTTTTATGTTATTCGTTTAGTTTTATCGGTTCTCTAATTATAAATTTGTATCCACGAAAAATCTACGCACATTTTAAAGTTCAAAGTAAAGTAAGTATACATATATGTATTCAGTTTGCATTCACTTTGTTATCTTTCTAACAGCAGTTTCAATAACGGTAGCTATAAGGATAATCACCCCTAACGAAAATCTACAAAGCATTGCTGCGCATTGCAGCATCGCTACAGATATATAAAATTGCACAAAGCGCATACGAATAAGGGAAACAGCAGGAAAATACGCAAATAGATTTCACAGCTGAGTCTCGCTCAGCACGCGAGTTATTCCCTCCAGCGAAATGCTTTGAAAGCAATAAAGACACCGCGCGGATTTCCGCCAGCGCTGCGAATCGCGAGACGCGGCTGAGTCATCGCAGCACAAACACTTTCCTCGATTCCGGCGAAAGCAAAAGAAACGCACGAGCGGCTAAACTACTTCTCGTGTTCTCCGTCGGATGCGTCGCGTCGTGGAGATTCGAACGTGTCAATTGCAGCCAAAGTAACGGGGACGTCCTGCAAGGAGGACCGTCGCGCGAGTAGATAAGCGAGCGAACTCAGCTCGTTCGGCCATTAAACTAAATTCTCGCTTCGACGGCTCGTTAGCCGCGCGCACGAAAACGTCCTCGAAAAACCGGCTTCGACGAATTTCTGTTTCCACGATCAAAAGCCCGCCGCTCGATTTTCCTTCTTTCTTTTTCGATAACCTTCAAGCGAGCGACTACTCTTTTCTTTAACGCCCTCGAAAAATCTTATTGATTCATCTATTTGGCTGAGATCTATTATAGATTCTCCTATCGCTTCTGGTTTCGATCTAGTGAGTCTTGATTTATAGCGAAATGTTTGAAACAAATTTATAAATTATTTTTTAAACAAGATTTGCATTCAAAAGAATTGAAGTAATGTCTAAATATATTAAATATATTATAACAGTGCCAACAATTGAAAAATTTTAAAGATTGTCGACCCCGATCGCTCTTCTTTTTGACACACATGATTACCAAAAATTCCATCAATCTATTTGACTAATTGTGAGATCGATTTTAAATTCTCTCTCTTCTCTTATCACTTTTAACATCGAACTAACAAGTGGATCTAGATTTATAACAAAATGTTTAAAAACAAATTGTATAAGTTATTTTTTAAACGAGATTCACATTCAAAAAGTTTAAAATGATGTCTAAGGGCCAGTTTTTCAATAGTCGTTTAAACTGAAGTTTAGCTAAACTCACTCTTCATCTTTTTCTAAAAAGGGATAGTTAGAAAGAGACGAAGAGTGAGTTAAGCTATATACAAAGATTAAAGTTAAGCAACTATTGAAAAACTGGCTCTAAATGTATTAAATATATTAAATGTATTAAATATATGTATAACGGCACACAATGGCTAATACTTTAATACATGTTTTTGAGAAATAATGATACCTATTCAACATCTGTCTAAACTCGGTTTTAATTAGGACTTCGCATAATCGATATAAACTAACGAACTCGCGGTTTCCAATTCAAGCGATCGTCAGAATGGTTACGTTGTTCTCCAACTCAAACCCGCCTCCTCGCTTTCGTACCTCGTTAACGGGCAACCACGAAGAGGAAGAAGAAAGACTCCGAAGATGGCACGGACCGATACAGAGTGAGCTATGCCCATCGCGAGTCACCTTCAAGAGAAACTGGAGCTCCTGCTTCCCCATTTATCAATGAAAGCACACCGTGGAGGTAGAAGATGAAGAGAGGGAGTAGTAAAACGGTAAAGAAATAAGAGGAAAAGGGGACAAACAGCGCGCGAAGAAAGAGATAGAAAATAGGACCATTGCAAACTCATTCGATCCTGGAATAGCTACTCGTTATTTATTAGCCCTGGTAATAGATCCGGGTCTATAAAGACACACTGCGTCTAGATAATGGGGAAGAGAAACGAGTTTCTTCTAGTAAGGAAAATTGAGAAACTGACCTATGTTAATGTTCTAAGAACCTTTGCGCTACGAAATAATAATACAATAGTAATATTTTTTTTATTGCCATAATAAAGTAATTAAAAGAGTAATTCGCAAAAATTTAAAAGAAAAATTCAAATTGTAATAAGTTAAGCTAGGTTTCCACATGCAAAGATTACTGGCGCCACTCTACTGGCGCCAGTTTTGTTGCATATGGAAACTTGTCAAATCAACTGGCGCCAATTAATTTGCACCACTAATCCATGCGCCATTGAAATACAGAGCCGGTGTACTTTTTGGCGCCAGTCTTCCTTTGTAACAAAAAGTCTAAAGTGTCAAGATTGTTAACAGTGGCGAAAACATCAAAGGTCATTAGAACTTATAATAAGTTCCTGGAGGCATATGAATAAAATATGCTTCCTGGTCTTCAATGGGCTAACTCTTGAATTAAAGTATTCGACGCACCTAGATTATCTCTACGTAAAATCTATTTGCGGATTCTACATTTATGCTTTTGTTTCTTTCTTTTTAATATTTTCCGGAGCTTTAACAACACAATTTGTCCCACAACACTGATACTTGCGCGCACTACAGCAGTTGATGCCATGTTAAATACCTTGCCAGTTACAAACAAATTGAAAATTGTAGTAACAATAACTGACGTCACTAATATTGGCGCCATTAAACTGGCATACTCCTGGCGCCAGTAATTTTTGCATGTGGAAACCTAGCTTTAGAAATATTCAAAAAATAAATTGTATTAATAGTAATATCGTAATTATGTGGTAATGTATATGTTATTATTTTATGGAGGCATAACAAGGAATGATCGCAAAAAGATTTCTATGTAACGAAGCACTTTGCTTCGATTGACCGCGCGGGCCAGCTGCGTAGTTTTACGAAGCACTTGATAGTGAAGAGAATCTGTTTCGCAAATTAATTTATTGGTATAGGCTCACAGCTGCTTCGGTAACGATTCTTTTCTCTTGCGTTTCAATGATTGCACCCATTATCTTTATTTTTAGATTAAAGTATTTTTCTAGAACTTTAGTCTCATAGAACTCAAGGATTATTTGATTGATTCGCGCAGTTCTTTAATAGTGGAATATCAAAGCCACATTAATAGTGGAATATCTAATCAAATAAAACGGGTGAGGTCTTTTAGAAAAAGTCAAAAGTAGAATATAATTACTGTTTTCGATAATTTCAAAATACATATCATTTTTAATTCAAAGCTATTTTGTCGAGTAAGTATAAATTAGCAATTTGAATTCCAATCTGATTAATACTTTCGTAAAAATATAATTAAATAGCATTTTTTTAAAATAAATTTAATAAATATATGCGCTTATTCCTTTCAGCTATCGAATTTCGATAGCAAATCTTGAATTGTACATAAACTCACTCGTTTAATCTCGTGAATAAGTAATTATGCAACTCACCAGTACGATGTGCAGCAGCGGAATTGTGACTATAATGTACCTGTAAAATACAAATATAAAATCCAAATTATAGCAGCGGCCAAAAGATAAAATAATATTTCGAAAAGTGACCGTACATATATTGCATCGAATTCTTAGCCTGTCTTCTAAATTTAATAACATATAATTAGTTTTCCACAAATAACAAAATAATTGACAAGTAACAAGGAAAAAGTTGGATTTGATAGTTAATTCTAATATCGAAAGTCTTTCGTTAATTATCCATTTATTTATAAAAAAAGAATAATTATAGTTTCTGAAAAATAATCTCTCTATTTCTTTCTCTTCTTAATTATAAACTCTCGTAAACTTTGTATATAAAAGTGTTTCTTTAATTCTTACTTATTAAGACGTTCATATATACTATTTGGATTGAAATTCAAATTATTTTCGCGTGTGAACGTTGATCGTGAGTGAATGCGCCGACGGAGATTCGACAACGATGGTGTACCGAGGAGAAGAGAGGAGGAGGGTGCCTAGGAGACATAGAGCGACTGTAGGGTGAATAATTGTTATTTGTTTATTATTTTGCTCTCCTGTGGCGGATTCCGCCACTTTCTCAAGCGCGACTTGATTTATTCATTGCATGATACTCATTACTCGTACATTATCGTTATACATAATTTGAGGTTTTTTGCCGGAGTTCGATCTCCGGCATATATATGTATAGGTATACGAGAAGAGATATCACGTCGCAAACGTTGCGTCTTTCTTATTTGCACGGTCGTAATATTACTTGCACGATTTTTCGCGGATTAATTATGCGAACGAGTCAATGCGAAAATATGCAGCCCTTGCGGCGGTCGCGATCGTTTCTTAATTTTAAAATCAGGTATTTGTTAAAATGACATTTTAAAAATTTAACGGAGCGGCGGGATAAATATTTACTTAAAGTGTTGATTATTCTTGGACACTGCTTTAATGTAAAAATATTTTTATGTTACAGATCAACGCAGTGTTACATCCTGTAAACAGCCAATTCAAAATATCTCAACGTCGGGGTGAGTACAACATGCCGAGTATCCCTTATCATTGCGTTTCCATTGCGTTTCCATCGCGTTTCCGCGCGCGCGGCAAATTCTTCACTTCGTTTCGCGAACTTGCTAGCGTCCGCGTCGCGTAAGCATTAATCCAAGATCCCTTCGCGCTTTTCTGTTTTAATTAATCATTGTAACTCGGGTCCTAATCAAAATTTTTAGACCACATTTGGTATTTATGGGTATTTAAGAGCAAAAAGGGTTGCTTTTTCCGAAAATCTATATCGGCGATAAGGTGGTATATCTGGAAAAGAGATATTAAGGTTGAAAATGGAGATTAAAAAAATAATTGATTACTGCCTTTTTATTGATAAATATTTAACTGATAAATAATTTCGTCTACCTTTTTGAATAGAGTTTTTGTTATAGTACACTCAAATAATAATTATTTTGGCGGAATATTCTACTCGAAATGGCAAACAAAATCATTTATTAGTTGAATATTTTTCAGTAAAAAAGCTGAGTCACTTACTTTTTTTCTCTACTTTCATAATTTTTATACCTTTTTTCAAATATCTCACCCCATCGCGCTGATTAAATTTTTGGAAAAAACAACCCTTTTTATCCCTAATTACCAATCGCGGTCTAAAAATTTTGATTAGGTTCTGAATTATACAAGAATTTAAAACAGAAAAGCGTGTATTTGGATAGCTCCTCCTAGGACTTAATAAGTTATAAGTTACTGTAGCCAAAACGTCATATTTCATTATTTAAAAGAAATGGCTCGTAGTGACATCAAATTGCAAATCGGGTGTATTCCTACATTGTGTATTTTCTTACCCTTATCCTGAGTTAAAATCGATACGTATAATATACATATATAAATCAGCTTATTATCTTATTAATAAGTGCATTCAAAATAAACATGGAAAATCTAGATATTTGTGTTGGATAATCTCGTGTTACATAAATTTAAACTTGGGCATTCTGCTGCTCAAGCTGCGCGCAATGTATGCATCGAGTTTGGGGAGAACAGCATTAATGAGCGCACAGTTCAACGATGGTTCAGCAAATTTTGTACCAGAGAAACGGTACATAGAACTTGAAGCTATTCAAAGGCATTGTTTATTTTTTTGAAAATAAAAATCGGGATTTTTATCAAGAAGAAATTTATGGTTTAAAAACATATTGAAAACAATGCATTAATTTAAATGCACAATACGTTAAATAAATTATGTGCATACATTATTAAAAATAACGGACCCTTTACTTTGAAATCATTTTGGTTGCGCCAGTAGATTTAATAATTCCTTCTATAATACAAGAACATTGGATTAAACGATTCTTTTTATATAGCGAGTGAATAATGGAACATTTAATCTTTCATTGAAAAAAGGTATTCGATAATTTGCTCGCAAAAATGAAATTTTAGTAACAGCCTTGTCAATATTGTCTGAGTGCTAATATAATGTAATAGTATTATACGTAAAAAATTGAAAGACAAATATAGCTTAGCAAGGAAAATCAATACTGTTTAAATTTGTAAAAATTAATTGCAGATAACAGTGTGTGTGCAATTGTAGTATCGATTGCCGAGCGTCAACGGAATTATATCAACAGTCAATTCAAGACATCTTAATATTGTATAAGATGAGTACATTGAATAATCTGTCCTGTATTTCGAATCAATTTCTATATATGGACGGGTTAGTAACGTGCGATTTTATCTGCAAATCTGTTAGCATTGCAAACGTAGATTTGATAATACTTTTTATATATACACAGAAACGTTAGATTAAACGATTTTTTTTTACTTGGAATGAATTATTTAATCTTTTATTGAAAAAAAGGAATCAGTAATTTGCTCTTAAAAATAGTTTTAGTAACTAACTTGTTAAATCGCGTTGCTCGATTCGGTTACGTACTTACTGAAAGTGTGTGTCTGGGCCTTAATACGTTATATACACGTAAAAAATTTAAAGACAAAAACAGCTAAACGGGGAAAATCAATATCATCTTAAATTGTGAAAATTAAGTACAGATAACAGTATGCGTATAAACATAATTAATTACTGATCTTAACGCACAAGCTGTTTGGAATATTATTGATTTTGATTATTTATAGTTCGAAAATATTTTTAGGATTTAAAACTGTCGAATTTAATTCATCTTCAAAATACACTATTAAAGTATCATACGATCACGAGACATTCTGGAAACAAATCTAGCTACGTCGCAGTCACGGCGATAGTCCGCTTAAAACGTAACGCGTTTTACTGCAGAAACGTTGACTCAGCTATTCGCGAATTACCCGGCTCCTTCTATTTTATAAAATGGCTGGAATAATTATTAGTTGGATATATTACATGTTTAAAGGGAAGTATTTAAATTCAGATTTCAAATTTTATTCCACGAAGTGTTAATTCCGCTGTTTGTTAACAAAATTAATTTTACAGAGGGTAGAAAATAGAAATATACTGTGAGTATAATTCTGCATATATCGGCAGAGACGGCTCTTTACTTCTTATTTATCGGTAAATTTTCTTTTCTTCTGTACTGTTTGCGCTTGATGGTGGTTGTTAATAATCGTTAATTTACTTCTGGCAAAAAAATACGTCAGCGTCGTAACTGCTGGGAAGGGAAAGGTGGCGCGCAAGACATTACTCAAATACTCATTAGTACGGTCGAAATAACCGCGCGGCTCTGACTGTTAATTAACGCATGAGACGGCCGCCGTACAGCTCGAGCTCTCACGGATGCGTAAGGGCTGTCTCTTTCAAGATATTGTGTCGCCCGTCGAAAGAACGTGCAGGCAATTTGGCTCGGTGTGCGTAAACGCGCCAAACAGGCATTACCTGTTTTAATTAGCCACGAGACTAATGCGGGATCGACGTGACCAATCCGGAATTCCAGCGTACTGTGGCCGCCTTTCCAACTCATGGACAAGAAGATGGAAAAGGCAGGAGGTGCGCGGAACGCAGATGAAGGTGATTTCTGCAAGATAAGAGAGCGGATATCGTGTCGGAGATTGCAACGCAGCAACTTTTCAAGTGAACGTTTATATTATCGATAATAAGTGTATCTGTCCGTATTTGAAAGCGTCGGTAGCTTTTAATGCCTTTTTATTTTCTTGCATCTCGTGTAAATTCTTTTTATCTTTTATTTAAAGCAAGAAGAACATCAACATCGAAGGTTGCAACGTGCAATGCGGCGTAATTATGTTCATGATTACTAATTTTTTTCGTCTTCTTCTTTCAAACTGGAGTCCTATTTGTAGTCTTCTTTTATCAAATGGCAATTATTTTTATGATTATATGATCATGATTAGTTTTATTACTTCAATGATTAATAAAATGAAAAAAAGTTACGCTTCAGGATATTCGCGTATTCACGCTGTAGGTATAATTATTAAGTACACAACTAGCGAGCTATATCTTCGTGAAAGAAGATTTTTTGACGCCATTTCACGTTGCTCTTTAAACGATGCGATCGCATTAAGAATCATGAGAAACGTTCTCACACGCGGTTAGCCCGGCCGTTAAAACACGAAAAGAAAACATTAATTAGAACGTTGCTTAAACCACTTCCCGGAACTGAGCGATCAGCGAGTCTGATGCATAACGCCCTCGAAAATTTATGACGGAGAACTTTCTTAACAACCTGTAACTCTGGTGCGGTGTGCTTAAAGCAGATTTCAATTGATAATGCCTCGCGCGAATCGGTACGAAGGCTCTGTCAGGAAAGCGAGCGAGATCTGGCGATGAAGAATCGCCGTAATTTCTTCCGGACGAGACTACTTACTCGTCCGCGATCTCCGCGGATTCAAAAGTGCGAGAAAGATCTTGGCGCGAGCGCAGCGAGAAAGATCATGGATTTGCGGCAAATTAACTGAAAAGCGGCGAGGTTCCCATGAAACTTAAGTATATGCCAAGAAACGTCTTCCCATCCTGGATAATCCGACCGTTCGGACGAAGGGAAAGGAGTGGAACCGCAAAAAGGAGCACGCGAGCTATGGACGAGGCGGATACAGAGAAGTGGTAGAAAGACGACGTGGTAGAAAGAAAGAAAAAATAGAAGGAGATAAAGACGAAGCGGTTTGAAAAGCGCGTCAGTAGGTACAGTCGTTCGGACACACGAGGTCCTCTCATTAGCGGATCTGCATGTCTCGGTCCTCAATTATCCCATTCCTCTCGACGGTCGCTACTCTGTTTTCTCTTCAAAATTCCAGGTGGACGTCTAATACAATATAACAGAGTTCATTTCGTGCCAATTTGCATGTACCGTTGGCTAATTCCGCAAAATTAAATTTGTCGCCGCGCCTTTCCTCCAGCACGTGCTCTCAGCCGTTTGTCAGTCGGTCCGTATCATCCGAATTCAACAAGGATCTGTCGCCTGTTCTTGGTGACGTACGACGAGCTGCTGAACAATAATACACCATCCAGCGTCTAGTCATCTCGGATATTTTAAATTTTCTCTATAATCAGGTCGATCGAACTACGATCTGCTTTTATAAATAGACTTCAATAAATAGACTGGTATTTATTTTTATTATACGAGCTTTTGCAATGGATGTCGTATATATTATTTATGGGTTTAAATTTACTACGAGAAAACGATCCACATTGGGATTTGTACACGAATACTTGCGGTAAACTCCACCGCCGTCGCGAGAATACGATCGATAAATCAATTGCATGCGAGACCGCAAGCGCGTGGGGCAAGTCGAGGCTCGTCGTAAAAGCCTCTCTACATTGTAGGTCGCACAATAATATTTCAAACACAACAATAACACAACAAACAATATATTCATATAATTATGCCGAATCACGAATCGATCGCTTTTCGTATTTGAAATGAAAATACAATATACATTATGCCACACATATTTATAACAAATAGCAAAAACAGTTATTATTTATGTACATAGATATAACTATAATTTATATATTATATCTGTGAATGTTTTGTAAAAAAAATATCTCATGCCAGATCTTACAATATTAAAAAATAGAGGCAGGATATTTAATTTTCAATTTACTACAATATAAGACAAAGATAAGGCGTGACTCATTTTATTTTTGAATTAATTTTAGAGAATTTTTATTCAAATGTCTGAAGAAAAAGGACAATTTAAAGGCACAGTAGATCTCTAATATAGATTGTATTCTAATGAGCCTTTGAAACGCCGTTAGGTCGGTGGTGCTTGAAAAGAGCTCTCGTAAAATGTTCACAAGGTATCCGCGGAAAGTTACGAATAAAAGCCAAGTCTCACGACCGTTTTCCACCTGTTTCCACCCTCTATCAGAACCCTTTTTTCTCCCTTGCACTCATCCGCTCTCTCGCCCACTCCTCGGGACGGTATTCCACCGGTCGATACAATACATGGGTCTCGCACTAATGACGTTAAAACGCCGAGGGATGGTGGTGGGGCCTGTGATTTCTTCGTTGGTATTTCCGGAAGAAATTTAATTTGCTTAATCGGCGTTGGGCCAACGGGATGGGAAATCACCGGCGCAAAGTTTGAACAGAGTTGTACTCTCGAAAGGAGAAATTTCATTGGCGTAACACTGGTTTCCTCGACTATGTACGAGTCGTTCATCTTCGCAGTCAATATTGCTCAATGTCAAGTATGTGAGAGAACAAGTATCGCCAGTTCTCAAAACTCTCCTGACGCAATTCTTTTTTTTCGTAGATTTATTTTCCTATTTGCTTAACTATATTTTCTTTATATTACTTTCATTTTCGCGGTTTCTGCATTTTCCTCGGCGACACCATTGCCCTGACAGCAATTTTTTAAACACCCGCAGCTTGTGTCTTTGCCTCGCGTATTTCTGTAACGAGCGGAGCTAGAGAGAGGGATTGATTCGGTTTGCGTGGCGTTTCAATGCTGGTGTAGTGTCGTTAAAACTCATTGTGAAATTAAATGCGGCGAGCACGTAAAAGCTGTCTGCGCCTAACAAATGACCCGCCAAACGAGACAGCAAAAGCGACCGAAGCAAGCTATAACGCTTCTACAGAAACTTTTGAATGCGGCCGGCCATGAATCGGGCAAGACGCCGCGCCGCGCTTAAGAGCAGTCTAAGTACGCGATGATTTTCAGAACTGAACAATCCATGACATCATCCCTTTCATTTTACAACAGAAAACGCTGAGATAAATTTCCACCTCGTTAGAAAGCATTCTCATTCTCTCATACAAGTATCATATTTAGCGTAAGCGTAATTAAAAGACATCAAGTTTCTCGTCGTTCATTTCTTATTTGCAAGATATTAACATTAGACTCTTGAATTCTTACTTATAATTGTGCACAAATTAATTTTACTGATAATAATTAACATAAATAATTTTTCAATTTATAATCACTTCTATAAATTTAAAAAAAAAACGTTTTTTACTTATTAATTAATTATTGAAGAAGATAAAAATGTCCTCGATATATAGTTATATAATAACATTTCTTTAAATCCGAAATTTATAAATAAATTGTCTTACTTTGGAGTAATTTTCTTTCAATGAAATCATAACATAAAGCCGTTCATTATCTAAAAGCAGTGCATTCCCCTTTATTAGGCCGCCACGTTTCGCTCCGATGAACATTATCCCGTAATAACACGTCGGAAAAGAGCAACGAAATAGTTACGCCCATGGTCGTCGAGCTGACGCGCAAAATGCTTTTCCTTGCGAGGGAATAAGGGAGGGGGTATGAATGGGTCTAAGAAAGCGTCGGCGGAATACAATAATTACTTCACCTCAGATTTACGAGGACCGGGAAATTGAAATTTTCGTGCCACGCCGGGCACAGAGGGGCAATGTGCGCCGTTCGCACGCAGTACAGAACATTTTCAATTATGGCATTATAATTTGTTGCCTCCGTCGTGGTAAAGCTCGAATGCACGGCTGTGCTGCCAGTACGGATTATATTAATTTAATTTCGTCTTCTTTGACCATGTTGGCCGCGACTCCGTAGACGCAGCCTCTCGCGTCGATATACATATATACGCGAAAGCCGTATTGCGTAAACTAGAGTATTCCCTTCTCTGAATGTTCATTAAAAGCACAGTTAATGTTAACGTAACAAGAGATGCTGCACGATTTAAAAAGAGATTCTCCGCACTAGTTTTTAATTTACCACATCCTTGAGATAATTCTCAAGTTACGTATTACGTTTGTTGTTGAACCTGCAGATGTGAAACAATCAACCTTCGAGACTTTATCCTCGATCGAATCGTTGCATCGCTCTTGCAAAAGAAAAAAAAAATAGCTCATGAAAGTAATTAAGCTGAACCGATATTGCCGGGCAACTGCTACGACTCACGTACACTCTCGGGCGATGCGGTGGAGAGAAAAAAGATTGGAAGGACGGAACTCAGAGGTGAGGGGAGAACTCCGTCGGAGCTTTCGCTAGGGGCGGATGTGGTCGGCGGCGGGGGGTGGTTTGCGCCGCCGGCAGAGGTAGCACGGAAGGCGCAGGGCGCAGACTGGAAAAGGGTGGCTCTCGGGTGGAACGGGACTGGACGGGGGGAGTGGGGCACGAGGGGAAAACAGGGGGGGGGGGGTGGAATGAGCGGCTAGTGTCAACACTCGCTCACTTTGTGAACCCGCCAACTCGCTGCAAACCCGGTAGCGCGATATTAACGTTTCCCCCGCACGTAGCGTCGAAAATCCACCCCGGCCTACCACCTCCCTATATCGTCGCGCTTGCCACCCCTCGCGCCCGCCGGTCGTCCGCGACCACGAACGACCACTTAAACAAACATTCCGCGCGTTTTATTTGATATTTTACACATGAGTCGGTCGAAAATGAAATAACTCCGCGCGATACGTTTATTGAACGACGTGCTTCGTTCAGCGTGCTGGCTCGCACACCACACACGTAGACACGGCGCCACACATACGATGCATACGTGCTCGCGGCCACAGGCCCACGGCCACGGTCTGTATATAGAGTCGTCTCAAACAGACGCTTCTCTTTGACGTCGGTACTTCTTTCGCGAATTGCACAGTCCCCGAACATGGCGTAGGCGATTCGATATATCCGGACGCAGCTCCGCGCGTGACTGGTGACACGCGGCGAGGGGGGCCACGAATGGAAGGGGGACGGTCGAGTGCATTAGCTTGAAATGCAACGCGCCAGCTATTTGTCTATTGACGCATTGGAATGGCTCTTCGTCGCAAGTAACGCGAGGCAACGAGATAGCGGTTGTTTGCCAAACGGCGAAACGTCTGCTCCGTCTGTTTCGTTGCCCAGCGCGCTGTCGGGTAACAAACAAATCGATTTTCCCATTGCACCTCGTTGGTCACATCGGCGAACGAGGTAATATGTTTGAGCTTATAGAGTGATCGATTTCTTGCTTTAGGAAACCACTTTCCTTTGTAGTTTACACACGTCTCGCTTTACTACTTTCTATATCGGTTTATTTCCCCCCCACGCACGAGTAATCTTTTACAGGTCTTATATACAGATGCAATAATAGTCCTATTCATAAAGTCGACGCTGAAACTATGCTGTAATACACCTACTCGTAATACTGATAATAAAACTCGATAACTCGTAAAGTAACTATATTCTTTGTAATAGCGACATAAAGTATCGCCATTTGGTCTGTGATCGAAGTGAACATTAATCCTGAATTTTTTTCTCCGAGATTTAATGGAATTCCATTTGTATGACCGGTAATATCCTGGTATTTAATAATCGACCGTTCCCTTTTACACTTTTTTTCGCCAGGCGCTGGAGCTTTAAATTCGGATGAGAGCGCATCGGACGTTATCGACGATCCACGATGTGTGTAGGTGACGTTACACTTTCATCGCTCCTCTCTCGGTACCACGGTATTTGGATAAAAAGCGCATGCTGCGCGCGGAAAAAGGTGCATATAGTATGCGGGCGTTAGACGGTCAATTTCCGCGGCTTTGATTGGCGGTAGGAAAGAGGGAAAACGTTATAACACCGTCTGGCATGACGCTGCAACGCGGAGTGCAATTTACTGCAAACGGTCGCGGTTTAAGCCGATGATAAACGATCATGCTTGACCATGAAGGGAACAAAAACGGAATGACTTTTCAACAATTATTATCCGTCTATCAGCGACAAATCATTATACAATGACGAAAGTAAGCGAAGTCAGCGGCATGGAAAATCAGTGTAGCCTTTAAGTATACCTAAAATGAATCTCGAAAACTGTGCAGGATCAAAAAGGATGCGAGAGATCGAACACATCCAAACGCGCGCGCACATTGGTGAGTGTCCGAGCTTGCGCTCGCAGGACCAAAAAGAAGCCAACACGAAATTTATTTCCAGCCTGTCAAGACGATTCTGCATGCACCGTGGGTGCCCGTCCCGATCATTACGAACGCGTCCAGGATCGCGCGAAAGGGAGGATTGCCTCGATCAAGGTGGAGAACGCAACAGAACGGCGTAGAGGAGAAGAGGGAGGGTTAAAGTAAGAGCGTGAGTTCTCGCGTCGGGGTTATCGTTCTTTATTTCTTTTCTCGTCGCTCCCCCTCTCCACTCCTTCCTTTATAATCCCTCTTCGGTGCGAAACGCCGTAAAGGCGAGGCACGTGTGCGTGCTCGATATCCGTTGCTCCACCCACGCATCTGCTGCGAGCCCATGGGGATCGACGAGCGGCGGCGATCCCGATACACGGAAGGGAGCCGGCGAGACCTTGTTTATTCCCCGAGACGCGACGAATAGCATATATTTTAGCGAACGCCCTAATCGCCAGTTATTAATATTGCATCGACATTCGAGTCCAGGCTTTAGGCGCGCATCCCCCGCGCTCGGACCCCCGCGGTTGTATCGCGATAATTGATTGTCGCGGATTCGTCATATCCAGCTTTCCCATCTAACGCGTCCTCTCTGTCACTGTCGTAGCATTGTTTCTCCGTCTCTCTGTGCATTGCGGGCGGGTCACTGTTGTAATTGTTATCCAGCCGGATTATGCGAGTATACCAATGGTTCAGGGCCACGGGCTACTATTAAGCTCGCTATTGTATCCTGTATACTCCATACCCAACGAACTTGTTTCCCAAATATCCGGGTATAGTGCAGTTAGTTATATAATATAATGGCAACATGTAGCATTCCTTTTCCGAGCGTATTTATTTCCACTAATAATAAGTATGTGTCAAAGATACATATTATTTAAATTAAGTGCAACATTATATGCTATAAAAAATAGACTTTAGAATTAGAAATTTTGAAAACACACATATGTATGTATAATATGCATATGTGTGAACATTTTCATGATTCTGAAGTCTATATATATATGTATATAAAATCCATATATATTTTTTTTTCTTATTGTGGTGGCTCGTAAAAGAAAGACGATAGAAAAATTTCTATCCATACAGTCAATTGATATAAAAGTTCCTGTAACTCGATATTTGATATCCTCCTCTTTCCATATCAATAAATTGTTATTTATAGGAAAATGGTAAATATCTCGACCATTATACATCGATCAATGTTCCGTTGAGCGTTTAGCGTAACGTGCATGGTATCAATTCGCTTTCGATGATCGGACCGTGAGCATCAACGTGTACGCCGATAGGAATCATTTATTAATTTTACGATTCGACGATTCACTGCGTTCGGAAGGCAGCGTGAGGTATTAACGGTATAACGCCGGCGTGGGATCATTAATCACATGGACGATCGGCGCACGATCCATTTTTCGCACATGCTAATCGCGGTTTATTAATATTGCATCGATTACGGCCATCGTACGGCTTACGCGAGGGGAGAATAATCGATGGTCGTTGGATTCGTCATTTGGTTCTGCCTCTATCTGTTATCCGCAGATCCGTAAGGATTATGCGTATGAGCCTCTATCCCGCGATCGGTCGTCGCTGGATAATCGTGCACATGTGCACCAGTACTTACGTCTAAAGCTGGAAATATCTCATACACATTATCCGAACGCTGTATCAACAGAAGTGGCGGATAGCACGGAAGCTATATGTATACGCGAAGATTCTTAAGATAAATTTATTTTCAAGATTGAATTCGTGAGGTACTCTTAAACTGCGAAAAAATCTGCACCTGACAAAGCCACTAAAAGTCGTAGGATCATCCGACAGACAGATATGTGTAGGTACTGTGTACAGTTTATTCCCGCATGATATTATTCATATTTTACATTGTTTGCAAAATAATTCTCATAAATATTTTCGAAATACCGATGAAGCCAACATTTCGTTATATACTATAAAACATTATTGCGGAGGTAGACAATTCTCGCTCGTTGCGCAAACAAGTAATTAATCAACTTCGTACGCGATATGTCACGAAAGGGCCACTCTGTCTACTTTCGGGTACAAAATCGAGACATATGCTCGGTCGCAAGCGGTCGGACCTGGATCGGCTCTTTGGATTCGCGCGACCCTTCGTGATTTAATGGATTGGAATGGGCCAAAGGTCGATTACGTAATTGCTGCGAGTACGACGCGGTTCCATAGAAGAAGAGAGAGAAACAGAGAGAAAGGATAGCCGAAACGATATCTCGAACTTTCGCGAATGCCATGCCCATTTGTCCATGAAGAATGGAACCCCACATTCTGAATCGTACTTTACGAATTGGTTGCTCCGCGCTTACAATGGCAACATCGATTGATCTGAGAGACAATAACGGTTCATCGAAGCCGAATGTAAAAGGCAATCTCGAATTTTGTTTACTTAAACTTCACAATAAATTCTTAAATTTTTAAAAATCTTTTTCTAGACATGCAATACAAAACAACGATAAAATACTTAAAATTTTATACCAAACGCGATTAAAACTCATTTATCATTCAGAATTTTGTGTTGCACAGCTGTCATAAAAAATACATAGTCTCGATAAAACCATAATTTTTAGCGTGTATTAAACGAATGCATGCGGGAGCGAGTGTACGGCTGGAGAGAAAATATTTATGATAGCCGATAATATCCGGCTCCAATAAAAACGCAATTTACATAGAATCAATTTTACCCCGCAAAGCTCCGATTTTGATTATGCGACCAATCGATCCGGTAATTGATAAATTGTTATTAGTCCCCCAATATGCTCGGAAGCCGCCTTTCACGCCGCGGACGTGATTTATGAATAATCCTGTCCATAATCCACGCGGAGGGTGGTCCCTGCGAGTACCATGACGAGAAAGCATTCGAGAAGTAGCGAAAAAAGCGCACACACGTGGCATATTCTCCTGAGTATTTTATGAATGTGACATCTTCTATGCTAAAATTGCGGCGTAGATGAACGTTGCTTAACCGAGACTTTAGCACAATGTCGCACCGGCATGCTTGAATCTGCACGAGAATTGTCGTCATTAATTATTGGATTTATATTGTAATGTGCATTATGTAAGAAAGGCGGTAAGGCACGACGGGCGATCCATCATTCCTAAAGATACGCCTCCTCGATCTGCCGTCACGAATGCACGTACGTCATGCTACCGCGCGCGTGTGTAGATGGTGCTCAAATTTTCATAAAAGCGCTTTATCTTTCGGGTATTACAGATATTACACAACGGAAGATTGAAAGATATACATTTCTGTAATTAATATATGCATGCCACTCCCGTTTATTATATATGTAGCTATCAACATATTAACCATCTGATACAAACAATGAAAAATAATAATGTATCTATATCAAGTACTTTACTTTCAATTCGTCGTAAAACAGTTAATAATTAACTTCAAATGTATTTGCTTAATAATTATACGGAATTTGTGGCTTTCGACATATCGAGACATCACGAACGTTCGACAGACGATTAGCCGGCTGATAGATTGTCTTCGAATCAGTCCCGTAATAAATTGACCGTGCTTACTCATTCTACCACGTACCAATTTTCCCTAGTCACCAATTATTTTGTTCGAAGTGGAAGTTCGGATAGGATAGTTAACTAAGTGCCGGAAGACGCTGCCAGTCTTGGATAGTTTTCGCAAAGACATTTTTGGATGACCGCCAACATGGGACAGGGAGACGCAAACTTGGGACGAACTACTATATATTTTCGCGTGCAGTATCTCTTTGTGTATCTTCCTCTATTATAAACAAAAATATTTTTAAAAAATATCGTGTAATCTTAATTAAATTAATTATGAAAATTAATTCACGAATTTTTGTAAGAAAATGTATTTTATGATTAACATAGCTATAGCTTTATACTCCATAAACTCACGTTTTTATTATCCAATTTTTTAAACACATATCGTAAATATTAATGCTTTGATTCTTTCGACAAAAAATTTGTCGTTTAAACACGTCGAATGCGGAGTTTTATATAATACGCGCACGAGTCTGAAACGGCGCAAAACCCCTGAACGAAAATTGAGAACTGTGCATGTAATCGCGGGAATGCGACCAACGAACTGCGCGAATAATTTCGGCGAAGCTGGTATCGCGAATGTAAACGGCTACTCGGGCCCGCCGCCGACAATAATTGAAACCGCATTCTCCGTGCCCATTAATGTTCCCTCTCTTACTTCTTCTAACCATTCTCTACCTCCGCTACCCTTGTCACTCTCACTTTCACGTCTATCACTGTGGTCGTCCGACAATTGTTCCCTTTTCCTCTTTTAACATCGAATCTATGATTTGGAAATCCTCCGCAGACTGAGCGGGAACCTGGTGGACGATAGCGTCCCAGAGATATATGGAGTACCCAAAGCAGAGAAGCTTCATACAAATTGAATTTGCGCAATTACGGGAGTAATTTCACCGGGATTAGAACTATTACCGAAGTATTCACCGTGTCACCCTATCTCGGTCGCCTTACTCCGATATCTCTATATATGAGAGATAAGAGTCTCTATCTTATCAATTATTTTACGATAGTTAAATTCGACTTTTCAAAAAATCACTTATTGTCAGTTGTTATTTTGTAACCGCATAATTATAGATCTCTTTAAATATTACGCGCTATGTTTTTAAAACAGTAGAAAATATTTTACAGACAAACATATGTATATATGTAGTTATGTTTAAATAACTTCTCACTGAAAGCGTCTCAGAAAATTGAAAATGCTACCTATACCATCAGTTACAATATAAATGTCTGTTGAGACAACTCAGGAAATGATACTATTCGTATCGCGACTATGCACCTGCACCACGTCTAAAATTGTGCATCTCATAATCTTGTCAAAATCTACTATATCTAGATCGAGAGATTATAATTTGCTTCTTGAAATTTTCAACAACATCCTCTTGCAATCTTATAGATAATTTCGCACAAAACCTTTTCTCACGCGAGATTACATATACCTCGAAAGATAAAAGCTTATATAGCCCTTCCGTTTCAAGTCTTCTCAAATTTCACCATGTCAAACCCCGTGTTGTTGGAAGACCACGGACGTTGCAGCATAATGAAAATCAGTAGGGTAGTTTCGTTGCACCATCGAACGAAGGCATGCGGAGGATCGTGAAAGGGGATATCGATATCTGGCAGAAAACCCTTCGCGGCGAGAAGGGTTGCGGCCACGTAACACGACGGCGACACTGCGTGTTCTATCTCGTCGACGAGATGCAAGGTATAACCACCACCGGCAAACAGTTGTAAAGAATTCGTGCACCTAGGTCCGTTGGTATATGCCAGAGCGCTATCTACCCCGAGCAGCACCCCCGCTAACTACCATTTATCGCGCTCCACGTCGCTGCGTAATCAATTCCTCCACCGCGTGGCTCCACGGCCGGAATTTCAAAACTTTTCAGTCTTCTCTCTTCTTCCTCTTTCCCTGAACACACTCTCTGCGAACGTTCCCCGAACATGCCTTCGACCCCCCCTACGAGTCGTGCCTCTTGACGGGCTACCATGGATGAGAAACGGAAGACCTCCTGCGAGGTTTCGCCGAGTGGCTTATATCAGATTAAGCTGCTGTTTCCACCCTCCACTAATTTCCAATTAATTATCTCCGCGCTGACGCACCGTAAGAATGTCACGCGATTATATTTTCAGAGTATCGCAAAACTTGGGACACCCTGCAATAAATTTTTTTTGCAAAAATTGACAGAGACAAATGTGTTCTTTGCAACTAATTATTAGCGTATCTGACATAAGAAATAAAGCTAAAACATGTGTCTTATTATTTTATATAAACTCGATACTTATATCTCAAATATTAAAAAAAATGTTCTAATTAATTTTATTAAAAAATCTATTGATTTTTTAGTCTTATTGTTTAACAAAGTTTAACAAAAAATAAGAATTATAGTTTTTGACATGATATATGCGTACATCAGAATTAACTTAATGAAAGTTCTATTTTATTTTATTTATAGGACGATGGTTCTTGTATAAGACACCGTAATATTCACGCTACACAATTTTGTGATACTCTAATCCGTAATACCTTACAACGAATTTATCTTAACTAACGATGCTTGAAATAAGAAACGTAGTAGGGTCGCGGTAACGGAACGGGTCACGGCGACGAGTCGATACCCGAGAAAAAGGTTTAGAGCCATAAGACGTTTCTCTCTACCCTCTAGTTAAAAAGTATCGCCCCACCGTGAGGTCACGCTTAATGGACGCGAAAAATATTACGGCTGGTTGGGGGACAGTAACTGGGGTGGCTATATACCACATCGTGGTTGCACTTGGCATAGTCCTAAAGCGAAAAACGCGTTTCACAAGCTTCAGGACCCTTCGTGTCGGCTCATTACGTTCTTTCCATTATTCAATTTATAATCGCGGGCATTTATTATCATCCGAGAAAGGCGCGAATTGAGCGAAAGACACGCATTGTTGACGATAACGTGATGACGCCGGCTATTATAACTTGGCGCAAAAACGGCTATACCCCGATTGTATTGTTATGAAAACTGTAGTGCTGTAAGCACAATTCGTATTTTACGAAGCATGTAATCAATCAGGCGTATTAAAAGAGAGAAAGACAGAAAGAGAGAGAGAGAGAGAGAGAGGTGATTCTTTTTATTTTAATAAGAGATCATAGTCAAACTATGCCTTAATGTTTCTTTTATTAATTACGTAACGAGAGAAGAGTTTGGCAGAACTTAAAATTGAAACGGAACCGATTTGTGAAGGAGTGGAGTATAATCAAGATGTGAAGCGCAAAAGACGGGAGCAAATTCCACCAGATATTCCTTGCTGTTTCATTTCGTATGTATCTTTACCGTGCTTCGAGGTTTCTTCCTTCGACTGTTCTATATATTTCGAGCCAACGTTCTGCCTCAACGGCACGACAGAATGAAATGGAGTTATGCACCTCAGAATGCAAATGAAAATTTGGAAACGTTGCTTTTAGTCTACTCTCGTCCTTGGAAGTATGATATATTCACGAGTAGTTCACAAGCGGGAGCCACGTAAAGAGAATTATAACAGTTGTATGTCGCTCGGAGACAAATTGTATACGAAATATTATTAACCCGCATTTGATACCGCTGCATGCTCTAAATACACATTTTTAAATAATCTTATATTTAATCGCATATTTGTATAAGCGTTTATATTTAAACTATTTCGTACTATCAAATATTACCGAATTTTTCTGAACATCTCCATCTTTTTCTCACGAACACAGAAGTGTAGATGTAGACATCTAAACGCGTTTCTTATCCACAGTTCGAGATAGTTTGATTTATCAGACTATCGATATTCGTGGGGCGCGATGGGCAACGTGCAGGAATCAAGATATGGGTGGCCATCTCAGGAGCATATCAAATTGGAAGTATCGGACATGGAACACACGTACGAGATAGACTATATGGCGTCACGCAAAGGGCGAGAAGGGTTGAGCGATGATATGAGAGACTAGACTCGGCCGCGGACTGAGAGGGCAGAAACGGAGGACCGGATTGATTAATAGGGGGTACATCTGTTACCGGCGAGCGAGAGGGTGGATGGCAATAGTCCGGAGAAGGGATAGCTCGCAGTTAGCATTAATCACTGCAACACGCCGCGGCCTGACTGTCAGGTCTCGTATAATGCCCATTGGCGCGGAACCAGTCTGTATTTCCACCTGGAAACAGAAAGCGCGGGGTCCCGTTCGAGCACATCGGAGCGTATAAACTTGCCGCTTTCTCGTAATTAAGTCTCGAATTTCAGCAGCGTCTTGCAAGTGTTTAGCAAACTGCCGCGAGTTGGCTAGTTTCGTCGAGCATTCAGTGAATCGCTTCGTAACAAACAATATCAACAAGATGAGAAATGTTCCGTATAGTTTAACATTTGACGCTGTTGTCTCTTCGTTAATGAGGTTACAGAATTATGTACATGAGCAATCACATCACCGACAACGAGATGTTATTGGTAAATAAAACGCAATTTGTTTTAAAAATTGTTTACAAATTATATAAAGAGCTAGAGTATTTTTTTTTGACGCCATAATATAAAATTGTTCTGAATAATCTGTAATATTGTGAACGATATATGTAGTTACAAATACTTTGCGAAAATTGATTATTCTCCCCGAAGTGGACTTCGACAGATGTGTAAGCCCCCCGCTGAGTACTATACTTAAAATACCCGAGATTCCTGGCATATTGCCCCCTCGCAGCTATAATTAATGAAGGGGGTATCGCGGCAGGCACGATTACTTTCCGAAGGGTGCTAACACCAGCTCAAAATTTTGTTTCCCCTCAATATATCCCGATCTATCTATTTATTATATTTAATTCAACAGTCAAGTGTATTTATAGCGTTACGCGTAAATCACGTGCATTGTGCGTCGCCCGTTAGATCATGCATATCGCCCAGAAATTGATTTCACCATACGAAACGATATACGTATGCGGCATACAAATCCCTACATGCATTTATAAAGCATGCTGAGATTATTAGATATTTCATTTTGCTGGCCATTAATCTCACTGTGAATTATGATACGTTCCATTATGCGCACGCTACGTGCATTGTATTTACCGTCCATAAAGGGAATAATAGAAATGCATCTTATACATACTTTTCTAGAACATATACATTTCTAGATTGTTAAAATTGTGTACGAGTTAATTAGTTGTTATTTGTTTATCCAGAAATATTAATTGGAAAGTGCTGTTATAATTACTAGCTGGTGCAGAACAGTGCTACTGCCCATTTCCATAAACCTCAATTACCGTGGGTAGTTCGTCACGTGGAAGACGTACAGATGGAATATTCGCGTTCAATTCGAGCCGGGTTGATACAATATGAATTTGCGGTTGCACCATTGTGCGTAAATTGAAATACGGCAGACCGATCGTATATCCAGAAATCAATTAATGTCTTTTATGCTATTTAAAACATCCCTGTTATATCGCACACAGCAACATATCCTTTTTATATATCGCGGTTAGACACCTATAGCATAGGGGAGACCGGGGTGAGGTCGACAGTTTTTCTTCGGTGTCAATTTTTAACAACAAAATAAATAATTTTAGTTAAATGTGGTATACTGTTGTAAAGAGTGAACCCTTAGCTACAAAATTTATATAGGAAATTTTGGTCTACGTTAATTGCTTTGTTTAACCGGTATAGAGTAAAAACGACAAAGGTGGAAAAATTGAAATGTTAAAAATGCCGAGGCAGAGTCGTCACTGCATAAATACATAATTCCGATTATGAAAACTGATATGGTACATTTTATTAATTATTTGTTAATAGAAAAATGAGAACATTTATTAATTAAAGTGTTAAAATGTCATTATTTTGTGTTTTTGTGTGTGTGTACGGATTCTATAACTCAAAAACTAATAAACCAAATATTAAAGAATTATATATGAAATAGGGGTAGAAAAGACTGAAAAATATAATAAAATTAGAAAATTTGCCAATCTTATAAAAATCCACCCCTGTGGCTTGGTGATCGCTTCGCCCCGAACACAAGTTTCAAGTTTGGTCGCTCACGAAATATTAGACATCAACGATAATGAAAAAACTTCACTGGATTCGTGTTTAGCATGCATTGCTCTTTAGAATCACGTACCTCAAGATTTGGAGAACAAATATTATTGTAGATATTACAAATTTTCCACGCGCAGAAAATTTTACTTTCACCTTCCGAAAACACGTTTGTCCTCGTAAAAATCATAACACGGCAGGTAATTTCCCGAAACTCCGGCGGTCACATGGGTACCATAAGTAGCGTTTACAATGATAATGGCAAGTTTGCAAAATATACAGGTTTCGAGATATTTGATTTGACAATTCCACCCCGACGACGTCTTCACCCCGGTCTCCCCTATTCTTTTTATATATCGCGGTTTAATTATTCTTTCTTTTACAAAAGCTTAATTAATTGATTAAGTCAATATATTTAAGTCAATATACCTATTTTTTCATATATCCGCGAATTAATTAAAAAAAATGTGCAATATATGTTATATTCTACATATATTTTCTTAAAACTTCTTGAATACATTCTTCTAAGCTTTAATTTTGAACCTAACATTTCTGCAACAAAATCAGTATGTCATATAAAATGTCTATACATGTACTTTATAACTTATATTACAAAAATTTGTTTTTGTATATAAAAAATTAATTATTTCGATAAACATTGATATAATCATTGTGTGATTATGTTTTAACATTTAAAATATATTTCTTTATATAAATATTCTCAATATCAATTTGCATATATTTGAAACATTGACGATGACATTCATGCTTAGAGCATGATTGTCCTATCCCGACTTGAACAGAATATCTGAATACAGATGCAGAATAAACTATTATATCCGTGGATGAGCTTGTCACATGGAAGACGCGCAGATGGAACGTTAGCGTATGAATCGAGCCAGAGTGGTACAATACGAATCTCTCTGGTCTCGCTATTGTGCGTGAAAGGTCGTAATACGTCAGGGGTCTGTAGTCATGACCGTCGTAACGACGTGACGTTTACATCGGTCCCGCGGAAATTACCCCAATTAGCCGCGCAAAATCAGCCTACATCTACAACTTCTATCCAACAATTATACATATACCACATGTAAAAATAAGATACAACTAGAAAATAAGTATCGCGTTCTTTTGTCTGTTGAAAGGAAAGGAAAGTATTGTGTAGCGCTCTTGTGTAACACTAAAATATCATGGAAATAAAAATTCTCTTTAATTAGGTGAAGATGATGTTATTAAAATTTAGATCATTAATATTTTTATTAATGCGCTACGTATAATTTTGGTTTTAACAGTTAAATATTATAATTAAAAAATCTTCTTATTTTTCTTATTCTTTTTATTTTTCTTTTCGTATATTCACATATTGATGATATATAAAATGTTTATTGAAATTGCCTTCACATTAAAATGTTCTTCTTTCTGGCGCGCAAGATGACCATAATATAATGTTTTATATTTTGCATGCAAAGCCGCTCAAAAATAGCATAGCGATAGAACTTCCGATTAGTTAACTCACAGTAAATACGTAAGAAAAATTCTTATATACTTTGAAGTTTTAGTTAACCAACAATTTGCCATGTTCGTGTAATTATAAGTAATTTAGAGTAAAATGCTTTTCCTTTAAGCATATATAGCTAACTACTGCGTTATCTGAAGTCTGGAAGATAATCTCCCGCGAGTATCTGGTTCGTACTGTTCAGAAAAGTTTCTCGATTAAAATTTTTTCATTCCTCCGTTGAGTACGTAGAATAAGGAAGACGGAAAGTATTGGACGTAAATAGCATTGAAGGATCGTCTTGATAGCCGTGTAAATTTTTAACAAATTTAACATAAGTTTATCTCGATTCTTTTAAAGAAATAACTTCAGCGTTATCAAGATACCAGAAACTAAAGTCATTATATTATACTGCAGTAATCAATCAATATTGTTACGTTTATTATCAATAATAAATATTATATGTATACTGTTCACTTAATAAAAATTTAAATAGTTAATTAATAATTTTACTTAAAAAGATTAGATTATCTTATTTTAAATCTAAATTTGAAGAATAAAGTTTATGTATGTCTTATAATTAAAAAATAAAAATTAGAGAATTTATTAATTACCATTTTACACTTTTAAATTTCTGTGTCTTAAAACTATATAAATACTTGCTGTCATTGTCAGAACACACTAAAATTAAGATAAAATACCAGACAAAGTCGAAAAAAACGTCATAATATTAACAATACTGAACTCGTAAAAATTATGTTACAAATTTGACGTAAAATAAATTTCCGCAATGACGTTCATCTCTACAACGGGGTATTTTTACTCGTTGTGTGTGATTACATTACACCACTACATTACACCACAGATAGTCTCATATATGAAAAAAAATGGACTCTATATATAATAATCTTGAAATCCTAGAGATGTTTCCATGAAAGAGGCCTCGTTTAATTATCATTCAAAGTAATTCCGCTGACGAAAATTCTCGTTGCCAAAAGATACACGAGAGTAAACGGCGAACCGGTGGTTCAGTCGAAGGATGCAAGTAAAAGGAAGAGCAGCCGAAGTGTGTCGGGGTCTGTATATAAGTTTAGTCTGCGACGACGTACGGGCACCATGTGTCCCCTGTCAGAAAACATCCACAAGAAGCTTACTGACAAGTTGTCAGCGCGGCGTCCACGTTTGAGGGCCGACGAGAGACGTCAGGATGACGCAGTGTAAACACAGGAAGCGACGACAAGGTAGAAGACAGCCCTCCAGGAAGCAGTGACCTCTTCTGATCGTTTTCCCTGTAATTTTTTTCCCACGTCGGTACTTCCACGTAGTGCAGTTTCGTTGATTCCGGACCCCGTCTAAGCCGGTGGATCGTTGATAATTCACATCTGCACCGGGCGGCGCGGATTCCCGGGTGTAGCGTTACGAATTTATTCGACATCTCCACGCGCGCGGAAGAGATTAAAACGTAAGCGGAAAAAACGAGAGTCGAGGAACGACGGCCGCTCGTCTGCGAGCACGTGGATATCGGTGACACTCGTTGAGCACCAACCAAGCGCTAATTGCGACTGACGTGGGTGCTAAAAGACAATATCGAGCAGATTAGAGATTGTTAATACCACTCGATATCGCGTTGGATTCTAATACATTTTGCTGATATAGTTAGTTAATTTTAAAAGTTGATTGTGATATGTGCAATCAAGAATTATAACAAATTTTAGAGAAAATAATTGACGGTAGAATTTTTCTACCTTATCATTTTATTAATTATTTAGATGATTTTTTATTCGGTTTATAAATAAACATAAAATTGTTCCTATGCATGCAAATCAATTTTAAACGAAAGAACAAAGATAGAAAAGAAAGACAGTAAAATAACGTGGCACGCAAATGTTCATCTAAAGTACCTACGTTCTTCAGATGACACAAGTTGATAAGTACATTCCCGTTATGCGTGCATTATGGAACCTCACATCGACAGCGCGTTGTTACAATCTGTTACCAGCCATCCATCGGATCTCCATAGCATTCGGTGAAAATCGCCAATTGCACTGCGTGGGGTCTACCATTTCGGGATCAGAGGTCCCAGCGATATCGCACATTGACCTGTGATCTCGTACTTCCCACGCAATTCCACCTAGATAGTACAGGTACTTACGTATTATCGAGAATTCCACATTGAATACTTATTCTTAAATTAGAAATTTAAGTTTCGTGGAGGAAAGTCACATAATTATCGCAATAAAAACATAAATTTATTTTACTTAATGTAATACAAAGTTAAATATTTTTATGTACGAATATTAATCGTAATGTTTTCCAATAAATAGTTTCTTTATACATTTAATACAGGCAAACGTTTGCACTGTGTATGTTATATATTTGATTTCGTGATATGTGCGAAAACATATGTCGTCACGTGTAGAAATCCATGGAAATCAAGAAATTCCTGTTCAGAAACTTTAGTACGTGGAAAATTTAAAACTTTCTCATGCGTGCGTTACTGCTAATCGATTGGCAACATACCTTATACCGCTTCGAGTTCGCAGTAACGCACTTTTCGAGAGGGACACGAACAAGTCTGAAAGTGGCACACTCAAGTGTAATAGTCACTCAGAACGCCTATTACATAACTGTCATGAAGTAAAGAGGATAGAATCGAATATAGTCTGATATTTACTTTTAATCTTATGCACGTAGAATCATGAAACTTTATTTAACCTCATGAACGCCTGATTTCTTTTGTCATAAATGGTCACCTGGAGAGATTTTTTACTTTCTAATTAAATCATTGTTATTAATTACATATCGCATATTTTTTATTGTTCTATAATTTATTAGTATTTGAGGACAATATGTATACAGGTTTACTCAACACTTTCTGAAAAAAGTTAGGAGAAATCAAAAAGATATTTAAAAACGAAAAAAGCACATTAAATCTACTGCAATGACGTGAGCTCCATTTTTTCGATACTGGGATATCAAAATCACCCCACAGGCGCCCGTTCCCGGGTTAAAAAGAGAGAAAGCATGTTATATTGATATTATTCTTAAAATCAGTCGCGTATCAACATTTAATGTACCGTAAGTAAAAATAGGCGTAAAATTTCTCGTTGCCACAGTAGAGATCTAGTGAAGTACATAAATCAATGCATCCACAACGAATATTTATCGCTGACAATTTATCATCTTAGCTATCTAATCCGGAATTGTCTCGACACAGCGAAGCGCGCGAACTGTTGCGCAAGCATTGAAAGGTAACGGAGGTCGGTTTCGATCGCTCGATATAATCCGGATCCGCGTCGGTCTAGAGGTCACAGGTCGTGGGGTCAGGTCGTCGCCAGGTGCAGCGGCAGGTATACAGGGGGTTGACCTGTAAGGGTGCAAACGCGAGCGCCCTGCAGTCGAAACGGGAACTATCGCAACTTAATATCGACCCGGTAATTCTCGCGTAGTCTGTACTTCTCTCCCTCTTTCTCTCTCCCTCTTCCCCCCCCCCCTTTCTCTATCTTTCTCTCTCCTTCAAGTTCCCTTCACCTTCGGCTCTGTTCGCTGATTCCACCCATCCGTCTCTTTCTTTCTTCAGCTTTCTCCCTCTTTCTCTTACCGTACATATATTCTAACTAGCCGCCTCTCCCCATCTCCTTCTTCCTCGTGATGGTTAGTTCCTCACTTTCAAACTCCCAACCACCGCGAGAGAGTTAGTCGCAATCAATATGGCATCCTACTTATCTCTATGCCGAGAGTTTTCGCTTCTATCCGCTATCCTCTCGACCATCGTTCTGACCTATGTCCGAAGCTTTGTTATTTGTCCGTGTGTTTCAAACTTCAAACTCTATATATTCGAAAGGAAAGTAAAAAATATCGAGTTTCCATGGACTACTTGAAATGTTCGACTTCTTTCTTTTCCTTTTTCTACATGTCCCCTTGTCATCGAAGATCCTGAGACCACCTATGAGATCTATGCCTCTCCGAATTCTACTTCTAAAGTTTCTATCTACTTTAAACGGAAATTTTATCGTAGGAAAGTGATCGATGATTTAGAAAGTACGTTGTTAGCAAAAATTGCGGCGTTCCTATTCACGATGAGACTCCGCATTTTAATAAATGCCGCCGCTAGATTGCGGTGATTCGTCGTTCAAAATAGACGGCAAATGCCATCCGGAGTCGGGGCATCCTCAGGAATTTTATCGATCGCTTCGGATAGACGTGTATGCGTGCCGGGGAAGAGTCCTGTTGCCGCGCGCGGCCGCCTTTAGCTTCACGTGTTTCCGGTTGACGACCGATAAAGCGTGGCCGATTTGGATTGCGTAACACGCCGCCGCACGCGCATCTACGCGCTCCGTGGAATGTTGATCGAACATCGATAAATACCTGTGTTCTACATGCACGCGCAGCACATTCGTTCGCGTGGTTACCTTGATGTTTCGGTTTGCGAACAAATAAATTGTAAGGAACGACTAAGACTATGTGACGGAATTCAAAGGCAATCTAATGCAATTTACACTAATTGTAAATTGTAGGAGAATGTAAAAACTATCTAATATTTATGTTAAAAATAAGCAAGTTTCACGATTTGGTGGATAAATACGCTTTGTTAGGTAAATGATATTATTTACCTAATTTGACATATCTTGAAAATATCTTTTGTCTTATAAAATCAAAGCTGAAATCACTCTTCAATCACGCTATATCTTTAGTATTAATTTTCTTTGTTGATACGTGCCGCTCTTCTTTATTTGTTCCGTCTGGAAGAGGCAGATATTAGATCGTTAAAGTTTAATAGATCCTTAATGATTACCGAAGACGAGATCCGAAACGTGTGGTCCGATTCATTTAGCGTATCTATAAAAGTTTACGGCACGATAAATGTTTCTCGCAATCTGTCGCTAATATCACCGAGTATTACTTGCGGGGCGTACTCGTAACCGGGTCTTGTAAGCTCCTAATCTCTCCTCTAGATAAGATACGTGCAAGTCACATCCGAGACAAATATCTCCCCAAATGCTCTTCCTCCTAAATTCGCTCCTTCGCTAATCCGTCATTTAGCCCGCTGTATTAGAGACGTAATGAATCTTCAGCGTTAACGAACCCTTCCGCGTTTTCTAGCCGTCCGGGTCCGTCGTGAACGAGGAACGTGAGGGATGGATCGGGTCATGCGGGAGGTGCGGCGTCGAAGATTAGCACAAAGACCACGGCAGCCAGCGCTGCGAAATAAATCAATTAATGCGATGTCGGGCGAGTTGGTACCGTCTCGCGCGCGGCGTCGCGTTAAGCTGCCATGCCGGATGGATTGACATTCTTTTTTTCCTCTTCCGAGTCTGACGGCACCACCCATAATAAAAGCCTCGACGGGATTTTCATGTCAGTCGACGGCTAAATAAACTTCTGAACGGTGCGGTGCCCAGCCGGTATAGGTGAGAAACACTTTTTTTTTTGCTTCGTCTGCACATACACACGCGTACTGCGCGCGCGAGAACGCAGAAGCGGACCGGACGCGTCGGGAGATAAAATGACGTGCGTCTGCATCGTCATTCGTGATAATGGCGGTGCAACGTGCATCGCGGGCAAGGGGGCAGGTTTAGGAACGGGCGACGGCTCGTTTTCGCTGTCATTTCAACGGTGACGCGCGTTATTGTTTCGTCCGGCATGGGCACGTCGACTTAAAAAAATGTAATCTATCGTAACTCGCGACACGGGACGTTTCGCGAAACTTGGATTTGTCCGCGTAATGCTGTCGCAATTATTTCCTGGATTTACTGCGCGTTTGTTTCAGAAATCATTCGATTTTATGAGTTCATTGACAATAACTCACTCTATTGGATAATCTCTGTTAATAATATTAAATATTTACAGTATTTTTGCAAAAAAATCGCAGGTTTTTTATCATTGACATTATTACAATCATTTCTCAAGCGATGGAAAAAAACAATATGTAAAACGTTGAAAATTTTGTAATTTATGTTATATTAATGTATTTTTCGTAATTGAAACGTCTCATTGTGTCATAAAATTTAAAACTGCTTAATGGTTACAATATCAGCGCAAAATTACATCTTAATTACATGCAATTTAAATAATAGCGCAATGTCTTCACAATTATTTTACGGTAAAGAAAATCAATTCCTCCGTCTAGGAAAATTATTAACCAATTTATATGTAGAGGTGCTGAAACTTCTAAGCGACAGCTTGTCTCGAATATAAAGAACGGTAATTACAACGTATCCGACAGCTTGTCCTCAAAACTTGGTTAAAACCCTATTCTAACATATTGACAGGGAGTGTTTGCCATTTGCCATGGCCTCGTGATGCTTTACGACCCCATTGAAAACTAGCGGACTACTAACTATACACCCGGAAGGAGTTAATCGACGATATTCGCTCGAAACTTTGCAACTTTCGCACCGCCTGCCATGCGATAGGTATATACACATTACGCCTCGTCGACGACGGTAAAAGTGTCACGAACTTCCGCATTATTTACGATAGAATTTCCGCTATACAAACTCCCTTGACGCCTGCTACTTCGTGATTCGCGCAGCGTATACGAACCAGTTTGCGTTTGATCGCAAAGCGCTTTCTATCAAAGCGTCCAAAATATTTTTCGAGAAATAATATTCGCTATCGATAATCTGTCAAGACTCGGAATAGTACATGATACGGATATACATTATTTATCTTGTTTTTATCTCTGATATTTTTATCTATTTTCCCCGCCAATTCAACGCCAAATAGAACAGCGTAGTTCCATCTAGCTATAAATAGTTGCCAACATTTTAATCGGATGTGTACACAGATCGATATCCTAAAGGTAGCACTTTTCGCACGTTCGTGACCTTTGTTTCGCCAGAAATCCATAAATACACAAGATTAAGGGGATACATCGTCGGGGTCGGGTAACAACGGCGACTTGAGTACGCAGATTTGCGCGCTGAACTTGCCCGTAAACAGCATTGATACGACAAGGATTTACATTATGCTCGTGTATTTGCAGAACGTGCGTGAACATCGAATATCTCTGTCTTCTTAACAAATACTAGCATCACTTGACGAAAAAGCAAAATAATCCTTAATCAAATGTTATCATAACGTTACAAGAATATCTCGTCATTGTCTCTAATTATGTAAAAATACTAACAGCAATCAATTTTATAAAATTAAGGGGTCATTCCGGTGTAACACTAAAAAAACGTTTTTTTTTACATTTTTCAAAAATATATGTATTCAAGAATGTAATGTAACATTTTGCTGAAGAAATTTCAAGTATTTCGGCTTTTATAGCTGCTTCTTCTAGGAATTAACCGCGAAGCGTTTTTTTGAAACGTTATTTTTTTCACCTGGCGCAGGTAAAATCTAAAAAAAATGTAGCCAACCGATCGCTTTGAAATTTTGACAGGCTATTCTATATATCAGTGGCTCTGGCAGGAACTAGAATTAAGTTTTTATGTGTGTTGAGTTTATTATACTTTTTACATTGCAAAATTGTCGAAAAAAAGGGTAAATTTTCGATAGTTACACTTTCAACACGCGCCATTTTGTTACTTTTGAATATAAATTATTTTGTCTAGTTCCTGCGATAGCGACACTTATACCAATTAAGAATATTCTTGAATTTTTTGTTTCAAATAAAGTCTACCTGGTCTGGTCAAATCACCTGCGCATGTTTAAACGTGCCAACTTTGCGTCGCAAAAAACATTTTAAAAAATTAATTTTAATACTGTTAATATTGTTTGATATTCTTCGTAAGTTAAGTGGTTTAATAAATCACAAACAGTTTTATACTATTACACCTTTGTATTCACTAAAAAAAATTCTTGAAAATTTCTCAATTTTTTGACCGTTACATCGGAATGATCCCTTAAGAGCAATATTTTTTTATACATTAAAATTAATTACTGTATAATTATATCTTACAATATCATAAAAAGTATATATATAAATCAATTATTTATCTGCTTATGATTAGTATCTTAAGACAAGATATAGAAAGTAAGTATGTTGCAAAAGATTTGATATGAAAAAAACGCGCGAAATGTTATAGCGCTGAGTAGGTACCACGTGAACGCGCAAATCGTCATGTTTATACCAACGGCAACGACACCCCGGGGTGTCGCCTTCGGCGCGACGGTTTTCGCGTTATTTGCGAATCGTGCATGCCCGTAACGTGCAACGTGGGTCAATTGCGATGCAGCTCTTGTAGGAGAGGCACGAGGTAGTGCATAGTCGAGCGAAGTCGGAGCGTAGAAAGAGGGGTAGGATAGAGAGGGATAGAGACGTATGTCGGTGAGAGCGCAGCGCGGAGGGAAACTGGATTGGCGAACAGATGCGCAGCACGATCGCGAAGCCCGATGTATTGCGTTTGCTAATCCCCGACATGGCTGACAGTATAATACACCGCTTTGCAAACAGCAGCAACATCCATGCCGGTGCTGCTATTGCTGCCTCGCAACCCCTTCGGCATGGCTCTCGACCTAGGCAAAATACGTATGTACTAACTGGTTCCGCGTGGGTGTACCATCGTTTACGCACGCATATCCGCGCACCTACGTGAATAGTCTAGATGCATTTCTACGTGGCTGTGCACATTTACAAATGCGCACACGTGTAAACCGGTCGGGTGCAGCGGAGTCGAACGAGGCAGCGTTTAACCTTCCAATCGACGACGACTTCGTTCGCATGCCCTTTCTCTCGTTCGCATTCTCTCTTACCTACGTTCTTCTCTTCATTCTGCTCTTCCACAGTATTCTACAAACTACTACCAATTGTCTCGTATAACGCGTCGCGCGGCTTCCGGGAATGTTTGCACGTCTTTTCGATCCTCTTCCCGCGAGGAAGATAATCGTTAATATAAATGCTCTTTGAACATGTGAATTTACAATCCTAATGTCCTAATGACCATGGCTAATTACATGAAAACCGTATGACGTATGCCGCACTTCATACTTTAACTTTATTTTTATTCAAAGAACTGCGTATCTATATAGGTCTCGAAGTGGCATTACCCTCCGCCTCCTCCCGCGGCGCGCGGGATTTAACTTTTAAAGCCAGCCTGGCAATCAAGATACAGTCGATACAGAACTTACGTGCCTAATCGAACATAAAAATATCGATAAGCTGTAAGAAGATATATGTTTATTGGTGTTCGAGAATTACAAGATATTTTGATTCTTCTCGAATGCTGTGAATAAATCAAAACATGCAGAAATTTCTCGGTAAATTTTTTTTAATCGGCAAAATGCATGTTAATTCATTTTTAAAGAATTGTTTACTTGCTATTGAATTAAGTAATAGTGTGATTTACAATATATTGTACGACTTTATATGATTTATGTAAGATTGGATCGCGCAAAAAATTACATAATTTACGTCATTTTTTCAATGTTTTTTTTTAAATTCATTGCGTTAAGACCGTTGCTATTCTCAAAGAGAAAAGCACTCGGTATCCGGCAAAATGCATTCAATGTGCACAATAGCTCAGCAGCAAACCTGCGCGCCGCGAAGCATAATAATTTCATTTTCCCTTCCTCGGGGCATAAGACAAGAGTGGAAAAAGTGCAAGGCGACCGTTGACAAAACCGACGGCACGTCCCGGACGGCTCTCGATCGCTTCGTGCGGTACTCGGGAGATCCTCTCCTCCGGGTGCACTGCGTGAATCAAAATAAAACGGGCGACATTCGGAAACGCGATTGTACAAAAGCGGGCACAATGAACCATTGAGGGGAGGAATCGAGATGAATGTGAGCCAGCCTTGGGGCCTCTTAACGTGCGTACGCAGGCACTCAGTGTCTATTGGGCACGAATGGAGGACAAGCTTCCCTGGGAACCAGATAATCTTGCTCATAGAACGCGGATCTCGAGTGCCTGGGGTCTGTGGGCATCGAGTGCACCTATCGTTAATAAAAAAAATGCATCTTGCGGTGAAAAAATGTCGAGTGAAAAGAGCGACGACGTCCTTCTCGATCTCGTCAAATTGAGATATGCTTACCTGGATAGTGGAGTACTTTTTGTACACCTACTATCTTTTTATGCTTTATTATTTAAAGGAGAAATATATATTATTGTACGCGCTATATAAAAAATATATAACATATTATATATAAGAAAAATATGTGTGAGTAGCAAAGTAATTTAACAATTCCTAAACTATACACTGAAAAAAAATTATTATTTGCAAGAAAATTGATTCCTATGAATTTAGTTTCCTTAATTCAAATAAGTGTTAAGTAGATTTGAGAAAATATTTTAAATTTAGATAAATGTTTTTTCAAATCTACCTAATACTTCTTTGAATTAAGAAAACTAAATTCATAGAAATCAATTTTCTTGCAAAAATAATAATTTTTTTTTCTCTCTCTCTCTCAGTGCAGTTATGGTATGATATATATTATTACATTGCACGGATTATACAATAAGCATTATTGTTTAAAAAGATAATAAGAGTAAAAGAATAACGTAAATCAATATTACGGAATTTCACGATGGTGCTTCTTGATCGACAAGGCGCCAAATGATAAAAACTTTAGCCAGACTGCTATCAACGTTATTTCAAGCCGAGTAAATCGTCTGATCTCAGCTGCTGATCAAAGTGCGCGATTTCTCCTTTCTTCCATCTCTCGCTGCTTGACGTGTATTGTCTTCAATTCAAAAGCGACATCGAGATATTATCTTACTGTAGTCCGGGTTTCCGTTGCAAAACCTTTTATATCGCCAATAGAAGTTTTCGTTTATCTCGTTCAATAAAGTTATAAAGTTCAGAATTTTAGTCGAAGGTATCTGATGGTAAAAAATAACTCTCAAAGACAGTTGCAACAATTAGCAATATAATATATGTATATTAAATATTGAATTTCTATTAATGTAAGTTTATATTATATATAAATATATTATTAATAATATACTTATGTATTAATATAACAATATATTAAATTATGTAATGATTAACTGAAATGGACGTGATACATGCGGGAATAATTAATGCGCTAGCCGGGTGCCGCTTTTGTGTCATAAAAGGTAGCGACCGCGTAAAGCTAATTATCCTCATGTCTGGATAGTTTTAATAGCTCAGAATGTGCGAGGGCGTTTGAAAAATATGTAACTTCGTCCTTTAACTGCCAACGTTATGTTTCTGGAATCCTTTCACCTTGAGCTACGCAAAGGCGTTAAGTGACTGATAAAGCCCCGTGAAATCCAATTAGGATCTTTTAATATTTATCGACGTCTCGCTGATGAAAGTCGGCCCGTGGCAACAATATTTTACACTTTCTCCGTAGGTACACTGCCCCTTGATAATTACGAGCGTTCACGACGATTTATCTCCCTTGACACGAAACATCCCGTACGCTGCACTGGCGTGAATCGGTCGTAATGCAGACCTTCAAAGAGCGTGCCTGAATGTCGGAAGATTCTCCGAACTGAATGAGACATAGGCTGATACATAAAATACGGCATCGTTTGATAAACGGACGGAGAGCGATGAGATAATGGTGCTTGTAGAGCGATAGCGTATATCGTTTCGACTGAATCGTTCTGTTGTCGACGGATCAGCATCGTGAAAAAAAGCTTTGGCGAACACGAGAGACTAATGACATACAAGCGTCGCGGTTGCGTATCAGCCTATGTGATTATCATAACTTCGTCGATGAAATGATGAGTAAGATCATTAACCGTACATAATGACTTTATAAGAAACCGTCTCGTCAGAAAATGAATATCTTACAATTAGTCTCGCGATTATTAGAAAAATAAAACGATTAAAAAACAGGTACTTGCTTCTGCATTAACACTAGACCGAAGATTAACCTAGATATTTATTCCTACCGAAGGGGTCAAAATGAAAAAAAGAGAGAAAACAATTTTATAAAATTAATTACTGTATATTTCAATAAAAATTGGAAAATTTTCAAAAATTGTGATCTTATAAATAAATAATAATTATTTAAAAAATGTCAAACAAGTCATTTTGACCCCCTTGGTAGTTCTAGGTGTTAGTTCGGTACGCATTGTAGATCTTGCAATGATGCATTTGCAAAACGCAAACAGAATGACAAGAGAAGTGCTCGACGGGCGTCATTCCAGAAATCGTCACTGGGACGTCAATCAATATTAAGGATGTATCGGAGGTACAATCCCTGCTAAAAGTTAAACTTTCAATACTCTCAATACTTTGCATGTATGTCAAACAACTCAAAATTTTTTGTATGTTAGAAAGGATTACCGTTAACAGTTTGAGTATGTTTTTTTGTCATTTAAATAATTAGTATTGTTTAAACAATTTAAAAAAATTTCTTTTAGCAAAAAGTTTTAAAACTTAAAAAATACAATATCAATGATGTATGTTTTACATATAAAAAAAGTTTTAGAAATATCTTACTTTTTTATTTATATTTACAGCAAGAATGTCGATTCTCCATAAGGGATAATGTTAATTTTATCAACTTTAAACTTAAATAACTTATAATCGTTTAGTAAATCACTTTAAAATTTTACAGAGTATTTTTAATTTAATTTAGAAACATCTCACAGCCCTTTCTGAATATATTTGAAATACCTCCAAATACTTACATCTTAAAATCGCTATAACTCAACAACCGTTTAGTGGATTTGTTTCAACTTTTTTTCCAGCACATCAGGAAGACTAACAGAACAATCTCACAAATTTTTATCGACTTCGTACTATTTTGAAAGATGGGTCCAATACATCCTTAACGGTACCGGAGCAGAGATTGCAGTAGGTCTCCTATGGAAATCCTGATGAGCGCGTTCTTGCGTAAAGCTCCGATAAGCAAGAAAACACTGTAACGCCGCAACGCCGGTAACTTCTTTGTCGTCCACCGATGTTTCAGCTCGAATTTCTCGCTGCTTTTCTAGCGCTAATTTCGAATGCGCCTCATTGTTTCCTTTATTCGCAAAATTTCCATTTCTTTACTTATAATTGGATACTCTTTGCAGCGTGGTACCGGGCTATTATCCATTCGGATGGACGACGATCCGTGCTCAAAGAGTCGTTTTAACGAGATCGCCAATGGCTTAAATTACCATATACGGCTTTTATAAAAGGAAACGGTTTTACAAAATAACAATTGCGGCATAATAGGATTTCCAGTAGCGAGTAGCTCTCCCGTTTATTTTTTTCCTCGCGGTGCTACTTTTGATGTTGCTGGAAATGTTTTCTCCTAGCTTTTTCACGAGCGACGGCACTCTAATTGCCCGTTTTGGTATATTGCGAGCAAGGTTGTGAGTTGTAGCTGAATACGCGCGATAAAATAAAAAATGCATCGTTATTTGGACCGAGCCAAAAGGCGAAAGCAATGCCGGAGCTCTACGCAAGGGCGAATTGGACCACCAAGATGTTAGGAAATTTCCCGGAGGGCCATTGGAATTTCGAGGGCCCGCTTACGCTCGCTGCATAGATACTCGTGGGAGTCAGATATACTAAAACTTGTATGCGGATTGTACGGCGGGCTCGAGACTGTTACTTTCTTGTTTTCCCGGGAATGTGCGTAAAGGTGGTTATTCGCGGGTATAGTGAGTAGGTAATCTAAAATACGCGCGTGCGAATTAAGTTTCGCGCAATCCGACGTGAATTCGTAATGCGACGGCGGGACTGATATACGGAGTCGACAGTTTCATGATTTTTGCAATAATTTATCTTGATTCATGAATCGCGCATCATTTCTGAATCAATTCTCCGGACACCTCGACCTAGGTCGCTCGTAGTCTCGTGCGAACGGGTGTCGGCGCCGAGTACGTTAATCAATTTGCTGAAAAGATAATGGTGGTATCGTCGCTGCATCTGAACTAGCGTCGTCATCGTCGTAGTCGGCGAACGACAGCTTGTAGAGCGATCGGGGCGCCGAACGTGCGACAATGTCCTCGCGTTCCCTGATACGAGCGAGTGCTTCTGCATACGGCTTTGTCGAAACTTTCGGTCCTGTACGTACGGGCACGTGTGTGAGTATATCCAACTACCGAGCCGGGGCACCCTTGAAAGCGTACGTTTCCCGGTGTAGAGGGCTGCCTGGTTATACACTGCAGGCAGGATATTACGGAAGCAGGTGTGTACGCCGCTTAACAAACAAGGAGTGATTAATAGCAGCCTCTCGTTGCCCTCGATAACGCGACGTCGCGTCGCGTCGTCCCCGGCGAACCATCCCCAAAGGCGTCATAGCCAGGTAACTGCGTTCAACGTTATGACGCGTTCCAGACTGTTTTGCCAAAAGCGCGCGTGTGACAAATTGTCGCCGTTTACAAAACAGTACTTCGTCGCCGCTTTCGCATCGAGTCATCGTGTTCATAAATATGCGGAGTGCATAAATATGCGATCCAACGTGAAATGCTTTGATACTTGCTTGTCATGTCGCATCATTGTCGTAACATTGCGGCACATGTATTTACACAGTATAAAGTCATAAAGCAAATTTTCTGATGGAAGTACAATGAATTAAGCAAAATGTTTAATGTTGCATGTAAAAGATAGATAATGATATGTATAACAAAAGATCTGCAATTTATAGTTACAATTTTTTATATTGCACTACAATTATCACACAATCGCGGTTAAATTATATTTAAATAGATGCTCTATAAATTTATAGTAGTATAATGTAATTGTTCTTTTACTACTTTCCTCATTATCTTGATGCTTCATATTGCAATGAAAATATTCTCTGTAGGCATCAACACAATAAATAATTTATTTTAAAAATATTTTTATTCCAATATGAGCGACGAATCAAAATAATGAAGAAAGTGGTAAAAGAACCAATATAAAACTTTAATTAGGTATTGTACATATTGCCAAAATGAGAACTCGCGGCAATTTCATATGGTAGTGGGCCTTGAACAATATCGATTACAATGATTACGAGGATTCGTCGACAGCGGCGTTCCATGAGCAGAGACAAGCGACAAGGACCGATCTGGATCCTCGCTGACGCGCCGGAAATTACATTCCACCGTTGGTGCTGTAATAATGGGGCTAGTGGATGCGATAGGCGAGATTTTAGGGTGTGCCTGTGGGTTTCGCAGGGTCCAGCAGATAGCCAAGAGAAAAAGGATGACGATCTTGTTTTCGATAGCGATCGCGGCCCGATCAATCATCCGGCATTCTGAAACGCCTCCATGACAGTTCGCAACACCGTAGGGTCGAAGGGCCGTAATCGACTAAGAGGGAAATTATAGCAATGAAGTTACTCGACCGGGTCGTGGAGGGTAAAAAGTGTCAACTCGTTAAACGATGGCGGTGGATCCAAGAAAGTCTCCGATATTTTAAGTACGGAAATTATGGATGAAGCGAGGCGTTTTAAACTCCTTTTACTTTATTCTTCAAATTAACTATCGAAAGTTTTACATAAAATCTACAATACGATGAAAAGATTATTTTGGTATGGAATATGTAAAAAAACTTTTATTGTTTAACTTAATAATAAACCGACTAAATTATTGCGACAATGTTAAAGTAATAGTTTATTTGATAAAGCTGATTGTTTTCTTCGACAGGCAAATTCTATAGAGCTCTTTGTACGACGTTGTTAAAACTTTCGTATAAATTCTGTAACTATCCTAACGAGAAATAGATTCGACTCGTTGAATGCACGCTAAAGACACGTTCAATTTACTGCATTATCCTCTGGCGAAAGGTCAAGTGGATCAATATGCACGTATGTAATATGTGGTACATCAAAGGTAATAACGCTCCCGTAGGTATTTGCTTCCGTGTGTAGAGGATAGCGATCAATCGATTATCCTTTAAACGGATATTGGACTATGCGCCGTACGCGTTCATCCGCTTCCTTTAATCGCTATTATATAAATGCAAGCACTTTGTTATCTATCGTCGTCCATATGTTATTATCGTTGCTTCAAGGAAACGTAGGATGCTAACGCGATGGATAATATTTAATGTCGAAGAGTGTCGTAAAACACTTTAAATTGTTTTACAAAAAACTCCTATATATATGTATGACTTTTATGAATATATATATGTATATCAAAGAAGCGCGTAGAAGTGTTAAGCACTTTTCGGGCGTAAATGCCGCGAGGCCACGAAACAATGATCGTCTGAGATCCCGTCCCTTCTTTTGAGATGGAAAACGTTGGCTGCAAGGGGAATACACCCTGAAAGACTCGATTCACCCAACTGTAAATATAGCGAGAAATATAAGCGCCAAGGGTCGCCAATTCGAATTCATGTTGATCAAATTCGTCTTTCTACCATTAGCAGATTGTATAGCGCTTTTGACTGTCCTTAATTAATTTGGCGAGGCTCCAGTGATCTGTCGACTATTTCGTCAATTACCCGAATGGACTCAATATGGTAACACTCGTTGATGCCAATTTTATCGTCTGAAATAATGACTCATATACATATATTTATTATTTATAGATGATAAGTATAAGAACAACTATAATAATGTAAATTTGTCCCAAAATAATTTTTACGATAGACGTATCAGTATATTCATAGGATTTATTGGATTAGAGAAGTGAATAAATTCCATTCGCGCACCAGTTAACTTTACCAGCAGACAATTGATCGAAATCGCCAAACGCCACGGTGCTATGAGTGTGAAAAAAAATTTGCCGGCGGATCCACGGCGGTGTATCGTCGGTTCAGGAATCTCGCAAATCGATTATCGGCGTGCGGGCAACAGCGATATCACATCCGCGTCATAAATCAATGTCGAATGCGTGGTAATCGAGCGCGATACGCTCTCACTGTGTCGAAGGCAGCCAGTATTAATTCCATGGGGCCGACTTGAGCGAAGGTTAAGGCACGTCGGGCACTCGCCGAGCGGAGGAGAACTCCTCCGGGCGAGGACGTACCGCGGAAAAGAGCCGCGTGCAATTTCTGCCTGTTTTGCAATCACCCCGCGCGCCGTTCATCCCCATCCCATTCCTCCCTCCGAGGGTTCTTTCTTCCGTATCTTACTCTTGCCGCCGTCGAATCACTCCCTCTCACTCCGTCAGCCGTTCCTTCTGCTAAGTGCACCTCGTCACCCTGTTCCCGCTACTTCGTCGCTGCTTCTCCCTCCCTTCCTGTGTCGTCCGATGTGCTCCTCGATGAAAAATTCCTGCCACGGACAAGCGACTCTCGTGCGATAAAAAATAAAAGTCTCGAATTCGCATTTCGAATACCGACCGCGACGTGACCAAAGACGATTTTTCGTTGCTTAATCCACGCGATTTTTTATATCGTAGATATCGAAGATCTTATCATCTTTCTGTCGCTAAATTCTATCGCGAAATCTCAATGTAAAGACAAAATTAAACAAACTCTCGATAATGAACCAATAGAGTGATCTAAAAGGGGCAATGAGATTGTTACGCGGTTATTGGTGCGTAAATTGTCAGAAAATTAATATTTATTTAATAATGACAATGTACAGTAATAACGTTATTACTAAATATTAATTTTCTGACAATTTACGCACCAATAACCGCGTCGCATTTTCATTGCCCCTTTTAAATCACTTTATTGGTTTAATATAAAGAATTCAAGAATGTTAAATAATGCTTTATTTGCGTAAATAATATGCCCTTTTTTATCAATGATATGGCGCGACACGATGTAACTTTAACGAAAATACTTTTTACTCCGGCCATGTGTCACCAATTGTACTCAGGACGATCCTGTCAGTATAAAGGATAGTCCTGGATGGTTGGAAACGGTCCAAGTTGAACAGGGTCGCTGTTGTGTGCCACTAGCATCGCGCAATGGGCCGTGCTAATCGCTCTACTCAGAGCCCCTTTGTCCCCCCGCGTCTCCCTTCCGTACTCTTTCCCTCGTCCCTCCACCCTTGCAACCACTCCACCAAGGTTCACAATGTTCCTCTGTCCCTGAAATTGCGTGAAATCATATCGGCCGCTCCCCCGAGCGTGCCATACTTTGCTAACTGCCGACAGACGTCCTTACGAACGGGCACGCCCTTTCGCCATCTGAGAAAAGTTCCGTCGATCTGGCTCCAAGTTTTCTCAAGACAATGGCACAGTTCGGTTGTCGCGGTCGTTAATTCCCGACTTCACGGATTTATAAATGCTCCGCATCCCCGCGCTCTCGTCGCGGCGGACGCGAACTCTAAGGGACGATTCTACAAATATTTAATCGCGCGACGTCGCCGGAACCCTCCGTTTCCTGCTACGAATGTATTGGAGTCTCTCGTAGTTACAGGATTTTATCCTGTAACTACGGATCATTATCATAACTTCCTTTTTAATTTTGCTGAATTAATCGCTGTCCCAAATTTTCTTGTTGTCTCACTTAATATTACAGAATAATATCGCAAAGTAGTAATATACAAAAACATTAATAGTTTTTTTATTCCAATCCGAGTAACAAATCACCTTTGTTCAGCCGGTAATTGACCTCTTCCGATCTTAGGAATGAGTGGTCAGCGGCTATTCTCTTTTTGGAGTCATCATCCAATCGCCGGAAATCGCTGATCCCCGTGGCTTCAATAACGAATGAAAGGTGTGCCTATTCCTAGAAAGAAGAGAAAAGCCGTCGGTAGCGATAAAATCGGCAAGGATAAATTGAATCGGGGCAACCCCATCGATTTGAGGTTTCCTTTGATCTTTGAGGGGTCAATCCTGGTGAACCTCTCCGACGAAACTCGCTAACCTTGTGGTTGGCCCTTGGCAATACTTTGAGAAATCGATGCGACGATGTCGTGAGTTCTTATCAAAGGGAATTCTCTATGCAAAGGACCTTTAACTCACTACAGTAAACTTTCCTGTCACTATTAAGCCCAGTTTCACGACGTAAAACGTCGCGACAATGAAACTCACAAATAGACACTATACATCTAAAGTAATAATACATCCAATAATACATTTTGAATGTACAATTGCTAATGCCTTGATCCTCGAACACAATGTTACTATTCTAATTTATTAAAATATGTGTGTCTAAATTATTTAATAAAAAATTTCTTGTACGTAAATAGAGTTTAAATAGCACATAAATATTAATATAGTAAAATATACATCCAAAGGTTTTTAATTGCCAATTTTAATTGTTTAATATATTCGAAATATTGTTGGCAAATATATTGCGTGCCATGAGCAACATGTAAAATATTGTCCAATAATGTATCGATATACCTACATCCTGCATGCAAGATTTTCAAATAATTTACCTTTTTCCGTGGCAATTTCGATGACTTTACATAGGTTTATTAGGTATTATAAGTCTCAATTGTACAAATTGCACATTCTAACCGACTAATACTCGAATTCATGCAAATATCATGTAATAGAATGATAAGAGCGGTACTAATCTCTTAATCTTAAATCTGTTTTTAATATAAAAAAATACGCTTTAATCGCGCATTAACAATTCGTATTGGTACGCCAGACGAGATTTTCAAGATGAAATCCATTACTCTTCGTCGCTTTGTAGCTCGAAGATTAGTGTCGTTTTAGCTTTGAGTGCCAACGACGACGACGACGATGGTCCATCCCTCTCGAACGATGCTATTGTGACGACCGGGGAAGACAGTGGTGGCTTTGATTACGATATTGTGCTGAGGAGAGGCCCAGACGCGCCGTGACTTTACCTGCTTAAATCGCATTCACAACGTCTAGCTGTCGCGAATACGACCGCCAAATCTTATCGTCTTGCGCAACACTGTGTCGCGATTTCTATAATACCCGAAAGCGTTAACAACGCGATGAGAATATTTGACGTTTCGTCCTTTTCGAGCTTTATTCCTGTTTCTGGAATTTCCATGCATTTGCATCATCAACGCGCCTGCTTCGAAAGAAAAAGATAGATCGAAATATATGAAAAGTATTCAATATATCGTGAAATATTTCTTAAATATAATGTATTTTCAAATATTTTAATTTCTATTTGAACATCCTCTTCAAACGATTATAGTTTGTAACTATTGAGTTTGATATACAATAAATTCTATTCGACATTTCGAGTAGTGATAGAAAATCGTCGGTGCCTCTCATTCTTGAGATCGAAAGGGATTAATTGCCCGTTAAACTAAACAAAGGCGATTTTATTTATTACTTTGATTAAGGTAAAGAAACTATCAATTTTTATGCAATATTATTAAATTAAATTGCATTGATTGTATCGCAACCGCGTCATTGACTAAACATATAAATAGCGTAACTTAATTTGAAATCTACACTACGTTCAGCCGTGTATTTCCTTGCGGAAAAAATCCATTCTCTCCACTTTTATCACGTAATTACGCCGCCTGAAATTGCGAGTCTCGTTTCGATCGAGTCAGTTAAATCGATCACTGGTCTCCGCGCGAACGAGACTTTGCCGATTGGAAATTTCGGCAATTTAACACGGCTCATTCGATTTCTTCAGCACCGATATTCCATAGCCCTTCATTTGAATGGCATGAATGCTATATTGCGCGCAAAATTGACACGTGCACGGTGACATTTATATTTAAAAAAGAAACAATAAGACATTGTTATAAAATCTATTTTGTAGCACTACTGTGTTATACATTTGTTACATATGGCATACAACTATTTTCTAACAAATTTTGTATTTTAATTGTCGAGGAAGTTATTATAAATTACAGTTTGAATTACATGTAACTTGTACCGTCATGCGCGCGTCGGGCAATCAGAAAAAGTTGGAACGATAATTATGTCGAACACGTTCGTCATCGGTCAACGAATATTTCCCCCAGGATCGGTGGTACCTTTTAATTTGAGCTCGCACCCAAAAAGTTTTATTCAGTTCGCCGATAGCCGAATGCATCTCGAACCAATTTCCATCGGTGCTTCCCTTCCAGTCTTCTTGTCATCCTTGAATTTGTAGCGCGGTTCCATGAAATAAGAGAGATAAGGAGGAAAAGAGAGAAAGTATATAATATAAAAAAGGAGTAGCGCGCTAGAATAAAAAAAAAAGAAGCACGAAAAGGATCGTTCTCCGGGGACAAGCGGAAGCGATCGGGACGAGAAAATTACCTTCGATCGGTTGACCTTGGACCCGATAACAGGGAGGATGCGGAAAGAGAAGTATCGCGAGGAAGGAGAGGACATAGAAGAGAAATAAAAAAGAAATAACGTGACCGTAGGAGAGAAGAAACAGGAGCGAGGTCCCGTGAACGACGGAGGAGCAACGGCGAGAGGATGTGGATGGATCGTTCCCGGGGGACATCCATGGCAGACGTGTTCCATGGCGTGCCGCAGGACGTGTCCATGGTGTGTTTCGTGTCGTGCTGCGGCGCACCGATGGTGCGGGTACGGCCGGTACCATAGGTGTAGGGTACGTAGTTGTACGCGTATATACATAGGTACGCCGGACATAGAAATGCCTCCACCCCACCCTCCAGGCGAATATCCCTCAGGGGTTTCCCCCTTGCGCAATTAGTGGCCTCGTCGCTGAGTGGTGGGTTGGCCCCTTAATTATATCTTTTAAAATATCGGAGTTAAATTGAAAAGTCGCCTTAATTATATCTCGGATACCGGGCATTATACTTCGAAATCCCGTGAGCCTCCCGGCATATCGTTCTGCGCGCCTCGGTGCGGTGTATTGATTCACAGAACCCTCAATTATCCTCGACGCGGAGGATCGTAGGCCTGGTTTTTCTTCCTCCGCTGGTATCGGGTCCTTTCTTCTTCTCTGTTTGGTTCTCTCTCATTGGAGCACAGTCGGACTTTGCGGATACAAAGCCGATCGTGAATCATAAGCTCCCAGCTTAACGACCCGTATCTTTGAGAAGCGTCGGCCTCCGATGATGAATTTAAGGGTTCTCTTCCTTGTTTCCAGCATCTTTCTGATTGTGAGTGCCGTTGCAAGATCGAGGATGAAAAAACGACGGAGACTTTCTGTTAACTAGCGACGTAATATCTATACGCGGCATTTTATTGCTGTATAAATGCACAATAATAGATCCATATATTATATCCATTTTTCTCCTCTCTTCTTTAGACTTACAATCTTTTCCGGGTCATGGTATAAATAAAAAACGATGAATTCTCCAGTTTAGAAGAATCTCACGTCTCTTTATTTTGTAAACGAAGCAGAATCGTTAAAATGAAATGCGTAAAATGGAAAGCATAAATATACGGAGGCGCGCGAAAGGATTTAACTAACGTTATTAACGCGGAACTTTTCTCTCGCAGTAAAATCGATGCCTGTCATAAATAAAAGATCAGGCAGCCAATTAGAAACTCTGCCCAAGAAATTAATGAGTCCACCGTCCGCCAACGCAGGTCGAGCGTCTGGGCCTCTTGCTTCATTATTAAAATACCATATAAGATTTTCGAGAGCTCAAGGATGGCTGGTGATAGTTTGAAATTTTCATTACATGCCATATTTAACTGATATCCATTATCATGGATCCATATAACGGCCAATTTACAAGATAGATAAATGGCTAATAGAAATTAGAATTTAATTCTAATATTCATCTAAAACTGCAATTAACACACTAATCCCACGGTATTTTTAATATTCGAATATTTCACTAAAACAGTTTTTAAAGTTAGTTTTGGCGATGTCGACGAAGTTAGGAGAGCTTAACAAGATTCCATCTTGTTAAAAGTCCAGGGGAAGTTTAAGCCATGAGAAACAGCGTTAAACGCGGATGTACGAGTACCCGTTGAAAAACAGTAAGTGATTAATTGTGGCTCCTTATTTAACTCAGCGAAAGTTTCTCGAAAATTTCCTGAAACCGCTTGCCTGAGAAAATAGAAGAATTTAAGCGCTTTATAATAACAGCGGTACGAATTATATTAATCTTTAATTAAGTATTTACGCAGTAATTGATAATATAAAATGATTATCTCTACAATATTTATTGTAACAATATAACAATTTATGAAAAAATAATATCTTCACTTTTAATTTTATTTGAGTATATGAGAAAACAGTCGAAACCCTTTGAGTGCTTAAAAATAAGTATAACTTTTTTGCGAAGGCTGTCGTTATTGATTATACTTACGAGTAGATATAATCACTAAAGCGAACGCAACGGGCATTCGGCATTTTCGTGATGATAATCAGTCGGATCGATTATGCTTAATCTTACTAAAGTTCCTTCGCATATCTGTCGTTACACGACGTCTGTACTTCCTTCAAATTCGTATCTCGGAGCGACCATCGTCGCCGACGTGACACCTGCTACTTGCTACTCGCTTATCTGGCCGACTTTAAGCCTGAAAATCGTCCCACGTGCACAAACACGCGTGCATTCGCGCATGTTCCGGAGTGCCGACACATCGCACACGCACACATACAAGCTGCGATAGGTTTGGTAAGATAAGCTGCTGACAGTTATTCACTGTGTTGAAGTTGCGTCGTGTACTTTGTGTGATCAAAAATGATTATTAGTGTATCGAGATTTATCGATCGCCTTGTGCGTCTTAAAATGCGCGATAACGCTTACCAAATAGCTATATTTAACACACAGGTTAACGTGTTTAACGCTTCATCAACTGGCTTTTAGAGAAGCTATATATAATAACAATCTAAAGTCACAACGCCATGAAATAATTTAATTTATCTTTTTAGTATATAATTCAAATAATCTCGTCATTTGTTCAAAAGAAAATCATGGTTTATATCTAAGTATCATACAATTTTTTATTACTTGTAAACGCTTCACGATACAGAGACAGGCTGACGGATAAAAAGATTAACGCCAAGAACACAGAATGCACGGATATACATTTACATGTTTTATAATATTGCGAGGTATTTATAGGAAGGGGTGTATCGCGTGCGACATGCGCTTTTATCCCTCTTCTTTCCCCCGTGTATTTTTTTCCTTCTTCTCGTTTTGCTCGTTCTACTGAAACAGCTTGCACCAACTATCCGACGCGACGCTTTTATTCGCTTATCACGCTGAAATGACGGACACGCCAAGCGTGCGTATCGCTATTATTACGCCAGTCGTCGATAAGCGATCTAGACCGTAAAAGACACCGCAGGTCTGATTATGCACGCCGTCGATTCCGATCACTTTGTTGTTTTCCAGGGAACAAGCGCACAAGTGCACGAGTGCCGGGAAGGGATGATGGTTTATTATTATTACTTTCACAGGGCGATCATTATATCGCGGCGCGCAATCAGTCTTTTTTTTTCGTAATTTATTGTCATCACTGTGGCATGAACCGTTGCCGAGCGTTCCTTCACGTATCCTCGCGTGCAGATCTGGCGAAAACAAGCAGATATTATTGATGCGCGACCGACATTATTTGCACGAACTTTAACGGATTGCAAAAGCGCACGCGATACGCAAGGCCAATTTGCCGATATATCGAAACAAGGTTTTACGCGAGGTTTTAATGCGCTTATGATATATGTGTGAATACAGCGATTATTTTTTAATTAGAGTGTATAATTATCGCATTTAATCCCGGCGTGAGCGTATACGCCTTTCCGCGTGTATGCGTGTGTTACGCTTACGAATAATTTTAAGTTATCGTAAAAATAAATTTTATGAATTATGGGGATGTACTTTTATACAAAAAAAAACCCCTGATAATCAATTTTATTAATAGCCTGAATGCGAGCACATTGGTAGACAATTGATAGATAGTAAGCTTTTCTCAATATGTGCCATCACAACGCAGTCAATTCACCAAGACAGACGGCTTTAAATTTTGCAAAAAAAAAAAGAGAGAAAAGGTACATTTTTCGAATAAAGTCCACCGTACATATAGTCAATCAAATATTAATGCTCGCAGTTGTTACATGGTCGGGCAATTTCGAAACGAGCTCGCCATCAAGCGCGGGTTATATGCCTCGGCCATAAATTCGTTTCAACCCTCTTGCACGTCTCTCTCTCTCTCTCTCTCTCTCTCTCTCTCTCTCTCTCTCTCTCTCTCTCTCTTTCTCTCCTCCTCTTCACCCCCAGTCAGTCAACCTGGGAATAGCAGTCGTGAAGAGCGGTGGTGGCGGCGGGTACCTACCGACGAGCAGACGAGCGGAATGGTTGTGAGCACCTTCCAGCCCTATACGCGGGACATGTCGTACCCGATATTCTGGGTATTGATAAAATAATGAGTGCATTATTAACTCGGCTCGTTCGTGCGAGTGCCGGTGTGATGTACATCGGCATGCGAGCCTTCGTACGTACGTGCACCCCCTCACGCACACGCGTCCCGGTCGCATGCCCGACGCACGCACATATCCATAGGGTGTCGGGAAATATCGATCTTTGAAATCTGAAAGTGTTGCGAACGTTCCCACCGTGCCGTGTATGCGACTTAATTAAAATGGTTAGCAGCGAAACGCGTGAATCGCGTGAGATAATTAAGTAAGCAAATCGGTACCTGTCAAATCTCGCGAATAAATGCCCGCGCGCGTATTTTCCGTGGAAATTTATTTATTATTACATACTCCATTATGAATTTCTATGCATATTCTCAAGATTTATATGATCGCACGCGCGCATATATGCAATATTTTACGAAGAGAGCTAAATTTTTAGACACCGTATACATATATATATATCTATATACATATATATGCCTATGCATCAACGCCTTCCCTCGTGCACTTTTCTCTGGATAGATGCGATAGGGCAGGAAAACGAAGTGATATTCGTAAGAGGGTGGCGGCACGTACGTGAGGATATGCGTGCACGCACTGTATTGATCTTATAACTCACGAGTGCGTGATGGCAGGTAACTCTCACATATCAAGCATAAGTTCGATCTCGCGTGCGTCTCTAAATGTACCTTTCGGCTTGTGCACCATCGTATAATTCCCATCTTTTGTTTTCGGCTCTGGCGTTTTCATAAAATGACTTCGCAATTACCATTAGCTCCAAACACGCTAAGTATTTATGTTTTACGAAACATATATTCTTTTCGTTATAACGTACTTCTCATATTTATAGACAAAAGTAATTAAAAGCTTCAAGCAGTTACGTTATTTATTTTTGTCCATAATCTTATTAGATGTTTAACAATATTACAAGATATCGAAAGAAATCTTGTAGACATCGAATAATATATTACAAGATATCAAATAAAGAAGACATCTAATCGAAATTTGTCGCGCGATTCTAATCTTCGTGGAGGAACAAATATAGAAAGTTTAGATATCAGCTTAAACGTAATGTGCGGAATGGAGAATTTTCAAACCAAATATTTGCAAACTCTCTCAATACTTGGACACATTCGAAGATTATCCACTCCCATGGGGTCGTTATCGTTGTCGTTGAAAAACGCGCTACGCTGTATGCCATTCCCACCACGTGGGGGGACAGGCAAAACGAAGGGGTAGTATCAAATGAAGGAGTAGAGAGTTAGTGGTTGGGTTTCGCGAACACCCCCGACATAGGTGCACCTGAGGCCCTCCGGTTTCCAAGCATGCTAATTCCCACAGACGGGAGGGGGTGCTTTAAGCCCGTCTGTGCCGAGCGCTTATTGTGTGCCGGAAATGCAAGGACGGTACGGGAAAAAAAGGTAGAATAGGACGGGCAGTTCTTTCTTGTTAGTAACAAGCTTTTGGTCCGAAATGCGTCGATGAGATCACCGTTTGGATGGAGCCGCTACACTTTAACTGTATATTCGTGAACTGTCTAGCAAAATATCCACAGATGTTATAGATAAAATTAACTTACATAATTTATATAGAAGCGTGATTATATAAAAAATGTAAATATTTTATAAATTATGAAATTATCTTTATTAACAGTTTTCTATTACATAATTAAAAAGTGGTGCACCAAATTTTACATATTTCTTCATATAATTGTTTCTTTCGTCTTCCGCAAAAATAGTATACAAAAACATTATTTTCTATATACCTATAACTAATTTATTTAAAATAGCGATTCGGATTATATGATATAATAAGTGAATTAAGATAAAATTGCCTTAGTTATAAATAATTGAAATATTAGTAATTGATTTAGTATTTTGCCGATGTAGAATCTAAATTTGTGACTTGATTGATCATGTCTAAATGAATTACGTCTAATTAAAAATATCTTTGAGTCAGGATGGATGATTGCTATTTCGCGTACACTCGCGCGATTTCAAAATACTCTCAGAAGTTATAACTGTATGAGCGTTATCCTTGAGCGCGAGAAAGAAATCACGCACGCATCCGTGCAGCCTTTACACAGGAAGTATAATGATGGAGGTAAAGCTGTTTTTATGAAACATCGTTTGTCATAAGGAAAACGGCAATTTAGCATTTTCAAAGGCAAGTCCTTTGAAAATTTTTCATTAACATCTCCATCCCTCCCTCTCTCCTTTTCTATTTCTCTTTCTCTCGCGATTTGCTGTCGGCGAATGGCCAGTACTTCGCGATAAAATTATCGCCGAAGAGCGAGTGTTAAAGTGAGCGCGCGCGATAGAGGCGCTCGCGAGGCATCAAAGAGCTATAATTGGACGTCAGGTTGTAAGGGGGTCTATATTTAGGACGATGCCCGCAAAACCGTATGGGAGGCCGAACGAGTACCTACACGTAGGGCCTACGGACGCAAAGGGCAGACCTCTTAACGTCACGAGAGCCACGAATTATTGCGCCATTCCGGTCACTTAGGGTGCGACTGGCCCTTATTACGCGTACACCCGCTACTCCTCAGCGTTGCCTTTCACTCACTCCTCCGTCGATCGGTCGAACACCCGCCTCTTTCTTTCTTCCTTCTTTTTTTCTTCTACTTACCCGAATCTTGCTCGAATCCGAGAATTTCGTTTCAATGATGTCGACCGTGTGATTTCCCGGATATCCCTTCTACTTTCAGTTATTTGCACTGTTCGGCGCGGTTTTCCGTGAACATCGGTCGGAGACTGTTTGATGAAAAACTCGATAATCGAAGGAAATGGATGTCTTACCCGGAATATTATCGAGTCGGATAATTTATTTCCTTGGTGTGCATTCTTTCTGATTGACAGTCTTCCATCGGTCTTAATAACAAACGTATGCGTGTAAAACAGATAATTATTACATTAGATAACTAAAACAAACAAATATTTTACTCTATATTTATCTAAAGATGGATATTTGCTTAATTTTACGCTTCTGTTTTTAATTAAACGAGAACTACAAAGATTTTATAAGGAGGAATTACAAAGAATAATAAAGAAATTTAATGTCGGCAGTAGGCGTTTCTACCACGGTTTGGTGGACGAGACGAGGGTGAATAAAATCAAATTTACGCTTAAGTACGAACGGGACATGATTAATGTATGTCACGTAGACTCTCGGATAGGAGGAAATGAGATGCCTCGCACATTTAAGGGTGTTTTTCGACACGAAATTTTTTACGGTGTGCATAATACGGTTACGAACACGGAATAGCGAATAAACGAGTACGCATGTTTCACCCAATTTTTGTTCACCGTGCAGAAATAACGAAATATCTCGCTATAATCCGCACAAAAGGTAATCAGGATCATGAATTGCGCGGTATAGAATTGTTTCCAACGTCCCCAGCTCCGAACTAACTTTATGAAAGAAATCTTGTATTCAATTTAGAGAGGATTCCGAAGAGACATTTTTCCCCGTTGGCAGCACATCCCCTTCGTGAATATCCGTAAGCCTGTAAGTTCATCAAAATATTTACGGAGGGCCCTTCTTTTCTCAAACCACCTGCAGTATTTTAATGCAGATCGATGAAGGACGCAGATGTATATCTAAAGTTCCCAAAGCCGTCCGCGCGCGCACGCGCGCGCATTGCCTCTTAATAAGCTCCAATGTATATCACTTTCTGAATACACATAAATTCACCAAACTCTCCCTGGAGAATTCGTTCATGATATAAGAAAGAGATTCGACATCTTAATTGATATTATGCGTAGTTTTGTGCAACTTAAGTTGTTCTTTAAAATTTATTAGAAAATTTTATCTTTTTTTATCTTTTCATATTCAAAGATTTTTAATAGATTTAATCTAACACTACATTCTCTGCGAAACCGATCACAGACGTTCTATCGATCGAATTTCAGTTTTTAAAATAATATTTCCATCTCAGCATTATCGCGATCTCTACGTGAATGATATGTGCCAATAAGAATGGCCATATATCTTCGTTCGGGTAAAAGGCTTACCCAAGAATTTCCCGCTGATCAGCAATTTTCTGACCCGAGTACCTCGAGTACTCATGACTCGACATCACCCTTGAAGTCCTCGACCGTTCGTCGAGTGCTTCCGCACACTCTCAGAGAGTATAATATAGTTCTTCGCGCGATAGTTCTTCGTGACTCGAACGTCTCGATTTCCGTCGAACGGTTAGTAACAAGGATCAACGGTGACGTGTACGTACTCTTTCTCTTTTTTTACATCGCGATCGACTGCATTAACGCATCGACGGACGCATTGTCTAAATGCACGTGACGTGAGCTACATGTCAAATGAATAAAAGAGCCAATGCAATGCAATGGATATTTGACGCGGACAAATTAATGCAGTCAAGCATTGCACGATGTAAAAGAGAAACTGATCGGAGCGCGTTTGTATTTCTCGTATTTACTGGAAATATTCTATCTATTCATATTTGCGTTTTTTATATAAAGTTTCTCGCTTATTGAAAAAATTAACTCCATAATTAAATAAATTTTTTAATAATAACTAGCCATTCTCTAAATAGATTATTTAATACAACAGCACGGTTTAATTATTTATCGCATTTCTTACGCTGTGTTAGGGAAATTGAAATATATAATATAATATCAGGAAAATCTTTTGCATCTCTGTCCCCCCACCATAACAATATTACTTTTAAAAAATTATCAACGCTATGTTATAATTTTCCTGACAAACGGCGCTACCATATGAATCCATTAAAAAGCCTAACGAAATTTTGCTCTTTTAGGATTCTCATCTTCTTTTATTCTGCCAATTTCCATTTTCGCCGCACATGTCGTCACTCCCGTCGCGTCGTGATAAAAGTGCGGTGGCGAAAGTGTTGTCCCGGCGTGTACGAGGGATATGCTAAACGCCAAGAGCGTTCGAAAAGACTGGACCGACCCCTTTTGCAGGGGGATTAACAGAGTCACGGTACGCATGGCGTAAACACACGGTCCCGCCGCGCGTCACGACGTGGGTTCCGGCGGCATCTGACAGGGGGTTGAAGACGGCTCCATTCTGGAACGGGATTAAAGCCGACAGGAGGAATTCGAAAAAGCAACCCTTGACAGCTTAATACCGATCAGAATCTAAGCCGGCCATTTAGCCCTGAAGATCGTCGCGGACCTACGCAGATGAGCCGATTCCAGCTACCGCCCTATTTGCCTGCACACTTTCGAACACTTTTTCCACCCTTTATTCTCTTTTCTCTTTTTGGTATCTAAATCCTCCAACTGCCTCATGGTGAGTTCGCACACAAGGATATTTTCAGAAGCCGCGCCGAAGAACGCTATTATGTGGATATACGAGCAGCATAGCTGAGAAACGGATTTGCTTTCTTCCACGATTTCTTCAAACTCCTTTTCATAGTCCGATTTTTCGAAATCATGAGATCGTAACCGTCGCAAACCCGGATTCTCATGAATCAAAGACCGCGATGTTTATCATCAGATTCAGATACGTGCATTCGTGGAAACGACCGCATCGTTTTTACTTGGTACTGTTTGAAATCCTCTCAACCAGTTTACATTAGATAAAAGTAGATATCATTGAGCTTTGCTTTCTTATCTACCACTTCAAAGGCGGTATATTTTAAACCTATTTCTATTTAAAGACGTGTCACTGAACTCTGATATCTAGGTTACTCCTGCAGAAACAGTTTTTTATTATTAAGCAAAAACAGATATTTTATTCAATATGTCACAGTCACTACGCTTTAAAAGTAGCTATTGTTGCTTAAAAAGTCACTTAAAACTATAAGCAAGAAAAATAATTTTTTTAAATGTATATATTTAGATGATACAGATGGAAAAATTTTCGCAAAAGTACATTTGCTTTTCTCGAAAAAAGAAGGTTCGACGTATTAGCATATACACGCGACGACACCATCCCATTCCCCGAGAAGTCGACATTTCAGCGGAGTCGCAGGTGGCGGCGTTATACGCACATTCGAAAACATCGAGACCGGCTAACGTACGCACGATCTGGACGATCCTTCGCCCGTATACCCCCCCGGGATTTAACGAGGGATAGTCAGGATCTGGACCATACCCCAAAGGAACAGCCGGGATATAGGAAATACAGGACCGTCGATCTCCCGACGCGGAGCAAAGCCCGCGAGCTTACGGGTCTAAGCTCCTCTCGCTGACTGCCTCGGCCACCTCTCCTCGCCCCCGAGAAGGCTTTCGCCAAATCTCTGGCTAGCAGCTGCATTTCTCATATTCGTGCCTCGTAGTTGAAATTGAAGATTCACTATACAATACGTCAGGAGAGTCAGGAGTAACTTGCGTCGGCCGTGACTTTCCTTTATTGAACATGTCCTTTATTGTTCGCGCGTTACTGAGCTCAGATTTATTTTTTATGAATAGTATTTATAGATTGAACCACTTATGAGACTATAAATTTGAAAGTAAATATATTTCGACGGAAACATGAATAAAAGTATAAATTAAATGCATCAAGATATAAAAAAATCGCGTTAAATATTAAATTTATCTGTATAGATAACAAAGATAAAATGGGAAAGTCTCTTGATATTTTACAAGAGTGAGCAATGCGCTGAAAATAAATTTTTCCATTTATCAATTGTAAAAGAAAATCTGAAACACTTTTGTATTGTTTTGCTTACAGATATACGGAGTTAGCTGGCCAGAGATTCTTCAAGTGTTCTGACTCATTGCGTAGGATGCACATAGTGTAGGGTGAGTTTCCCAATATATTCCAGGTACGCATGGCGCTTTTCACGATAAGATATTTCAATATTGACCCCTCTGTCAGTATTTACTAGGCGACGCGAGAGATTAGGCGAGCAGTCAGTACATATTTGTACGGATTTCACTTTGGATGATTGTACTCCACCGATTGTCGGTGAAAGGCCAAAGATACAACGCGCCCTGACGATTTCAGTTCAATAACATTTCGTAACTGGGTACTATCCAAAGATCCATCGAACACTGTCGCGTATGCCAAATCAATATCTACAACAAATAACGCAATCTTGTTTAGGCTAAATAGTAAATAACGTATAATAATAAAAAAATATCACAGGAATATTATACTGCAGTGGACCTTATTCGTTAGATGTGCAATCTAAAGAAGAGAAAAATATCTTTCTGTAACATCTGGTTTCGAAACAATTACGAAGCAGACTATTTAAAACCTGCGGTTATTAAAATCGATTAAAAATACACAGATGCTTTCCTAAGGATTCGAAACTTCTTTCGTTAATTAAATACAAAGGAGCTATAAATATATTTTTGTTAATTAAAGGCAAAGGAATCTCGGCTGCTCCGCGTATAATCAGTTTGCAGTCATTCCACCGGCGTAAGCTGCGTTTAAAGTCGGTAAGCATAGATGATGGCCGCTATTAACGCAATGCAATTACTGGCTACACGCTTCCTCGAGAGCCCCTGGTACAAGACAAATCTCTTTTCTGCAAAAGTACGTTTTGCTGTAAGACTATTCTTACAACTCTACGTTGTACCGGACTAAAATCATGCGTATCTTTCACATGTTCAAAGTGTTAATGCAATTTGGCTCTTACAGAACATGGTAAAGTAATAAAGTGACTTGTATCAAAACTTATAACGATACACACGTATGTATCTAACAAATATTTTCTTATAATCTCAAAATTTTAGAGGTAATTGCCTCGTAAACTTTTTTATTTTGTATAAGAGAGAAAAATACTATTTGACATCTTCTTATAAAAAGTTTAAATAAATATAACATAATATTCTTTTTCTTATCATATGATGTAATCCGTAATATACTAAGACTTTATTAAGAATTTAGTAAGTTAATATATTTGTTTTTTCTGTGTAAAATATGTTTATATTATAGGAATTTTAAAATATAAAAACGAGAAAGAGAGAGAGCTATAAACGTTACACATGGTAAAAATTGTCATTAATTCTTTATTTAACTTTACTCTATTGTTATATATCTTTGTTTAACACAGTTGAATAACATTTATCTTATATAGTACAGGATATATGTATATTAAAGTTTAAACATCTAACGGCAATTTGTTTCAAGACGATGACAAGAGGTAATCATCGTGCAAACCTTTGAAAATTCAAGGGATCCACAAGGATGATTAATTCATACAGTCATTTGTGCTTAGCCGAACCTACAGACTCGAACTCAATACATCGTACACATTCATGTACACATGTTTTTATGAGCAATACTGCAATAAACATTTGAGGAAAAGCATGATAGAATCTAATTTACATAATAAAAAGAATAAAAATAGAAACAAAATCCATATACGTATTTGATATAGATGAAGTAAGATAGCTAAAGCTCATTTTCTATTTATAGCCCGTAATTAATAAAAGAAGATTTAGGAGAGACATAGGCAGGAAAAGAAGGACAGAATTATTCGAATAGGACAGAATAGGATAGAATAGGAGAGTTCAGTGGCAAGCTCGCGTGTTTCGCGACATTCTTCGCCGACGAATGAACAAGAACATGATTCAACGAGCACGAACGATACCATAGTCGCGGTGCAATATGTATGTCCGTATTATCTATCCTAGACTATGCGAGTTTCCGAAGTCAGCCGTTCGCCGAGGGCAGAGGTCGTAGCTCTGTCGAGGTACCAACTTTGATTATAACCGTAGATTTACGTCGAGGAAATTGATAGGGGAAACAAGGTATATCACTAAGAACTTTTCTATTCTCTGAAATCCGGGCGCCGTTATTTCGCTGAACAAGAACAGCGCTTAGGATAGGCGCTGTGCAGCGCGTTTATGCAAAGTGGTTAATGAAAACGGGCTTTTTTAATTACCGCGAGTGATTTAATATAATCTGATATAATCCCACGCCCCATAAAAATGTATAATCATGTAGTCACAAGAGTATAATGTGTTTCTCCGTAGTTACGGTATTATCGTAACATATAATCAGAACGAAGAAATTAATTACTCGACTTAGAACGACCGCATTTTTTAGCTCACGTAAAGAAGGTTACATATACAAAAGTGGGTAATAAGAAGAAGTAATAAAGAAATTACAGGGACACGCACTTTCGGCATGCTGCGTGACGTATGTCTTACACAAGTTCATATTATGACCCAAAGTGGCTCTTTATTGTCCCGCGTTAAACGGTCCCATAAAACCGTAAACGCGATAAAACTGTATACGATTCACGTGCACAGTATAAATAGTCTGTGAAGGTTCTTTCACCGCGAAACGAAAATACGTTCGCACCCATGCAAACGTACCAATCTCTCGCGACGTTCCGCCGCGCTTAAATCAACAGTCTAGCCGGTCGTGCGCTCCGCCGTGGACATTCTTTTTCTCTTCTCTCTTAACTTAGATACCCGCAAAGAAACTCCCCGTATCATTCACCATTTCGCGCTGGCGCATTCAAGCACGCGTTCAGATTGAAAGGCGTAAAAAAGCGCAAAAAGGCCTCGTTGAGACGCGAGAATCAAAACACATGTAATCTGGCTGGAATACAGCTTCCAGCGTCAAAGTATTTATACAAATAATTATCACAGATCAGTGGTTCTCAGTCGCGTATTTTTGTAAACATCTCAAGGTTTCTGCGTTGAATAAATAAGTAATAAATTAAAGAAAATATATATATTGTATATTCAATTCTTAACATATATATATATATATATAGATATATTTGCAATAGCTAGTTTGATTGCACTTATTTCGCTAAAATTCGCTGAAATTTTGTTTATGATATTATCACCTGCACTTAAAAATGTAACAAATGTACTCTCGGAGAGAGCGGAAAATAAAACGGAACGCGCAGTATGATTGAGCGGTGTACCATGCCGACGTCCGACTCGATCGAACATGACAGCGCCCCAAGGCGTTCCAACGCTAATGTATTCGAAGATCTCAGAACGAGATACTTGCCTTTCTGCGCGAATGCATCGCGCATCGCTATTTATGCGGTAGACATAATACGTGCCGGTGAATACATCGTCTGAGAAGCGTGCAATATTTAAACGGACACTAGGGTACGATCAGCAAAGGTGGCTAAACCCTTTCGGAGCTCCTGGGGATTTTGTGTAGGACGACGCGACGGGACCAGAGAGAAACTCTGCTGGCGCGAGTCAATGCGCCTTCCGAGGTGGCGGATACGGTGAGAAAGGCAACGGCGATGGTGGTACAGGTACAGGTAAGATAGAGGCTTCGTGGCACCTGCAACACCTGCTTGTTAGCGCCAGCGCGCCAACTTTCCGCAAGCCAGCCGGACGCGCTCTCTCTTTCTATCTCTCCGTACTCTCCTTTGTGCGAGGTCCGTGCGCCTCCTACGGCTCGTGCGATCGTGCTATCTACATATACGTGTGTAGGTCTGTCTGCTGCACACGTACGCATGCCGTCTACGCTTGTAACGGAATCGGCTGGGAACTCAACTTGCTGACACCAGTCGATGCAAAAGTACACGTGGCGAAAGAAGCAACCCGCGGAATACAAGACACCGCATTCGAGTCAAGTTTGCATGCGCTTGAAATTCTGCTGCGAGAGAAGTTTTCGATGCCATAAACGTGGACGAAAAAGCATGCAACTGTTACTATTAGCGATATCGAGAAAGAAATATAGTATCGATTACCCGCGAGTATCATGTATTCCAGAAAGCTACCAACGGGCTATTCTTTTTGTGGCGTTTGGTTATCGATTGCAATATTTTTTCCTATTATATCGCGACAAGATATTTCTATATAACAAGATATTTATACTTTTTGCAGGGAAAAAGTTATTCACGACGAATAACGCTAAACTCTATTCTCTTTAAGGTAGTTGTTTCCCAACTATATGTTATAGTCAAAATTAGACTTGATCAATAAAGTTCAATAGGACGATGAATTCTTTTATATTAAATTCAAGAACAGATTTTAAAACACTATTGCTTCTCTTAGCTTAGAATATTACAAACAGACAAAATAAAAAAGTTATAGAAAATAAAATAGTATTCTGAATTGCGTGGTGTGCGCAGAGCGCACAAAAGCATGACCACGCACGAAAGAGCTAACCTAACTATCTAACCAAATTCTTTTAGATTTATCATACTCTGATACCGTACGGTCAGTGTCGTTGAAGTTTAAACATGCACTTCTTTAAAAGTTCAATTACTTTTGCTCAAATTTTTGTTTTAATCCTTATTATATATTTTTTGCTACTGATAATTACATGTCCAAATATTACTTTTTCTATACGTCTGCGCAAGCGCAATGTGAAAAACGGTCAATTTTAAGCGATATCTCGGAAACTACAAGGTAAATTGAACCAAAATTTAACACACATACGTATTAATATATAAATTAGTTTTACTGCAAGTTTAAAGAAAATCTGTAACTTTATCATTTTTGACCTAACTACCTTAATGCAGCCATAATGTCACGACTTATTTAAAACCTCAAGTCTGCGAGGCTCATTATTTACACTTAAATTAATAATTCCGTAATCATGATGTAGCACGTGCCAGCTGATATAGCTCCGTAAGACGTAACTCATCGGCCGTAATAAACCCGCGGCAACATTATGTAAAGCGTAAAACGATAGTGGCGCGCACCGCATCAGAGCGAACAAAGAACGGAAGTTCGCGAATCGATTGTATACGGCTTCCTCCGACACCTTCCACGGTCACCTATCGCGATGCACACGCTTTTTACCGCGCGTGTATGCGTGCGTCGTCGCGGCGGGAACACGAAACGGAAATCCCCGCGCGCGTGCCTACGCGATGCGGCGCACGCGACGAGCACCGGCAGCATAAAGTTCCCGTTTAATATCTTTACGAGAGCCGGCGAAAATGATGAGGTTTCTTGTTTTTTAATAATGTAGCCACGCACACCTGAGCCTCGTAATTCTCGGCGCGGGGTCGGGGCGCCCTTCCCCCATCCCCTCCCACCCCCCTCCGCGAACTCCACCGTGAACGCCGTCGTGAAAAAGCTGCTCGGCTCGATCCCTCCGCTATGCCACCCCTTGTCCGATGCTTATATTCCTTCTTTCTTCCCCCCTTTTTTTCCCTTCCTTCGCGCGCAAACGCTAACCGGCTCCTATTTCTTCCTCGCTCGGTCGCGGATGTCGTGCTTTCTTTACATTCCACGCCTTTCACGTTACGTCTCTCTTTCCGCGCCGCTATTTACCGCCGCGATTTTGTTCTTGCTGCTTCCACTGGCACTGTAGGCGCAGTCCTGTGTGTTACTTCCACTTCTCCTTTATTTTCCTCCGGGGCTCAGTAACGTGATCTTTCACGCAGACTTGATCGTCTTCATCGCTTAGCCTTAATGACGTAATTCGCTGAGTGATTCCTAACGCGAGTTTCCATCGACTACTTTAATAAAATTATACAAGTGCTCGAACATGTGCGTGTCTCGACAAGATCTTGAATAGCAATTAAGGTATTAACTCTGGTACTTTAGTATGTTCAACATCTCGTTGCAGCTTCGGATTTTCCTGTATTTCTAGCTTTTCTTATCTACTGTTCGTACACGTTATTTTTTGAACTTTTGTTTAGCATTTTTTTAATTCTTCTTATCCATCGGTTATTGTTTCTTATCTTTCGTCATTATTTCCATTTTTATTTCGTATTCTCTGTGTTCTGCTCCACTTTGTAACGCATTTTCACGTCATCATATAGTTTCCTGTCTTTCGAGTAGCCAGCTCTTAGGACATATTTCTGTCCAGCCCTTAAAATCTGGCATGTGGTAAAATCTCAGAGACACGGAAATATTTCACGGAAGTCTCTATTTCCTTTTTGTGGGCGACGGCAGCACGAGCAGGGTAGAAAAACAATTTCGCTGCGTCCTCGCGTCAACACGCGGCGGAGCCGAATTGTGTGAAATTCGATTCTTCCCACTGTGCTTTTCGCTTTGAAAGCTGCTACGCGACGGCGGGCTGTAAAACGTTCGTTGGAACGTTGGCGCGCGGCGCGGTCCTCTGTGATGCTCGATATTACTCGGTGTCCCGCGTGTAGCCATTGTGCGCCGCCCGGTACGATAGTAAAAGTGACAAAGGGATTTCCTAGTAAATAGGGAATAAAGTATCGGCCGAGAGCTTTCTTGCGTCGCGGTTGTAAATTTGTTAAAAACTTTATCGTCACGCCGTGTCATTAACTTCATTAACGGACCTTTATCGCCCGCTCTGCCGACAAGAGTGTCAGTGAGAACAATGTAAACTCATTACAAAAGAACAATACACGTTATAATACGAAATTATCGTTAATTGTTGAATTTTATAGCCGTAGCGTTGTGTAAATTGCAAAGTTTATTTGTATAAGCAGGGTGCTTTAGCGAGATGTTTGTGCTCAATTAATGATCGCAATTAATATGCAAAACAAGAACTGACGCGTAATAATAATATATTTATTTTGAAAACAAATTTCTGTGTTAAGCGGAGTCTACAATGAGAATTTAAGGCGTAAAATGTAAGTTTTAAGCCATAAGCCGTAAGAAATTGACAAATCACAGTCGAATATGAGAAGAATACTCGACTGTGATTTGTCAATTTCTTACGGTTTAAGGGTTAAAGCTTAAATTTTACGCCTTAAATTCGCATTGTAGACTCCACTTTAGACTTTCACGTATATGAAGCAATATGAAGCTAGTAGGGAATTTGGAGATTAAGACTTTAATTGATATCCAAGAGCTACGAAAACAGCATTTTCATTTAGCAAACAAATTGAATTGCCCATCAATATTCCGTAATTGGTCATTTGCTAGGGCATTTATCTCACGTGTAAATTTGCGACCAATAACACGTAACGATGCAAAGACACAACAACATTGATGATTCTCGGAAAGCTCCACGGCGGAAAGATTTAGCAACGTCGGACCGACGCACACGTGCTCTCGTGAATTTTTTGTGGAAATCTGTCACGGACCGGATGAGATTTATCAACGCTCTCGCAAAGTTTGCGCATCACTGGCGCGCAAGCGGCCGCGCGAACGACCGTGCACGCCTCGTTCCCCGAGTTTTTCGGCCGCGGGTATACGAGCATTTTAATTGGGCCGCCGGGTAGGACTGTCGGAAGAGGTTTTCCAAGACGCGCCACCGCCCACGCCATCGCGAAAGGGACTGCCGCATGATTTACAGCGTCGCCCAAGTGAGAAAAAAAAGGTGCCGCAGAAAAATCCGGAAGTCCGTCCCGCCCTTAAATCGCCTGGGACCGTCCGGGAATTCCTGAAGGATATACGTTGCGGCCCGATATATAGCGCGGCATGACGAGGGACGCGAGCGATAACGTGGAATGCACTCGTATCTCCCGGCGCTAGCTCGCCGGACAACTGACGTTTTTTTTTTTTTTTTTTTTCGCTGACCCAAGCACGCGTTAAACTTTAATCACGCTGGCTCTCCTCTTCCGTCAGAAAGAGCTGCGTGACTTTGATAATGTGACTCGCATGGTTAGCCGGTTAACTTTTAATTCCCGCGCGTGTTATCGTTATCGCTCGCCGGAGCAGCCAAAATTTACACCGCGGTTTTGGGTTTACGCGCGGCGCATTTTGTTGCATCTTCCGCGGGGAGGATGACTGAAAATTATATGTAATATAAAATAATCCGCTTAAAAGAGGCGTTACACGGTTCTTCTTGGGGCTTCCGCCCTCATAGTCGCTCGGATCGCTCTCAAACGCGATGACTTCGTTCTTTCGACATTCCAAAGGAACTTCTCGGTGTCTCCCACACGACAATACTAATCCACGTTTTCACGGTCATTTCGCCCCGAGAATCGAGATCAGTAAAGCGTGGAAAGCTGCCCCGCCGAGCGGCTGCCCCCGAAAGTCAAAACGGATGATTCATTCATTCGTCGAAATCGCTTCTCATGGCGATTAATGGTGATGGTCGGCGAAGCGGGCGTCAGATTAAAAGCGGTCTAAACGTTGAAATTTTCACGGGGCGGTGTTCGGATCGTTGACACGTATAAGCGCGTAACACCGCACGCGGAGCAGGGGGTTTCAAAGCTCCGGTGTGGCATGCCGGACCGGCGCGGGCGTTTCGGATTGTTCTTCCCCGGTGCACAAGCGGTGCGTGTGTGCCCGTGGGGTGAGAACTCGCCCGGCATATACAATACCATTGTGCCCGGGTGGCATAATGGCCAGCGGCATTATAAATGAAACGTCTGCAACTAATTTGGGACAGGGCGTAGCGGCATGACTGACACCGTTCCGAGTGTCCGAGATGTTCGCGCGCGGCGTCACACATCGTGTAAAAGGGTGTGTTCCCGCATTCCCGCTCGCCGATACAAACGTGTCCGATCGCGCGACCAGCAACCGTCCGCTTCCTTCCGATCAATGTACTTCTGAGCGCGATAAAATGAAAAATACAAAACGACTGATTCTAGATTCGCTGTTGTCGTCCTTTACGTTCCTTTTTCTTGGGTATCCTCAAATACGGATCTTTATATCGTATTCTCAATTGTACTCTTACGTCTCTTTCTGCGCACCGTAATCTGCAGTGAATAAAGAACCGAGAAGTGCAATGGTTAGGAAACGCGCGGTTAAGATGTTAAAGACGCGTATGATTATATAAAGTGATGGGATCTCGTTACGTATTCGATTTAAAACAAAAGGATCGTACGTGATATTAAAAGATTCAGCAATAAAAATTCTATCATTGATGCGCTCTTGTTTTCCCTTATATAGAATTCGTATTAAAGTTTACCGGTGAATACGTAATAGGCGGGATCAAGTGGATTTAAAATTAATTCGGCGGAGGGAAAGAAAGTTTCCAGACTACGGGCGAGGTGGGGGAGGTTACGCGGAAACGAGATTAGTTTATTTTTACCATCCAATTTAATAATTAGATATCATAATTGAACTAAGGTTCATCAAGGGGAGTACCGGCTGAAAAAGTTCGTTTGGCGAGCAGCGGCGTTTCTCAAAGATAATTACGAAACGAGCACTTAGCCACGTTCGTTTTCTTACCGACTTTCGCGGCAATCCTGATGCTTCCGCTGGGCTGAGAGTCAGATCTCGGGGCCAAGGGGATAACTTTTTGTTGTCGTAGGTTTCTTCGTCTATCGACTTTCCAATATCATCCATTTTACGGCAACGAACGCAACCGGCAGCCATGGCGTACATGCAGCTGAAAAAAGATCTCGTGGGACTGTTAAAATAACGACCGTGACAAACGTTTGTGGAATAGATTTTCCATCCTCCCGTCCCGCCTCTCACCACCGGTTTACCAGACTGGACTTCCGCTACTCACAGTTGATCCCGTCGCGAAAGCAGGATCTGGTAGAAACGCCGAAATAAAAAATTACGATATATTGACCGCACTTTTTCTGTTTTGCCTTAATAACATTATTTTTCCTAATCTACAATTATGTTGTATTATGTTACAATTATACAATATTATATTTATAATATTTATTAAACGGCTTGTTAATAGAGCAAACAGTAATACAAAAGAAATCTGAATATTGAAGAATAAAACAAATTTAATGGTTATTTTATAGAAATGTTTTATAAGAAATAAAACAGGGCACGAATGATAGAATAGTCAAATTTAAAAAAAAATCGAAATTTATCATGTCTGTATCCTCCCCTTTCAATAGCGTTTTCATTAATCTCTGTGGTTCTCTCTTTTTGCATTAATCGTTCAAAAATGTCAGGCGTTTGCGCCACGTGGCGGTTCAGTTCCGGATTCGTCGATCGATCTTTCATCCATTTTGCCGCTCAAACGGCAAACGCCCACAGACCGAACATCCACGACCTTATTCAGAACGTGTTTCGCCGGTGGTTTTCACAGCATCGGAAGGCCATTCGACGCGATGAGCTATACGCGCCTTCCTGTCAGCGGCTAACGAGACCCGCCCCTTTCGCCGTCTTATATATACGCACCGCTTTTCACCCATTTGGCGCCCCGTCGTGCTTTAGCCAAACAGTACCGGACACTTCCACCGATCCACGTGCTAGGAGAGGAAACTTGATTTACTGCTCACGAACCGCCGAGCATTTCTTTCTCATCGGCTCAGAGAACATCGAGAACTTTTCTTTCACGGTCGTTATCGAGACAAGTTGCTCTTGTTTTCAAAGTAGCTGCACTTTGTTCTTCTGCTTCTAAGCACTGCACATTAAATAAAGATGAATCGGGGTCGATAATAGCTCTTAATTAAAAATTTGTCCGCAGCACGAAATGAAAGAAAGAAATATACATCATACGTACATTATTTTGAAATGGTTTTTCTGCGGGTGATTAAAATACATTTCTCGATACTGGCACAAGAATTATAGAACATTAAGAATATTTTGTATCCACCAAATGATGCATCAAGTCGGTCAATTTACCTTAAATCACTTCCACGAATCATAGAGCATTTTCCCGCCCATCATTTAACGCGGTGTGTCACTAAAGGAGAGCTCTTTGAGACGCTCGCGTGAAGACGGACGGAGATCGTTGATGGCCATTGGCGTTAATTAAGAACGCAAGTGTATAATTGGTGCTGGGTGGCGCGCGAGTAGATGCCAGTCGGTTAAATTCAGAAGTTGATGGCGAGATAAGAGGGAATCCAATCGCACGGCGCAAGACAATGGAACGGAACAATGAGACCACTCTTTCCAGGTGGTTATTACCTCCTCGGAGTGTTTATGGCAGATTCGCTCCGGCGTGAGAAATCATCCCCACTTCTGGCGATGTTGGTAACCACCGTCGTCAAAGCGGTAATTAACCAACGACTCCCTTTCGTCGATGTCTGCTCCCAGCACTCGGCAGCTAAGAGGTCCTACCCAGCTCGCGTGCTTTTCCTCGGCGAGCGCAGTGTGTGGTCGGGCCGACAGGTACTTCTGGGAAATCGAAACGTGTCTGGCCGTTATTAATCTCGCATCGACTGACATGAAATATGATTTCGGCCGGTCTCTCCGCCACCCCTCGCGCTCCGCGATCCCGGACCGCGTGGTACGCCTCCGTAGGCACCGCTGTCTAGGGAAGAAACACTCCTTATAATGCGAAAAACAACGTTTCCCCGATATAAAGCGTAACAGGTTGTCCAATGATGCGTTTCCAAGAAGTAATATTGGCCTGACTCACGCCGAGTTCACGATGCCTTTAAGTGGTGCGGAATTGTTTCGATCGCAGCACATGCGGCCCCGTCCCTTTAAATCCGTCTATATTATACGTTTGTATAAGCATTTTTAAATGCTGAGTGTAAATACGTCAGCCTCGTGAGTGAAGGCGCGCGGTTTCTTATTTGCGGTAATCAATCATTCGGCTCTCCCCACATACCGAAAACGCATTAGCTTCCGAAGCGAACGCCAGCAGCACGAATCGTCGAGCATACATCATTTTTTACCATCGTAGGTACACGATATAGCCGTGCGATTACCACCCTCATTAATAACCGGATTACACGCTTTACCGGGAATGGCCTCTTGCGGAATAAAATGCGCGTACGGTACGCGTCACTAAGTTTCGCGGCGGGGCATCGAGTGAGTTATTACTCCATGCGCCTGTAGCACCAGAATTCCACGGTTTTCCCGAACTCCACACGCTCCTTCCACACTTCCCTCCACGCACCTCTTGATGTCTGCCATGCTGACCTTTCCTAAAACGTCCCCCTCCCTTTCCCACCCCCTTCCCCATCCCCGTTGGCCAAAGTACATTGCGTGAAATTCGACGTTGCCGGACGTAAACAGGAGGCGAGGGTGTCGCCCTTTCTTTCTGACTGAATATCACGCGTGCACTACTTATACGCGCGAATACGAGGTTTGCGTGTGCGTGCGTTGAAGCAAAGAGCCGTTTCCCGAGCGTTCCCAAGTGGCATGCGGGATCCGTCAGGAGCATTCAAATATACAGCGGTATTATTTACGAGCGTTTGATACACGGGGTGCCACAGATTCTTCTCCGCGGAACAACACGTGTCCGCGGCGTGTGCGGTCCCCTCTTTCGAATCTTTCACTCTCGCGCGATGAATTCTCGACTGCGTTGCGTTTCGCGGTAGCGCGGTACCGGGCTGGATTTAGAGATAATATTACATTCCCGGGGAAGCCTGTTTCGAGAAATTTCGGGAGGGTCGTTTAATGGACCTATTTTGCGGTGGCCTTTACGGATTTATTGTACGGGAGGGTCGATGGAGATGCTGAAACCGGGGCGCGGTACAACAAAATAATGATCTACATATCCGACGGAAGTAAAGGAAAATTTATTCGGTGGTCTATGCAACTTTAGAGCGCTATCTAATGGCTCTTGTAGATTGTGCTAACTAGTGCAGCGCCCATGTCCTGATATCTATGCTAAGTGCTGTATCCTTCATAAAGTTTCCAACATATGACGCTGTAACATCGTAAGCTTAGAGCCACTTAAAGGATGTCTGATACATCTTGCCTTAAGAAATTATGCCGTGAACGTAAAGCTCATTCAAGCAGGATGAGTCTGGCGGTTTCAACGTGCCCTGGATTCCCTTCTTAACACCGAGCAAACAAACAGCGGTATATTTATGCGGGTTTCGTGTATCCACAGAGCGGTAGCAAATCGTTCGACAACCGTGAATGATCCTAACCACGTCAGTACAACTAACGTCAGCCACAAAATTAAACAACAGACTGTTACTAATGCGAGTAAGAGACGAATGTTTGACATCGATTTCTGGAAATTATTATTTAGTTATATGTACTTTACATTTAGAGAACATTTATTTTTCATGGATTTGCGTACACGTATGTCAGCTGTCAATAAATTAAAACGTTATATATTTTGCATAATAAAGATATAATGTTATAATTTATAGAAGAAAGCATGATGTGTAGGAGGAGTGTAATGTGTAGTTTTACCCTAATAAATAAATTATAATATTTTTTTGTGTCAGAATAATATATATTTTTTTAATAATATTTTTTTGTGTCAGAATAATATATATTACAGAAAACTAATGAAGTGTATAAAGAAAAGAGCGTACAATTATTAGTGATAATTTCACGACCGATCAGTTGTGCTGTTCGGAGATGACTCCGCCTTTGTTCTCTTTATCCGTTTCCGTATTGTCTTTCACGAAATCACTTGGTCATGCCCGGATGTTTTTTCAGGCCTCCTGTTGTTCATGTGTACGACAAGTTCTCTGTTTATTTCTTCACTCATGATCAAAACATACCTCTCTAAAATATCTATCTCATTACAATATAGGTACCTTAGTACCTATAAATTGTAGGCTACAATATACGTTTCAAGCAAAGTCAATTTTAATATCAAGTATTTTCAATTGAATTAGAAATACGTTTTTCAGTTGTAGTTACTTTTTGTATCAAATTTTTCTTTACAATGAGCTCTGAACAACGAGAGACTTCTAAACTGCGTCTGGAAATGATAAATTTTGTGTCCATTTTTAATTAGTCTCAATAATCGTAGATGCATTATTTATAATACAAGTGATACAAATACTTTACAAATTTGTAACATTTCCGACAGATTTATGTATCAATATTATTATTTTTCATAATATCTTATTTATAACTAAACTAGACACAATACTCAGATGCGTCGCATTGAAATATTATAATTATAAGTAATAATATAAATGGGGTAGAGAGAGAGAGAGAGAGAGAAGATAGAATATATACCACCATTAAATGTAACTAGACTGGGGTGGAAAGAGGGTCGTCGCAGAAATCCCTCTCTTTGAGCATTTCCACGCCTGTGCGGACAAAGACGCATCGAGCTACCGTCTAAGCGCCCTTCGACAGCCGAAACAATTAAACGAGCAGGCGTAAGTCACGAAATTAAATGGCAAGCTCGACTCCCCCGTCGAACGGTTGTACGTGCGCGCTGTCGGAAAGCATATGTCCGTGCACGTATATATGTCGTAGAAACCGAACGGGATCGAACGGGGCGAATTCTCTCGCCTTGGTAAGTGCCGGACCGAACGAATGAATATCCATCCGTTCCCCGTCAGTGCCGAGAAATTTCAATAAGCCAATTCGGATAATGGATTGGCACGCACGTGCGCGCGGTAGGACCGAGTCTTCGCTGTGGCGTCCGCGTCCGCGTCGGCGCGCGCTCGCTCGTGTCGAAAGTGCAACGTTTATTGTCTGGATCCCGATTCGTCTCGTTCGGCGTGGTACGTACGTACAACGAGAGGGAACGTCACGAAGTTCTAAGTGGACCGCTGTTTCTGACGCGGGGTGCGCGTCGATGCGTGTAGCCTCGCACATACGCTCGTGAATCCGTTTACGGGCTGTGTGTTTATCGGTCGGCGCGGCACGGCGCCGCGATCGTTACGCGATTGAGGTATTGCGCGAATCTGGCACCGGACCGAGTTTCCGATCGCCTCTCGATCAGTTACGAAACTGGCGGCCGCAATCCTCGCGGAACAGTAACGATGATAGGCTGTCAGGATTTTGGTCAGGGTTCACGAAAATTATGGCCGGCTGAATACGGGTTACGAAGTCAATATGAGGAAGAGCGCCCGGAGGGTTGAATGGAATGGTTGGCACGGAATGAAGCGTATTGGCGTCGGAATTCATCTGGCTGAAAGCTATTGCGGTAAGTTAGTGTCGAGCTGAGTAGTTATATTTTATTACATGTATTAGGTGCGCTTGAAAAAGGTTTGGTTCGATATATCTGGTTCTTTCTTAAATTTATTCTACCTGGAAATATGAATTTAAATCTATCACAGTACCTAAAGTATAGACAGTAAAGTATAGAAGAATATAATCACTTCTTGAAAATCTTTATTGGAACCCATCTCTGAGCATTGCATCTATAATAACTCTAGAAAAAATGTTGTATTTATTGTAAACACGTCATGTCTGTTTTCTTTCGATATATATAGCGGATCTGTTTGAAAATTACGATCGTCTTGATCTCGCTAAATATCACAAAAAGAATTACAATGAAGCGCGCGTGTGAATTTTGAGAATACGATGAAACCATGCTGCATCCCGTTGTCTGGAGAACTGGGGAAACTAACGCGTGACTCAATGTTACAGTCGAGTAATATTGTGAATATACACGCTTGGAATGTAATTATATTTTGAATTTGAACCTACTTTACAAACGATTTGCATATCGCCTAAACTACCTGCCTACTACCTTGCGATGTACGAATTCTACGTCGTCCGAATCGCAATGTATACGTGCTGAGTGAATTCCTTAGTAGTTGCGTGTGCGTAGATTAAACATATAACAGCATTGCTAAGATCAACGTTGCGTTTACATGTTACCTTCATGAATTTGCGCGTAATTTTGGCTTCTTGCTGCATAAGTATCTTTTATGCTATTATTGTCAGATTATATTTCCCCTATCGAATCGGGTTTTCGCTACTCCATATTTCATATCTCGATATAGAAATATATGAACTTCGCATTAGCAGGCTGATATCCTGGATTACCATAGCCTCTCGTAGATTAACCATATTTCAACGTTCGATTATACCTGTCCGACGCCGCGAGACTCGTTTGCATAGGAAATAAAGCGAAATGCTACGCCGCGTACGAGAAGGCCGCTTAACGAGTAACGCGATTTAGCAATAAACGCGCTCTTTGTCACGCGCACACGTTCCGTTTATTACCGGCGAGCGCCAAGTTTCATAAAAAAATTCTTTCGACGAGGAGTCTCCGTCGATCGGCTCCTCCGTAAGGCGCGCAATTTATTTCGAGCCTCAACCGACGGCACCCACGCGAGAGCGGATTTCCGTTTTCCAATAAAATCTCCGTTCGTATACCGTCTCTGTACGCGTATACCGCGATGCTGCGTACACGCTCCGAGATTCCGGGTGAAATCAGATTCTCAGTGTTGCCGCGGAAAACATCCCAAAGCCCGCAATAATAGTTTTTCGAATATCGCATTGCATTGTACGATCGCCTACGCGCAGTTTTGATCAATAAGGGAATTTATCTCGCGCAAAATAACAACTGTGTTTCTTATTATCTTTGCACAATTCCGGAATATATATGGGGTTATTATATCACCCTACAACATTTCAGTTTCCGCTACATCGCGATGAATTGGCGAGAATAGCTTATATATACAGAGAGATTGTCTTAAAACTAACTTATTATAGCCCAGCTATAAATTTTGTAATAAATTTCGGGTAGATTATTTCTGACAAAAGTTTTGTTAATTTAATTCATTATAATTTATACTCTTGGCTGTGAAACCATGATATTAAGTATGCAAAAATGATAAGTAATCGTTATTAGTAATTAGAATATTTTTCTTTTATCTTAACAATAAGTATCTGTACTAATTCAATTAACGTAATACGTAAAGAAAATATGTTAAATATCGAATACACAAACAGCTTCTTATATGTATAAAAGTTAATAACGTGATTAGATTAAGATTAAGAGATTAATACATGTAGAACATATACCTAATACGGGTAACCATTTATTTTATTTTTTGGATATTTCTACGCGTTCTGCGACAAAAGGATGAAACAGTTTGACGTTTCTGTTAACTTCATTTTTCGTACGCGGTCGTACATCGTGACCCTTTTAAAAGAACTCTGTCGTAAAAGACTTCTTTTAGGGCTTCTCTTCGTATCCTGAAATCAGCTGGTGGTTAGAATCCTATTTCTTCTTCCACGGGGTACCTAGCGAAGATTTACGACTCGTAAAACAATAGTTCCGAAGGTGTCCTATTGTAGTCCAACACATTATGAGAAATAACGAAAAACGTTAGCTCGACCTACTGACCGACTTTTGCTATATTTTTCCTTGTGAAACCTAGGTCAGGAGGACTAAAACCTTAGAAAACTCATGAATAAGATATTCAAAAGGATCTCCTAGCGAGACGATTGTTAAAAGACTCAGAAACTTTACGTAATTGTAGCCTTTTCAATTGTTACCTCCCGCAGATTCTGGGTTATGATATATGTTAACTTCGCAAAAATTTGGGTTTATTCTTACAGAAACAGAACACCCAAGAACTTAAATGTCGTAAATCTTCGAAGTCCTATATTTTATAGATGTTAACCTTTAAACCACCAAAAGGAAAAGAGATAGCCTTTCTTTTTTCTTCTCAACTTTGTCTTTTTTTCACGTACAAAGGACTAGTGTTAGTGCATCTTAGATAACTTAATCTTTTTTTTTCTAATACAATTTGCATGCATTAGAAATGCTTTCAGTGCATCCTTGAATTACAATCGTGGGGTAAAAATTTTGTTTTCTCATAGGAAAAAAAAGAAATCAATTTCACAAATAAGCGAGGAAAGCGCAATCGGAAAACATCGCGCGTGTGATAACGACGATGGAAAGTTCGGCGATAGATCTTTTTTGCGCGCGCGCGCGTGATGTATTCTAAAGGAAGTTCACACGTGACTCCGATGTCCGACGCGATTATTCAGCGGATCGCGCGGAACTTCGTTTTCTCGACACAGTGACCTCGTCAATTTTCGGTGGAGATAGTCGCTATCCTCGGAAGGATTCGAGCCTCTTCCTGCGGCAGTCAAGATTTACGGATGTCATAAAGCACTAAAAACGGTTACGGTAACTTCGCCCGACGTGGCAGTTTTATTTGCGCCATACATTCGGCGGCGACGGCGGCTGAGCGTCTACCATATCGTCGCTCAAAAACGTACAAAAGTAACAATGAAACGTGCGATTTCGCTCGGGCGCGTCGAAAGTTTTCCGCGGCGCTAGGAACCCACGGGCGCGCAACTTTTCGCGAACACCTCGGTGCCCCCTTCCCCCCCCATTGCGCTTACGCGCTACGCGCGGCGAGGATGTATATTTCCACGCCAGGCAGACAAACCGTGCGCCACTTCCTCTCTCATAAATAAATATGAGCTTAGTCTCTCGTCTGTCTCTCTTCCTCCTAGGCTGTCGTATTTGTCGACGTATGAAAAAGAAAGGCGACCGAATGGCGGGCAAACAGCAAGCCACGAGAGGAAATATCTCGACATTCCTCCGTACGTAGCGGTAGTAGCGGTACGCGTCAGCCGCATCGCTATCTTTGTCTCGAGAAAGCTAGAGTATCGCGCGTGTCTTCGATCTTCAGGCCGAAGCACAGACTTTTGCATAACGCAGAACACATAAGGCATAGCGCATAGCATAACGCGCGCCAACGCACAAGCTTAAGTGCGTAAAAGCCTTATGTTCTAACCTCAAATCAAAGTTATTTTGACCGAATGACGTCGAATTGCAATTAAATTATGTCATCCATTTTTAAAGGATCACAGAAACAATTTTTAAGGTTAGAACTCTATGTACACATGTCGATCTGGAACGTCTGTGAGCCGTGGCACACAAAAAAAACTTAAGCAGTAAAACTGAAACAGTAATGGCTCCTGCACACAGGACGCGGCAACGCTAGGGAATAACGCGTGGCTCACGCGTTAGCCAATCAAAGTTGGATCGAGTTTAACTTTTTCCGCGCGGCAAAAGATTTGGTTGGCTGTGGCACCAACTTCCGCCGCACGGCAAGCGCTGCCGCGTCCTGTGTGCAGGAGCCATTAGTCTATCATTGCCTGCATAACCATATGCATATAACGCATAAAAATTCATCCTTACGGATTTTTCGACACATTATGCATTATGCTTTACGCACTATGCAGGCGAGAAGTGGGGATGAAAATAAAGGACTCTGATTGGTTTATTCCCTTATGCGTTATGCGTTATGCAAAAGTCTGTGCTGCGGCCTTTCGATAATAAATTAGCTTCGAAGTAAAGTGTGTTCGATTAAGTGACACTCCGAACTTGAACGCAGATGAACCAATAAAAGCCTCGGCTCGGGTACTGACCAGGTCCATCGCGGAGGGAACAAAAAGCGTGGCACGACGACGAGGAAGAGGGGCGATTTTTTTGCCGTTAATGAAGCTGTCCCTCTTCTGAAACGGTCGAGTATTAGCGAATACTCAGTTGGCCATGGAAAGCGGCGTTTTGCTCGCGCGCGACAGCGCAATTACAATAAACGGCCGCGTCTCTCGCTACCGGCACACATACCTCTATCTTTCACCCGTCTCTCTTTTACCTTCCGTCAGCTTATGCCGTCTCGTAGGGTTTCCTTCTCCTCGGGCTAACGTTTGTTCTCACTCGCGGTAAGCAGAGAGCATAAACGGCACGCTTACGGTAGTGGGGTCGGAGCTTAAATTAAATCCGGCTAATGTAACCGACGGGTATATTAGATCTCTTGTCTGCGGGCGCATGTCCTCCCCCTTTTGCGTATACGGACTCGGGGATTGGTCCGCGGAAGGGCGAGTAGGCAGACGATGAGATTCGAGATGCGGCGATGTTAAGGGGGAGTTCTGGTAAAGACGAAACGCCGGTGATCAAGCCGCGTAATCCTTTACTTTTTCATCCACTGTCCTACGCATTTCGTATTTATTGACTTTCGCACCGCATTTACTGATCCTTCGATGTAATTACCGAACGGCAGTTCATTTGTAGGCTCAATCGTAATTTAAGTAGTTGCTGCGCTTTAATCTTACGAACTCAGGAAGTGCAATAATAATTCACGCTGAACATTAAAGTACCAAGACGAGCAAGAAGTAAATTGTAAACACATAGGTACATTTTGTGATTTATATTTCTACAAATAATATTTTTATAAAATGAGTTCCAGATTGGGCATTGGGAGTATAACGCGGTTATTAGTGCGTGAACTTAATTTGTAATTTATTTAAAAGTAAACCATAGGATTAAGAAAAAACGGACGTTTCGGCTCCGCTTAGAGCCATCTTCAGCGCACAAAACGTTATATCAGTTACAAAATAATAAATATTACGTATTATCTACTCTACATATTTTGTAACTGATATAACGAAGATAGCTCAAAGCGGAGCCGAAACGTCCGTTTCTTCTTAACGCTATGGTTTACTTTTAAATAAATTACATATTAAGCTCACGCACTAATAACCACGTTGTACTGTCAATGTACAATCTGGAACTAATTTTATGTAATTGTCAAGAGTTTTAGAATTGTTATTGAACTTAATATTTTTATGGTAAAAGAGATCCACAATACATAAATTTGCTTTCAAATAAAATATTTTATTATGAATATTATTTCAGACAATTCTCAGAATGAACAATAATACAAATACCGTCGAAAACAGATTCTGCTTTGTGCGTTGTTAATTCAATCATATTAGCTTTATCATATAAATCTTAAGCTTCCAAAGAATAAGAGAGCATATTTTTGTTAAGTTGCTTTTTGGCACGCTGCTGCGAAAGTCTGCGGTCTTGCTGCATCTGGGCATCTGTATGCCGTCTATATGTGATATCCACAGACGTGACGGTGGAAAGGTTTGCGAAAGAGGGAGACGCGAATAAGAGAACGAAACAGAGATAGAAGAGGATCAAAGAGAATCCGGTGGAGGTGACGACGTTGTCTACCGGCGCCGGAAGCTCCGTGATCGAATCGCTAATTAGCACTCGCTCCCAGTCCGGAGGACTCTTTGAGAGTAGCAACTACTTCTCTCCTGTCGTTAATGCATTCGGATCGAGTAAATCCATTTTAAGCTCGCTACGCCGCGGCTGTGAACGCTGGGACGCAAACTTGTCGAGAACAATTAATCGTGTTTATTTAAAGATTTACGGCGTGACCGATTTTCCGATTAGGACAGAAAATATCGGACAGTCAGGACGCATGTTAATGCATTTAAATTGCACTCTCCGAAGCGTAATTCAGCAGTTACTTAATCATTATATAATAACAAATATATAAATTTGTATATTATATATAGTACCTATATATTTCTATACATAACAGTAACTTCTTCGGCAAAGTGAAGTTAAACAGATATTTATCAAAATGGTATTAGGAAAAACGATGACACCGGCGTCTACCGCTTGTCGGACTATTGCAATCGTTCCGCAAAAAGAGATTTTGTCGCACGCCCACGGGTGCCATAAACACTAATTCGAATCCTCCTGGTTTGCCCTCGGGATCGAACGAGGCGGAACCAGAAAGTGATAAGACACAATATCTCACAATTTCCCGCAGGTCTTGTGGGTTTTCACGTCCGTAGTGCTAATAAATTATTACGAATGATGACGTCCGAAAATTTACGATCGACCGATAATGTTCCGTCAGTCAAAAAACGGATGGCGATACATCTGTTTTCATTACACTCCCGCGTCTACTAATCATTTACGTCAATTTATATCGATTTAATATTGCAGTGATTAATGTTTACGCTGGCCATCAATATTTTCCGCGTTATCGTACAATAGGCGGACTAAATAAAATTAATCGCTCGCATTTGCTTGATTCGTGAAAAATTTATTGCGGCACCTCTGCGAACGGATGCAGAAACTGTACGTGCATCGAATGCGTTTCTATATCAATTGTCCGAGCGGAACGCTATCCTGGAGCCTGGTCGATCGCTTGGTCGAGCTATATGTCAATCATTCTCAAAATACACCAGAAATTGTTGTGAAAAAGTTATCTCATTAACCGGCGCCCCTGCCCGGTCGAAATACCTCGCCAAAGGTGTACACGACCTTAGTCCGGACGCTTAATTAAGCGGGCCGCGCGTATACGCGTCTGAAGGGTGGAAAAAAGATCAATAAAATCGCTAGTCTACAGGCGACCGCATTCATCCGCCACCCCATTTCTACAACATATTTTGCAACCTCGCCCCCATATACGGGCCTCGGCTGACCCCCCACCCTCCGTTCGCCACCCCTCGCTCTTTACCAGCCTCACGTGCTCGTTTCGCTCCCTTCCTGCTGTCCACCGTCGGGGGTGGCGAACCGGAGCGCGCGCGCGCGCGCTTACGAGGGTACGGCGATCTACCACTAGATGGTGACGGAGGGCGAAAACCGTAAGTGAGACGAAGCAAACGCGTGCGAGCGACGAGGACACACGAGACCCGTGTGAGAGAGGGTCGAGAGCCGCGCGGAGTTACTTCCCCTCCCCTCGGCCATCTCGCCGTCGACCAACTGGAGTTTCTCGTCAGCCTGTCAGTTAGTGCCGTGGCGCCGTGACGGTACGGTGTTGGTTGGGTACGTTGTTCCTTCGCGCGTCGCGTTTTTCCTCAATGGGCACCTCGTGGACCCAGTGCGAGAAAAGACGCGGCCCTGCCCGCCGATAGCCAGTGATAACGCCGATATCGCCGCGATCGAGGTGCCCGCCCCCGGTAGTTTTGCATTTTTCTAAGAGGATTACTCCATGTAGCGTGCGTAGCACATAGGATTGTGTGGAGCTTAGAGGCTTGTAAATAGCGTCCCGCTGAGAGAGGTGTACGTGTGAAATTTTTTAAAAAAAATTTGTATCAAAGTGAGGAACATATACCAGGAAGGTGGTAGGATCTACACAGAGACCACAGTTGTGATCGATGATTTCTTTGGTGCTCTTTGGTGTGTGCGCGTACGGTCGCTGATAATAGAGCAACCCGAGCGGATAATACGCGATACATTAACGCACAAGGTGAGCACATCTCCTTTTCTCTCATAATCCACCCCCTTTTAATTACGCGCGCGCGCTCGTCAAGTGACAAACGGGACTGGAGAACGGACACGGCGAACGCAGCTGCAACGTGAAAATTGTCAAAGGGTGCGGTGCGCGCGGGCGCTATCGATACCAGCGTGTAATTTTGCCGTGATATCTGTAATTACGTCGGGAAATTAGAATATAAATTGCCGACGGGTGAGCAGTGAGTTTCAATTGTACTGTCCGGAATTTACATTAGCGCATATCCGTCAAACGATCTGCCCTTTAGCAAGCTTGCGTACTTTAAACATATTTCACAGAAAATTATTTGTAATGATCAAATTTCATTTTAAATGGTGCTTAGTAATTTTTTATAAAAAAAGGGATATTCTTTCTTTTACTTCTTGTCTTGTATAGTAGAATTAGAAAAATATTCAAGCAAGTTTTTCCACGCCAGTTTTGAGATGAAGAATTCCTCAGGAACTTTAGGTTCATACAAGTCTATTCTTTTCTAATCCGGCTCCGAGAAATGTCGGACGGAATCTGATTTCCTTCTTCATTCGTTGTCATTCATTGTCGCCTCGTCCCTCACTCTGGAAATGATCGCGATGAAGCCGTGAAGGGATTTCATGCATTTCGGGTCGGGGAGTCAGGATAGCATCGATTAATTCTGTAAGCTCCATTTCCGACGAAAAGACGAATGCGAGGTAGAATCAAATGGAAGAAGATAAAGAGTGAATAAGGTGGATTAGCGAGAGAGGACCCTCGAAGGTTTCGTCGACGACTGTTGGCACGCAGAAGGAAGGGGACAAATGAAATTTCGTCGCGGCAAATTGTCCGAAAGCGACGCCGCAGAAATCACCCCGACGATTAACAGGAGATCTCTCCTAAGACTTGCTAATTTCCTGCCCCGGAGCGCCGGGGATAGGGAAAGGCAATATCGAATCGGAACTCCCATCCATTAGCGGCAGCGATCTATTTGTTGGAGACGCCTTAAATCCTCTGGATCGAGACGTGGACTGGTTCGCCAAGAACTCTTTAATCCTCGTGGCCCTCGAAATACGGCTCACGTTCCGGATCCACGTAGTTTCGAGGTAGCAAAATAACGCAACAGGCAATGACGGATGAAAGAGAGCGAAGGAAGTCGAGCGGAATTGGAAATGGTCCAAGGAAGTCTCCGATCCTCCATTCCTATGCGATTTCGATTTTCTACCGAACCGGTGCCAAGTTCGAGTAAATTAGTTGTACGAGTGTTTACTACCAATTTACACCTAGGATCGTTAATGCGTTTGGACGAGATCCGAGTAGGCCATTTTCTTCGTGAAAATATATGTATATTCATTATGTCAAGATTTCACATCCAATTATGGAAAGCAAATATAGAGACAGAGAAAGAGAGAGAGAGAGATATCATCATTACGCCCATATATCTCAACGCTTTCGAGAATGGGAACAAGAATTGAGAAGGCATAAACTGTCGTTATGAGAAATCGAAGATCGTGCCTCATCCCCGTCGAATGCCGAGCGTGTTCAATGTCGCGCGATTTTAGTGGATTTAAGCGCACAGTCAGGAAAGTAGGTTCTGAATATTGATGAAGGGATATGAATATATTCATAGGGGCTAACAGTTTATTTCTGCAGCCAGGTCGAATCGGTTCGCATTGATCACTCTTCGATTCGTGCAGCAGCCTTTCGACGGTAAATTTGAACGATTAATATTCGTAGATCCGTGTTCTCCGTTCTGTCGGAAGGAAGGGGGAATTCACGAAGTTCTCCAGTTGCGAGCCCGAAAATCCTTCAATTTCCTTCTTTCCATTATGTTCGTGATTACTCGACGCAGATCCCCGACGGTGTGCTTGACAGTCTCGCGATCTTTAACCTCGGCTCATAATATCTTCATTACGAGACAAGAGCCTCGCGAATTTTACGACAACTCCTTTGACGAGTTCGCAGCGGGATTGACTGCTGACGAACCGGTCATAAATTATTATCTAGTTATATTATTAATCTGCTCGCGCGCGCGACGACGACGGCTTGACGATCGATACTTTATCACCCGACGTGGATCGTTCCATCTCGCATTATCGCGAACGGTAATGATAAATTCCATCGGCTCGGGCGCGCGAGAGAAAAACGATAAATTAATATCTGCGCGATAAATTTTCCGCGACGTAGACAGTGACGTTGCCGAAATAATCGAAATGCTAATTATTCATTTGCATAATTAACGCGAATGCAGTAAAGCGACCTCCGGCGCACCGTGAGCGGTCCCACATGCCATTGGAGATTAACGGTAGCGTGCGTCCTGTTAATGTTCATTTTGAATATTAACTCCTCGGAAATGAACGTGCACGATCGTCGAATCATTATGGCCGAATTTAACGCGGCTGAGTGAACCGCGCGTATGTAGCCGCCGCGCCGGGCTATGAATTTCCGGCGTTATCATTTTCAGAATCGCCCGCTGCTGCGGGTATCGCTGCAGAATCACGATGACACACCGTCATCATTGTAAATCTCTATCGTCACTCTGGGTATCTATTTAATTGAAATTTCCTACGTCATGCATTTGCGCCGTTCATTATGTTATAAATAATGATCGTGTGTATAAATTTTATGATATACGCCAATCATATTGAAAAGATGTAGACAAAATAATACAAGTTGTACTGTCGATCGTTGGCGTGTACAGCTAAGCGAAAGCATTTCCAAAAAAATGCGAAAAGGTTCTCTTTTAAAAACATACTTAGCGGTTAAGGCAACACGTCGACAAATGAAATATTTTTCTATCTTCTTCGCATAACTGACATAGCTGAAAGCCGAAACATGCTTAATCCTAAGTAAAGGTCCTTAAATTAATGCGACCGTAACCGTTAAATCCACGATAGCGACAGTTTTGCACGCACCAGTTTGTCCGAAACGTGGCGCACGACGTTCACGGTCGATTTCGAAAAAAATCCTTCTGTTAAAAGAGAAAATAGTCCCTCCGTTTTAAAGAGATTCCCGGCGTTTCGAATGTGGCTTCTCTCGGGTTCCCCGCGTCGGTGTCCAAACACGAAAACGAAACAGCGGGTGGGCCATAGGCACGATGATGGCTCCGCGTCAACGAGAACGTATCAGCCAGCTGCCGGCGGATAGATTTAGAGGCAGTCGGGGGTCCCTGCACCTGATTGCCGGACATTCATCTACCCCCGAACGCAGAAGGTGTACTAACTCCGTGGGAATCCACACCACTCTTCTTTCACCCCCTACGCGTGCTTGTTGCACAATGGCCGAGCGCGCACGGCCGCGAGATAATGGCTTTCTAATTGCCGCGCGCGACTGTGTATAGCTGTACTTTTCCCTGTAGTTTAACAAAAAAAAAAAAAGAGGATGCCAAAAATAGAAAGAACTACAGAAAGGAAACATATAAGGAGAGGAAGCGCTGTAAAAAAGAAAGAAACGATTAGGCGATGTTTTTGCCATACTTCTTATACTTTTCCAATAAAATATCCGTTCACGAAGTTAATTAAGAACTAAGAATAATTTATGGGTTGTCTATAAATTGCTGACTCTCTCTTTGATTTGATAGATGTTTGATTATGCTTCATATAAAACATATGCTTCATATAATTATACAGTTTTTCTGTTAAACCATCGCAAACCAGTTTAGCGGCGCGTTTTCTAGCTGAATCAACGATCGCACTCGTTAGAACCGCTCGAGAATAATCTCTCGGTCTCTGATATCCCTCGGTATCCAGATGACATCTGAGAATGATACTCATATTTAATAAAGTCGGAACGCCGGGTTCGACCACGGGAACGAGCGCAAAAGTGGTTTAATCGCCGGACTCTGGATTGTCAGAACGCAGCACAGTAGGCCAAGAGCTGGACAAAAATCCATTTTTGCACTTGTTTTTAAATTTATTTTGCAATATATTTTTGTTTTCCTTACTTCTTGAGATAATACTTTTCATAAGCATAAGGTCTTCAATGGTGTTCTTGTTCTCATTCAGTACTGACAATGTAAATCATAATTAAAATTGCGTAACTCTCATACAGAATATATACATGTGTATATTTTATAATTATATTGTTGAATGTAAGCCTTGGGGCTTATTTGGGGAATATTTTCAATATAACTGTTTATTTTTAATGGGAAAAAAGTACAGCTTATGCAATAATATTATGAAAATACTTTGGTTTTTTGATGTAAAACGTAATAAAAAAAAAAATTTGTTGTTTTTCTTTTAATATATTTTGAGTGTTCCACATCGTTCAACTTGGAGACGACATTTTGTTAGTTGATACTTAAACTTCAAAATCACGCCTAATTTTTGTGCGTTTTCAAAAATGACGTAATAGTTAACCAGTTCGTGCCTGGTGGAACATAATATCCTGATGGTCCTTCAAAAATTCATATCTTCTACAAAAATAAAGATAGCGACTTCTTTCTGGTCTCATTTTAAAGGTAAGCGTAAGGGGTATATGAAAAAAAATCGCTACTTAATTTCAAAATGGCGGATTCAATGTGGCGGACCAAAATGCTAAATTTTGTTGTATTCACATGTACGTCGATATATATAAGTTTTTGAGATCGCTGATGACAATTTTGCAGTAAAAATTCCAAAATTTTAAATCCTCAATATGGCAGACTAAAATACTGAATTTTGATCAATTTGAGTGACTCATTTTCCAGGGATTTGACCTTTCCCCCTCCACATTTTGACAGATTCATAATCAGGGACCCTAAAAACCTTTAGTAAAACGTAAATTAGATGCTAATTATTTCTAGAAAGTGTCAGGCATGAAAAGGTTAAAAAAGCGGCAGCAGAGAAAAAAAATCTGAAAAAGTAACGATCTAAAAAAATACCGTGAAAATAATACGAGAAAGTGTTCAAGGCTGCATACTATAACCGATCTAATTCACGCATTGCTTATCTTATCCGATCCCGTAATTGCATGGTTCCAAGATAACAGTTTTGTCTAAAAAGTTAAGACTACTTCCAAAAAAAGTTATCGGTCTTTTAAAACTGCCACAAGCACCTACACAAAAAAGAAGTTCTTTTTCAGAAAGTGTTGACAGTTCTTCTGAAGAACCTGATCAAAACAATTCTGATGAAGATTAACATTTTTTGGACGAGAGCTTCTTAATGAAATCAAGTTGCAAGTGTTCAAAAATATAAATACTGAGTAAAAACCAGTTTTTCTTACACACACGCGCGCGCGCATACACACACACACACACACACACGCACGTACACGCACACACACGCACACACAGGGATCAAATCCTTGCCACGTCCACGTCGTTGATCTTGGGTAATGCCGAGAGCGGGGATCTAACGGACATTTTTGAGATTAAATTCGAATTCAGCGACCTCAAAAACCCGTAAAAATGCATTTTCTTATTTACATGAGGTTTTGAATTTTGTCCAGCTTCTGATCGGTTTCGGCCCACTGTGCGCAGGCGCAACGATTAACGGCGATTTCGCGACCTGGGTCATTTGTCGGGTCAGGTTTTAACGATCGCCGCGCGGACGTTGTTGCGTTTTAATGCTTAACGACGGCGGCTGGCCTTATTCGCATATATGAACCGCAAAATCGATCCTCCGGTCTCAGTAAACCGATCATAAATTCGAGCGGCTTAGAACGCAGGTAGACCGTCACGGGTGAAGGAGGCGGAGTAGGAGGCCGTGCACCTCCTCGACCTCCACGGCAGCCGCTCACGTTGCACCTTTCGCGCGCATAATGTCGCGGTTTTAAGTGCCCACGCGTGCTCGCTTCTTCTCCCCCTCCCCCGCCCCCTCACTCTCTCTCTCTCTCTCTCTCCTTTTCATGAAACGCGTCAGGAGATCGAGAGAGTGAAAGGATGAAATATGCAAGACAACATAATGTTACCTCCCAAGGGATACACCTGACGTAGGAAGAACGCTCGGAGTGCCTGTACCGAATATATCCACCCTCGGGAATATAAACGGCCTGGGCCATAATTCATTCTAAATACTTGTATGCTAATAACGATGCCACGATGCAGCGGAAATTTACTATTCCCAGGCGTTCTTCCCGGTAGTCTTCCTGCCGCTTTGCCCTCCGTTCTTTTTCGTACGCCTTTCTGTTCTTTATCCCTTTATTCCCCGTCGCTCTGTCTCCAACCGCCAACCATACCTGTGCGCTCCCCTTTTTACTCACTGCTACCCCCTTCCCGGGGACAGCCATCGTGAGGTCTTGAAGAACCGGCGTATTAGCTTTACATTATACGCGCGATGGAATTTATGCAACGGCCGTGGGATCCGTAATCCCGTAGAACCATAAAGTCCGTTATCTCGATCGTTTATCCACGATTCTGCGTCTCCGCGTTTCAGTACCGCGACTACCTCCTTCTCATCCCGATCTTCTTTCTGGCCGCCATGAAAAGTCAGCGAGGAAGCGAAATTGAAATCCTTCTCTACGAATGGCCCGCGGAAAACGGACGACGCGGATTTATCCGCTGAAACAGTAGATGCACTTCAAAACTTCGTGGTATACGGCCATATATTTCGAGTCTTTATATCTCCCGCTTTCATCCCTCGTGCTAGCATAAAGAACGTTCGGACCCGCGGAAGGCCAGTCTGTTATACTTTGGAGCTACTTCCGTTTCGACGATTTTATCCTGGTTTCTAGCACCTCTTCTATATCTTGAACATCTTGAAACCGTTGATTAATGACACATGATTTCTAACTTTATTATTATTCTTGGACATTGTATATAAATTTAATTAAAATTTAATTAAATTCGTAAAGAAATTTATGAACTTTATTTGTAATAAACTTATGTACCACTAGCGAAAAACAATCTTAATTTTTGCTTTTATAGAAAATTGCAAAATATAAAATGATTTCCACGCAGTATAAGCCTAAGTATTTCGGGTTAATCGTTTGAAAATGTAGAGCTATCTATGTATTTCGTAAACGGTGCTACGTATTTTTAGTATATTCATAGTCGGATCTTATATTTAAGAACGTCGTAATTACAATCTTAAAATGTAATAAACCAATCACAGAGCCGTATTAGCATCTTAAGACATTACTTAAGACGGTCTTGAAATAAGATTCGACTCTGAATACCGGCCTAACATGAGACTTTCCTTAACGAGAAAACTCCAAGGGATAAATTAATTAGCATGTCGTGATTTTGAATTAGAAACAGCAAACATGCAGTAGCGAATGTTGCATTTACTCGTAACAACATTAGCACTCTGAAACCATAATCATTTTCTAAATTGTGGGAAACTTTTTTAGTTTTACTAATTTGGTATTACGAATTTGTAATCTTTGTAAAACTTTGAATGCGTTAAAGTCTCATAGAGTAGTTAATTTTTTAAGTTAATTATTTTTGCTTTCGTAATATTTGTTATTTTACGCTCTAAAACAAATAGATTATAAAGGCAGAATATTAATTAAATTAAGTAACAATATAATATCTGTTTAAAAAATATATATAAAGCCAGCTGTTGCATGCATATATATATTTACTATTTACGGTAAATATCATCGAATTTGCATGTTTCTTGAATATGCCATAATTCGTATAAGAATCCGGACATTATTAGTTGGCTACTTACGTTAATTGAAAATCATCAACCATGTGTCAGAAAATCACGCGATAGGAAATACTTCGCATGCTTCGAAAAACAGCACTTTAATTTCAAAATTTGCATCTTTTGCTCTTGAGAGATTCGATTTGGCTTCTTTGATGGCATATCAAATTTGCTTGGAAATTCTGGAAATGAAATTCTCAGTACAACCGATATTACGCGCGAATATTTAACGATACCCGTTACTCCGAGATATGCTAATCATTGAAAGAGTAGTATTCTTAAAATTACAAGGCGTGAATTTCAAATAAAACGAGAAGTATATATGGCATCTGGGCTGCTATTGCGCCGAAACTTATTAAAGTTTCCCAAACGTGACAATTCGCGTGACCGTTTTGGCCGCTACGTGACGACTTTATGCAAATTGTAGGTCATCAAACGAGTGCCGTGAGAGAGGAGGAGGGGAAAGGCGCGGTGCAGTAAACGCTTTCTTTCTCGCCGAAAAATCGGTGGCACGACCGAGCCAGAGTGCACGCGTGGCCTAACAAGGTCCTCTCCTTTGCGTCTCACTCTGAATGCTACGCTAACGAGTCCAGCCGGTAAATTATTTCGTAAAAGGCGGCGTTTTACGCGGTCCGCCGCGGCATCCGAGTTATAATTTCCGCCGTGGCGATTTTATAGAGCCGGTCGCCTCGACACGAAGCTCTAAACGTTACCCACAAGCAGCAATCAATTTCGCGTACAGCCGTACCTTAGTGAGCGCCATGAAATTCTTTGATGACTATGCGACGTTCTCAAGATGCTTTTAAAAACACTTTGTGCATATGATATTTTCCGTATTCTCTGCTATTATTTAAACGCCTATTATTACGCCTTGATATTGTCATTAGATGGCGTTTATATGAGGATGTTCTCTTGTATATCTAACGAAGAAACTACATTTATTGTTTTAGCATCCGTGTTTATGGCATGTTTAACAGATAAAATTCTCTTGTAAAAATTTTCGATAAAATGAGACTTTGTAATAAAATATAGCTGCATAATACAGTAAAATTTCTTGATAAAATTGCTTTATTAAAAAGAGATTATTTGCCATATTTACTTATATTTTATTTTTTATATCGAAACACTATAAACTTATTAAACCAAATGAAACAACCGATAGGAAGTAAAATCTTTATCTCGCTTTCAAATGATCTTGAAAAGCGGTTCCGCGCTCGCAATGCCAATTAATATACCAATAATTTCGTGTTCTTTTAATTTATTTTTTATCAACGAATAAGCCGTTTTTCTCTCGATTCCGTTGAAATATTTAATCAGACGACACTCGCAATTTAATTAAACCAAAATTTTACAGTCACACATCCTATTAAAAGAAGATGCTAATTTAATTAAATATGAATTAACTTAATTACTTCTAGGATATGTACAGCATATATATTTAAATACACACACACACACACACACGCGCGCGCGCGCGCGCACACACATACTTTCAGATTTTTATGGCTTGCATCGTCCGATGGCTCGTAAGTTTCTCTTTCAATTCGACATCGACTTTAATTTAATCCAAATTTATATTCCAAAATAAAACTTCGGTAAAAGCGGCGACGATTTAATTAAACCTAAATTAAGTCGACAATCGTTTACAGTATATACCGGATTAACGCTATTACGACTCGTCGGTGGTCGTCGGCACGGAATACTGAATATCCAATTTAAAAGTCTCAAGAAACTTGAAACCCCCCTTCGTGAGAAGCACGGAAAATCGGGTACGCGTTCTCGTCCCTCAAATTTATCCACGGAATAATAGATAAAGCGTACTTTTGCCTCGACACGTTCACGGCACCGGAAGGGAAGGAAAAGTCTCTCTCCGCGGCTTATACCGTCTGCACTGAAATTAGCATGCAAGTCCGTCCGGCGTTGTTCCTAAACGCCGCCATGGGTAAAACATTATACCTCGTTCCACGGAGAACGTCGACAGCGGCGACGGCGCGGGCGCGGCGTCGCGTGGCAGGACGAATTTTCAAACGTCAAACGGGGAATCGGCTACCGCAACCCAAACCACCGCCACCATCACCATCACCACCGTCACGGAGGCATCATTACCCTTTAATGCATGCGGACGTCCTTTGTGTCTTTTGAGGACTTCTCTCCCCTTCTCTATATCTCTCCCGCCAGCTGCCCACGTGTGCCGCTCGTCGGGCATACAAAAAAGCGAGAGCAAAGGGACGAGCCGGACATATAACGCGTGTCGCGTGGGGTCCAAAGGTGGTCCGAGGGAGCGGAGACGCGAGAGGATGGACGCACAGAGGTGGACAGATGAACAGAAAGAGAAGATTTTAGACAAAGCGAGAGAGAAGACTCCACGGACCCGGGTACTGATAGGGAGTAGGTAGGAGCAGATAGGCGGTAGCCGACCTTCTTGGTGGACGTTGCTATCATGTGGACGCAAGAAGCCTCCCTTCATTATGTATTCCATTTCACTCTCGTATTCCCTTTTACTGGGCTCATCATCTATTGTCAACTTTTCCCATAGATCTATATGCTCAGTCCCTATAGCTTCCTTTTTTATCTCTAACTGACCCTTTCGATCGCAGCAGGATCTGATGGCTTGTTTTTCATACGCGGAGTGACCGAAACTGACCACAGAATGAATAATTCTCTAACACATGTCAATGTGAGATTGCATATGAAATTTATCTGTAAAAGCATTTTATTCCTTTGTCTTTGCTCGCCTAGAAAATACACTTATTGTATATTTTGGTATATTTAAAATTGATTTTTTTTTGTGTTTTCTCTTGTGTATATATAATAATATATAGCTCTGTAACGCCCACAGTTGCACTAGTGCAGCACTCACTCATCGGCGCGCCAAATTGTCCTGTCAATAACTGAGGATCTTTTACTGGTAGGGATCGTTAGTTCTACTGTCGTAGTAAAGTAGATCCCACCGTATAAGCAAAAAAAGGCCAAATAAGCAAAAAAAGCCAAAAAAGCAAAAAAAGCTAAATAAGCCAAATATATGAGTTTCAGAATTGTATGACAGCGAAATAAAAATATGGGCGTTACAGGGATAGTATAATAGTAATGAAACTAGCGTGACTCTCTCTTCGGTAGGGAAATAACCCTTTCTTGAAATGTATTTGAGAAACATAAAACAAATCTGAAGGTAGAATCTCCAGGATCACTAAAACACTTCGCTCTGTCTCCATCGAGGATTGCGGTAGCCCAAACAAGGTGAATCCGCTCCCCAAACAAGCGTGAAGCATCACCGGTTTTAGTAGGACAATGAATTATTCTGTCCCGGCGAACGTTTTCATTCGCCTCTCCTGCATTCATCGTCGAAAGGGAAGACAGCAAAAGAGCGGGCGAGAAAGCGACGGTGTGACAGACCCTTTTTTCCCTGAGAATCCGCTCAGGGGAACGCGGTCAAATCGTCGTTTCACAGGACAGTTTTATTACATCGCGAAAGCGCGTCTCAGTCGCGTCACATTGTGTCTGCGTTCGTCCCGCATTATGCGCCGTATAGAGACAAATTTCCGGAGTGACGTACACGCATGATTATGCGGAAATTATCCCGAATGAGATCGCGTCCTAGCTTACGCTTGTCGCGCATAGGTATAGAAGCATTTCAGCGCTCCTCGGAGCAACTTTGCCAAATTTGTGTACCGATCTGCGGTTAATTGACGACACTGTTGTCACTCATAATTAAACGAGAATGAGAGCGAAACATTTCATTAAACCGATCGAGGATTAGCAAGGTACCTATTATTTATTCCATATAGTTTAATTGCGAGCTAAGTAATACTGTGGATATAATGCAAAGCAGGATAGATGAGTATATCCTCTTTTACCTCTCTATCATTATACATTTTCGTTGAAAAAAATCTGACAGGGCTGATGCGTATGATTATATGAAATTGTTGAACGTTCGCACAGAACCCTTTAATCTTTTCTTTGTGCTCAAGGGCGGCGCATTGACGCACTTTTCGCCGAAGCGAAATCGTTTTACTAGAGCGCCTCTGATCGACAGGCTGCTTACGGATTCAATTACGCCGGGTTATCGACTTTGTGACTACGATCCGGTCCAATTACAGCCTTGCGCGAGCAAGGAGCAGCGACGATTAATCGAATAAAAAAATGGTCGCATCCGGCGATTATAGATCAGCGTGGGTCACAGTTAACTAGCTCGTTCGATCGCGAAAGGTAGTAATCTCGTGATTTCGCGTCTCAGAATTTTATGGCGCTACTTAAGAAAACGATCGGTTTTTTCTCCACTCACGCTTAACTCGCTTACCGTTATCTCGTTTTCTTTCCAGAGACACCAAAATAATTAGTCGACCGTCCGCGCGGCCTCGTTCGTTCGCTTTGGTCCGTTTCATCTCATTCCGACATTCATTACCATTCGCGCGTATGTGCGTTCTTTCTGTTTGAATACTTCGACAAGCCATCAGTTAAGACACTAATTTATTTACCGATCCGCATATTTCAGTCTGCGTAGAGAGCGCAGTTCAGCGATATACATTGCGCGATCGCACAGTATTGTCTCACGCGCAATTAGCGTGCACGAAGCGCGTTAGCCGACCCGGGCGCTCGATTACGCACGCATCTTAATTTAGTGGCGCGCTCGTAGAGGCAATTAATGTCCATACGAGTTCCCGTCTCGTTGATTTTAGGAGAGGCGTGTGCCACCGCTCTGCACCCCGTTTCACCTCACTCCCCTCATCTGGCATTATGGATGGACGGTCGAGCCTTTATTAATCCCGTTATACGGTTCGAGGATGATACCGAGGATGAAACTAGAAGGTCAATCAGTAGTAATTGCTCTTCCGGTTCGGAGATTTTATGCAGAGGCGCGACGTGAGATTTAATCCTTGACCCTTCTTGCTTAGGCTTAGATGTCAAGCCTGACATGGATATAGAAGACATTTGACACCATGCTATCTTAATCTTATACTAGAGCAAGGTCGCTTAATCTTCCACATGGTTGTACCGCATAGTCATAAGGCATGTCATAAAGCCTAGCTTTTGTTTATCAAGATTAGAGTGTAATAACGAATAATACAAACAATTATTTTACAAGCACATTTTACAAAAACCTCTTAGTTTAAATCAAATACTTTATCTTCGATTATCTATCTCTATCTCAGCCGCATTCGACGCAAATTTCACTTCACCAGACTGTGAAACGCGAAGACATGAGAAACCTAATCGTCAAACGTTTTACGATCGATCGATCGCACCTCATCACGTGACGTCGACTAAAGGAGCACGAGAAAAAGAAAGAACCGGAAGCTACTTCTGCTAGTCGTCGGCGCTACCCCTGTTCAAATAATAAGTCCGAATGGAAGTTAGATTCCAGTGCAATTGCCCGGGGCAATTCCGCCGCGACTCGCAATATCCAAGCTCCGATGGGACGCACGGGGGGTGGGGGGCCGTGGGGGGCAAGACGGGCAAAGAACTCGGGAGGCTTTCTATCGCGCTTCGCCTCTCGCCGAGCTTTCGGGGACTTTAATCGCTTTAACTGCTTTTTGCGCGCCGAGGGACTTCTGACGGACGGGCGAGCGAGCGTGCAGAGCAGAAGGAGCTAGAAAAATAGAGGAGGCAAAAGTGGAAAAAAGGGAGGATACGGGGTAGAGACGCTCATTGTCGGATGTGCCGCGAGAGAGGAACGACTTTTCTGCGGATCCAGCGACAATAAGATCGTCATGCGTTTTCGTTTTTCCTCGTGGTCCACCGTCCCGCGCTTTGGCGCGCGTGTGCGCACGCTCGGTAAAGAGAGAAAGAGAGAGAAAGATATCTCCCCTTCTGTTCCTTATGGGCTCTTCCATCCTTCCAGTTTCGGTAGCAGACCGTGCCACGGGACGAGCGTGACTCGTTATTTCCTCGAGATCCCTCCAGAAAACCTCTTCTGGAAGTTCTTTCTTCCCGGCCAAACTCGGCTCCATTGTCGGATCATCGTGACCCTATTGAATTGAAACCCTCGTGAAGGAAGTCATCGTTGCCGGTCGACGGGGCCCGGCCGTCCAACTTTTCCTCCTTTTCGACGTTGCGTCGTCGTTGGCGTCGTCGATGCCTTGGTGTTGTCGTTGTTGTCGTCTATGTTTTCGGGCCGAATTACTCGAGGGGAACCGCGACAAAAGTTAAATCGATATTACCTTTCCGCTGTCCTAATATTATATATTATATTATTCGCTATTCCGATATTTCGGGATATCGAAAGTCGCAAAGCAGATTAATTAGAAGACTTTCGCGCGGACAAAATAAACTTATTAGACGCACCAAAAGTGTTACAAAAATATGTAATGTTAAATCCTACGCGCGTAATAATATTTTAATGTTTAGTGCTATATTACAATTAGTCAAAGCTCTTTATTTTATGCTATCGTAGCAATAATAATAACTAATCGATTTGTGTAAAATTTATAAATACATATATAGATATAGGAAGAGTATTGTGAAAGTACTTAGGTTGATTTAGGAATGTTCGATAATTTTAAAGTAAGATTTATGTAAAAAAAAAAAATCGCGTGCAAAGAATGAATAAATTCTTATAAATGTTGAATTCAGAAATCCTTAAAAATATAGGTAACCATCACGAATGTTTTTACAAAAAAGGTGAAAATATAATACAACGTAAGACGTAAGAAACAATAATTCTTTCCTACATTTCACACTTTCAACGACGAAGGGATTGGGGTTCCGTTTTGCTCGCGTAGGGGATGAAACCTCGAGGCTTTTCACGTCCTGTTTCTCGCCGTGCCGTCAGACGTACAAAACGGAAGGACTTAACCGCTACACCTGCAGGAACCCGTAAGACATCCCAAAGTTTATCCGGCGCGGCCCTTTCGGTCGAGAGATCAAACGGATATCTCTGATAATCCACTTAGACGAGGCAGGGAGGTCGCGAAAATGTAGGGAGAACGAGGAAGGGCGGTAATAGGACGTCCCGCGGTGATGGATTCGACGAAGGCGAAAACCTCGTAGGCCTCGAATGCCCGCCGACTGAGCGTGAGCTCGCTTCGACCGATCAGAATAAAGCTTCTTTCTCTGGGTCCCTACGGCCCCAAAAGTCAGCTATCCTCCCGGGGCAACATAAAACTGGGTCCACGACGTACAATGAGAGAGGAAGACGCCCCCTTTAACTGAAGCGTCCCTCGGTCGCTTCAGCTGCGCCGCATTATGTACGGCCTGACGACCCGTTCGATGTACCTCGAGGGGGGCATATATGCTACTTCTGTGTTTAAAGCTGGCTTATTAATTCGCAGCGTGCACCTTTTGTCCTCTTTCTTCCCTGTCCGCGAGCGTGCCGCTCGCACAGTTCGCAGAGGCGACGCCGAACGACGAGATGCGGATCCGTGACTCGGTTTATGTGAGATCGAGCGGATCACGATGGGCCCTCTACCGCTGGCTGCTCGTGATCGAATCGATTTCGCGCCGATTGCCTCCTGTTCCCATAGCGAGAAACGCGGCGTGCACGATCGCGTCGGGTACACCCTTGATTCATGCTCTACACGAACATGCCACGCTTTTAATAGCAGTCTCTGATATACTTGCATGATGAAATGTTTTGCATCAAAATATAATAGTTACTTAATAGCTTGTTTAAATTTAAAAAATTATAAAATACTCATATATTTTTAAATTTAAGATATCTATGATAAAATAAATAATCGTTTTGCAAATGGAGATATATAATAATGAACATCTCTTCTCTCGAAGTATGGGATGTGTATTATATACTTTCTAGCGAATCATACCAAAAGAGTTATGCATTTGACACGGGCAATTTAACGAAGCAGAGGAAAGTAACCTATACGTAAAATATAGCGGAGATTGCTATCGTCAAAGTGTAACGAGGACAGGAGATATGAAGTTTCGCCCTGAGGGCGGTCTAGCTTAGAAACGCTCGTTCGACAATTCCTCGAGGCTCCTAATGCTCCCTGAAGCGTATCTAACATCGACTCCCAGCCCTGCAAAATCAAAGGGGATTTCGGGGCTTTGTATATGTACTAGTCAGGCCAATTCAACTGCACGACCGCATCTGTCTAGATAAAATTCCTCGGGATTCCTTCATCGATCCTCTTTCCATCGAATCTAGCCTGTCCCAGTTACAATAGCACAGAAATTACCGCGACACAGTGGCGCCACGATCTTTATAAAATCGCGTAGAAAATAAAGATTGTCTTGATCGTGACTTAGCTTAGCGATAAATATCACTTACATATATCACAATACTGACAAGCAATTTTCCGGATATAATAAAAATATTTCTATAAACTTTTCTCGATATATTAAAGAATTGTAAAGAATTAATTTTATGTTTTGCATCGCATCCCCCAGTTGCACAAAAATAGCCACAAGTTACAGCAAAACTATCGCGTCTTCGGCAAAAGCGCGGCAATGAGACCGCTTCACAGAAATTACCGTGAAAAGCTCTTAATGGCCGTGACACCGGCAGTCACCCGTTAAAGAGATGTTCCTTCTGGGTGTTCTGGATGCATCGTCAGTCGCGAAGAACATTGAGAATTTTATTGACGAGGACAGGGATATTCATGAGTTGCCACAGCGAACGTATACTCTCGCTTCGAGAAAAATGTCAAATGAAAAAGCTCGCGTCAATAAAAATGGTTGGCCCGTTTCCAGATGCTCGAGATTTCTGCGAGGAGCAGCATTCTCTTATATATCGTTGGCGATTCTATAAGTAACGTTGTCACGGGACGTCCACTTGTAATATACTACGATATTTTTAATAATCGAGCTTTCCCGTTTTCCTCTCTCTCTCTTTATCTCTCTCTCTCTTTCTCTTTCTCCGTATGATGCATGGAGCTTTATCCCATATCTACAAGCGCTGATATATGAGAATGCCGTTGGAGAATATTTCCAATATATTCAGGTTGTATACATATAGTATCGCGCGATATTATTAATAAAATGAAAGAAGAGAAAATACGTTCTCTAATACGGAATAATGGACTATAATTATCAAAGTTGTAACGATGCGAATATATTTACAAAATGTGCAACGAAGGCCTAGCATGCGTTGCATTATAATCCTTTTACTTCTGCTTTCTACTTCGGCAACAAAGTTTCACGCAGCGCTTTCGCCGCCAGAATTATCGCGGCTCCTGAGTAAACTGCGAGGCTAAACGTTGCGGCTCCAAAGTTTGCCGGAATTCTGCGCTCATTATTAACGTCCGCGTAGCGAAGTGACGCGCGCGATACTCGAACACTCGAGCCCGAGCGCGCGTTGTTACCCCGAAATTAACTGCCGGCCAATCCGGAATTGCGCCGCGCAGGTGCGGTTTTACGGGGTGAATTTGTATGTAAACAGGCTTCGATCCATCTCCATCAGCAGCCGGGCCCGCGGAATTGGAGTTCGAGAACTGTTTGGCTGCGCCGTTAACGGAAATTAATGTTATGAACTCAATGTGCCACCGAACCGGACGTGAATTGATACGACTTTGCGAACTGCGCTTATACCGCGATTATGAATCGTATGAGCCAAATGCGTTCCTTGGCAAGTGTCATACTCGATTCTCGAACATCATCGAAGCCTCCGTTATAAACCAGCCTAGACTTACTTCAATCTTCCTCATCTCTATCTAACAATAACATCTGCTGAATTTTCAGCCAATTTCTCACACTTTATAATGTATAAGCGCGCTTCAGGAATATTTTGTTTCCCTTTATTTACAGTATCAATGGTTTGCTAATTTTTCACGAGATAGAATCTCAACAGCCACTTATCGCAAAGCCACGGCCCGGCTCGTCCGCGTCCGTGCGATTGATGCCCGCGCGAACAGAAAGTGGCTGACGGCAGATTAGATGGAAATTGCATCGTCGAGAAACAATTTAACTGCTCGTATTTGTATGTAAACAAGCTTCGATCGGTCGACGTCCCGCACTCGATTCGCCGGCGCGGCTTACCCATCGCGACGGGCGCTTACCCCTATAGCAAAATCGTTGACGGAAATTAACGATATTAACTCAATACGGCGGGGCGCCGGATGCGAATTGATATAACTTTATAGACTGCGCGCGCGCGCAACTCGCACCCCTTTCCAACGATAATCTGCAACGAGACAAATGTACCTCCGCGAAATTCCGACCCGGCTCCCGGCTGCTGCTACCGCCTCGCCGCGCCGCGCCGAACCGGGCGGAACACGGCAACGAGCGGGCACCAGCTGTCCCATTTAATAGAGCAATAAAGACGTGAATGGAGCTTTGATTTATGTGCCTCCTATTATTATCAGTTCTGACTTCCCGGGATAACGTAACGTTCATATGCTACGGATTTTAGTTACGGATTCGGTACCGACACCTGATTGACTCACAATGGCGAGCTCACCGCGCGGCTTTTTCCCCTCTTCGGCTTTATGTCGTTTTTCCCGTAGAACCGCGTTTGAAAAAAAAAAACGTCCCGTGCGAGGAAACAGCTATGTAAAAAGATATATTTATCCTCTCGCAATACGCAACTGCATGTGCGTGCAATATGTTACGCTTTTCGCGACACGCTGGTTACTGGCTAGAACGTGCAAAGATATCCCACGCAAATTAATCTTGTCGCTCTGTTACGCGTCGCCGTTTTCGTTCGATGTCGAAAACTGTCGGAGCCTCCCCTAAATTTTTCGCGACGTGGATCATCGCGCTTCGAGAAGAGTGCAGAATGAGGCGTACGCGGAGAGACGTGTATAACCGGTTCCCTATGGCGTCTCTAAATACCTCGTACATGGTGCTGACATTTTCACGCAACGCGCGGTGACATTCGTCACCGTCGACGGCACGGGGAAAGGAGAAAAAAAAAGTGAGAGAAAGGAGAAAGAGACGTACACGCGCGCGCGCGCGAGGTCCTCGTTTAACGATCCACCTGTCGCCGAGCGAGTATTAGGTGTGACTCCGTACGGCACGTTCTAAAAATATGACGCCACGTGCTGCGACCGTGGCGGAAATACCGAACACCTCTCGGCTGTTCGCGCCATTCGAGATCGAGCATTACGATCCATCGTTCTCGCATGATGCAACGGAATCGTTCCTCCTTCCTGGTGCGGAATCGCCTCTTCGCCTCTCCTCTAACCCGCCTGTTTGCTCGTTCACCGATCCGTCGCTGGTGAATTACCGGCTCGTTTGCATGCCGGCGCCTCTGCGATGATCGGGACACCGCTCGGAAGCCGTGTGTCTCGGCCCGGTCAAGTGTACGCGAGCGATAAATGCAAATGAAGGAATAAAGATCTTTCCATGCGAGTGTCTTGCGTTATCGTACAGGGAGTTCGGTGCGCTTATGCTCACAAACAAGCGAGTCGATATTTTAGTAACGCAGGAAAAGTCAGCAAATGAAAGATCCTTGCCACATTTACGAGCGCGATGCACTCCGGGGCAGATGGAAATCGCCGAATTATTTAAATCCTCACCTTTATGGCCGGAATATGTACTTAAAACCACTTGGGAGTTTCAGTTTCAGTTCCATGTTGTAGATTAGCAAGAAAATACTTCCACTCCTCGCCTCTTCCATTTCCCGTTCGCGAACAGTTCTGGTCGTACGGTATATTTTCCAATGTGCTATTTACAACGTTATTAATAGTATATATGTTATCAATTCATGTTCTTTAATTTGCGACCACCTGTGCCGTTCAATACAACAACCGGTCCACCTACGGGGTGACCAGTGACCACGTACGCGCCACCCCGTAGAGAGTGTAATTGATATTCGAGTCACTTCACTACTGGACTTACCGTATACCGGTTTATGTATAGTTACACGTGCGCAGATTAGAAATATTGTAGGTAGTTTTCACGCCGAGCGAAGTAATCGATCGTTTTATTACAATTTTATTATAATTGTAGGAGAGAAAGAGAGCGAGAGAGAGAGAGAGAGAGAGAGAGAGGAGGAGGAGAGAGCAAATATCTAGTGGCACTTCGCGTGGTTTGCACGAAGATTATTGCCCCGTTTAAATTCATAATAGGCCGTTAATTTCGAGGTTTCGTTTGCTCAGCTGCAATCGATCGCAAACGGTAGGGCGAGGCTTGACGATCGATCCTGTGCGAGCGCAAGTCTATCCGTCCTCGAAGCGTTAATCGTCGACGTTTTTTTCCATTCCATTTGCCCAAACTAACCCCTGTACTCCAAGTCATCAGTCTCGCGCGATCTCATCATTAAAATGCAACGAAAGATGCGGCGTAGTAAATGAAAAGGGAGAAAATATATATCGCGCGTCATAATGTCGTTCCTTTTACCGCGCTCCCTCGTTGGAAAAATTGTGTAGACTGCTGATGGGGAGAGCATAGCGCGCATCCCTTATTATTTACTCTCATATTATGAGCTTTCGTAAAAAAAAGAACGGTAAGCATAAGGAATGGATGATGTTGAAACGTATGCGCATTGTATGCAGATGGATTTAATTAATGAAGTGAGTAATTGAAAGGAACGAATGTGTCGCCATATCTCGTGCATATTTCATGAACAAGAAACGCCAGGATTGATAGTCTCAGATGTATTTATATCCCAAGAATTAAAAGCGACATAAAGGATAATGAAAAATGCTTTTAAATTCCATAATAATCCGATATTGCGAATAGAGCATAATAAATCAGATTGATATTCCCTTCGAAGGAACTTCTGTATTATTTCGCGAAAAAAAAAAAAACACGAAATGGTACGCTTGTGCATATTTCATGAACAAGAAACGACAGGATTGATGGTCTCAGGTCTCAGATGTATTTATATCCAAAGAATTAAAAGTGACATAATGAAGAATGCTTTTAAATTCCGATAATAATCCGATGTTGCGAATAGAGCATAATAAATCGGATTGATATTCCTTTCGAAGGCACACTTCTGTATTATTTCGCGAAAGAAACACGAAATGGTGAGGGCTTCATAATCGAGTTATAATTGTCGGGTTCCATTGGATTTACCTGAATACACACAAAGCTTATGCATTCGGATCACGTAAGAGCCACGCTTCCTGACGAAAAAAAAGCTGGCTCCCGCGGCTCTCTGCGAAAGATTTTTTCATAATCCCATGACGCACGTATACGCCATGCAACAGCGACGGGCACGTGCCGGCCGTTATGACTTCCTTTGCAACCAAATTTAATTTACAACGGCCGCCCGCGGTGCTCAATTTTCGTTCCCCTTTCGGCTCATACTCTCGAGAATAGCCTCCTCTCGCTACGTACAGCGCGCCTACGATTTCCGAGATAAATAAACATGTACGAGCAACAGTTCGTAAACGAACTAATTTTATACTTTGCTTCTGTTTTATGTCTACCCGTGGGTCGTTAGCAAAGCTCGCCACGTGTCGATGGTAGATTTTCCGTTTGTACGTAAAATTCTGGTAACGAGACCGTTGTAAAATTAAAATCTGTTTCGCGAATACTGTATCAAATATATAATATAAAACACTCGCAGGTAGTAATTGTTACATTAGTAAATTTTTCCGACATATTACTGGAAAACAAACTATCGCTTGAAATATTACAGAATTCTATTTCATTCATTCCACTCATCCGTTTATCCGTTACCTTTGATTTTTAATGGTTCTAAACTTCAACGGTCTAATACCAAGAATCGGAGATCGTGTCAACGCGTCACATAGTGATATTTAAATGTGAACGACCGTGTCGCGCGCCATACATCCGGCGATCACGTATTGATGGTAGCGTGGTGTTGTATCGGTTCATGCGTTCCTCCTCCCGGTGTACCTACCGGTTTGTTCGACCGTACCCTTAACGGTCTGCCACGGATCGATTTCCGATAATCAGGAACCGAACACCGGCAACGAGCCGCCAGCAGTTCGCAGGGAATAGGAAGGGAAAGCCCGAAGAAGCAAACTAGGGAACGAAAGAACATACGACACGGTCCAGTGCATCTCAGTTGCTTTATTCGGTAAATTCGAACATTACAGGATGCTATAAATCTGCGAATTTCGAGGCAGGGCGAATCGTTCAGCCAAAATGTAAATGTAGCGTTGCTCCGAGGCGGTTTCAACTTTTTACAGAAATTTTTTAAGGCTTTGTTTCCATAAATTTTTATATAAATTTTACGACAGTATTTTTCTTGCGTTAATTTAATGCATCTATTATAAATTTGCAAGTAATACGACTACATTTTTTTGATAGATTTCAACAAAGTATTTTCTGTAACAGCATAAAACACTCAAGTGATGAAACATGCATTAGACAAAGTGTTTACATTATGTTGAAATTTTGAGATGCTGGCGCGTGGCAGATCCACTGATTTATCGGAGAAAATATCGTATATCCACTAATCATATGTTTGGTGGCCCATGGGAGAAAGAGAGAGAAAGAGAAAAAGAAAGAGAGAGAGAGTAAAGGAGTTCCGACCAACTTAGTCGACCGTGCCCTTAACGGCTTGCCAGGGATCGATTTCCGATAATCAGAAACCGAACACCGCCAACGAGCTGACTGCGATCGCAAGGGAAGACTGAAAAAGAATCAAGGAGAAAGGGGCGAAAGAAGGGAATCAAGGAGGACGAAAAGAGGGAGGAGAGAGATATTGGGAGCCGATTGATGTGCGAGCTTGGTTATACTAGCCAACGAAACTCCCGCACGCTTGATGGAGAATCCTTTTAAATCGACCTTCCCGTCTCGATTGTCGATATGACATGGAAGTTAACGGTTGAATTACTCCGATTTTCCCCCCCGAAGATTTCCAATAAAGACACTGCCGCTTTGCTGCAAATAACGAAAAGCGATTAATTTAGATAAGTAGGAACACTAGTATAAGTCGATGGAGTCAAGTAGAAGTGTTAGTGTTACAGGCTATTTAACACGCGAGGGACAAGTTCACGATAATGCATTCTTGTAACTTACGATAGATTATTGCGCGTGAGATTCTCATAATATCCTATATCGTCTAGATGCTTATATCTCGTGATTGATCTCGTACATACTACGTTACGACACCGCCATCATTTTTCAGGGCTCGATTCCGCAAAATCGAATCGCCGTTCCCGAGACACGCGCACGTTCCCGGCATCCCGGGTAGCGTAGGTATATCGCCTCGTAGGTGGCGATAATATTACACTTAATCGAAACTCGCTGATCCGTGTAACGGACTCTCTCGCAGGTGTTTAGGGAAAAAGTGCACGAGCGGTTGGAAAATTAATAAGCGGTATGTATCGAGGCGAGAGAAAGAATCGATTGCGGCAAAGTGTCTTAACGAGCACTCTCTCGCGCGCTTATTTATGCATTCCGTACGCAATGTTGCGGACGCTCATTATACGCGTCGACCGTATATTCATTATGTTGCAGGCGAGTGCCACATCTACTTACCTAGACAGCCCTTTCGCCGCGTTCGTGGAAACGCCATTGCAACGCTTATTTCGCGATGCAATACACGTCGGGCATTATAGCGCGGTGCCAGCTTCGGCGAAATGAAATTTATTGCTAATTGCTTTTTATTTACACCGAGCATCCGGGGCATTTATCAAGGCAAAGTATACTAAAAAGTTGTCGGGTTTTATGCCCTGGCGTTCGACGGATTTTACGAGTGGACGTTATTTACAGTCGGATTGATTCCTGTAGAATGCAGATATCCCTTTAAGGCCATCCATGTGTATCTTAAAGCGCAGGGGCGCCTGTGTATATCCTGCCTCGTGAGGCACTTGCTTTTGTGAACGACGTCGGGCTGTAAATCTGCGCGACGTCGTAACATTTGGTCGTCCACGTAATTCTTTCGGGAAGCCGAAGCTCGGTTTCCGTTTTACAAACCGAAATTACGTTTCCAACAGAATTCGCATCCGCGATCCATCTGTTTATCGCTACTTTCGTTTGGTCTAGAAGCCTTATTGTATTTCGCTTGACATTTTCGCTAATTAACGTCAAAAACGATCTTAACCACGCTCGGCGTGAATCCGCGTAATCGAAGCGACAGGTTCTTCGCGTGCGCGAACAAGGCGCGGCTGAAATTCAATACTTCATATTGACACTTGCCGTAACGCAATCTTTGCTCGCCTGGCTGGCTCCAACGGATATTGACAGTTAACGCAAGACTTTAGCGAGGGAGAATATCTGTGAACCGTCACATTATGATCCGGCCATTATGAATCGGCATTCACGATTATACTCGCATGCCTATAACAATAATGAAAGACATTAAGTTATCCGCTCTATATAGAGACGTCGCCGGTATCGACAATGTGATTTTCATACCGTAATAATTCTATTTATTGTATCCTTAATATCCCCTTAACAATCCTCACAATCCCGGGAGAATACCGACTGTTATCTCCACGAGATTTCTTATGAACACATAAAAAAAGTGACCGGCGCGCTAATAAGGAAACCATATTCGCGTGGACGGCGCGAAATAGCGCTTATATCTAAGCTTGCAGATGTTTTCAATCTTCCTTGACAGCCTCTGCAAAAGTGCGCCTCACGGCCTGCGAGCAGTATGCGATAGATCATCGTTATGATGTATCGCGCGCCGGCCGCAATGTCACGGCCTGGCGGAGCTTTATGAGACTTTTTGATTAAAACGAGAAGGATTCGAAACGTCATCTCGTTCGCGAGACGTCCAACGGGCAATACTGCGGTGTATTCCGGTCGCGACAATAGCCAACCCGCGTCCTCTTTCTCCACCCCGTACACACATCCGCCGGTTATTAGCCCCCGTCTCTTCTGTCATTAACACACCCGGCGGACTTTGGAGAATTGGCCCGAGTCGGACAAAAAGGCGGACGGATAAATGCGCGTCACGTGCGAGGAGTCGCGCGACGTGCGTGGCGCGCGATGATGAAACTCATCGTAGGTGATCCCGGCTCTTCGTGACGCACCAGGCATTCCCGAAAACAACGACGACGGGGAGATATCGCAAGGGAGTAGGGTGCTTGGAAGGGAACGCGTTGAACGGATACGAGACAGGAAGAGTTCGCGTGCGTCCTTCGTGTGGAGCCGTCGCACGCTTATACGTATTTCCGTCCATCGGTCACCACGGTCGCACCTGAACGTGACATGTTCGCGGACATCGAATATTAATTAGCGGGGGCCTGCTGGTCTCGCTTTCGACGGAACCCTAGCGTGATCCCTTGCTCTGATTTGTCGTCGCACGTCGTCTCTGATTTCAGATTCGTCGGTGAATCGAGCATGAATCATTATTTATGTCTCCATTTATTTCACAGTTCAATTATTTTATATTTAATATTATATCAGTATACCATGATGAATTTTAAATATGATAATTTTTTAATTCTTTTTTAAAGCTACAATTATATTAATAATTTTTTCTTCTATAACTTTTACAAATAAATCAAATTTTAATCTAGATTATTCTATAATGTCTATAAAATGTTATAAAATATAGAAATTCAAAAACTGTCACTAAAATATGTTTTTAAAAGGAATGCCTAATAGATATGCCTCCCTTTCAAAAGTGGAACAAAGGCTATGACATATTGAATATTTCATTGAAATGGGCGAACATCATAGTCAAAGACACTCCATCGGAAATTATTCATATGTCAGAGGACTACTTATCTTCTATGCGTTGTTTGACACGTCAAGCGGTTTGATCGAGGACGTCGAGAGTCTGTTGAACCCTCTCGATATTGATTTTCGAGATTTCTAGCCGCGAAGGGGCACTCGGCTCTTTCGCGAGAGTAAATATTGGGTCGTCAGGTCTGACGTTGATTGCGCGGAAGGGAACAAATGTAATTTTAATCGCTATTCTAGGGCAACGTACCACTCCGACACGGCGCGCGGCGCGGCGTGTCGGAGTGGAAAATTTTTCCCCGCTTATCACGGTCGTTCCCGATATTCGATTGCGAGTATAAATATCTGTTAAATCCAGCGAGATACGCGCTACGGATGGCGGATATAAACCAGCTCGTTTCACATATTGAGGTCAATAGACACATTACTTGCCTACAAGCCACGAAATAGAGATATCGATTCTCATAAAAATCGATCAAGCTCGCTTTTATCATCGCCAATGATACCTTATCGATGGTTTTCATGGATCCATATCTCGAGACTCATCCCCCAGTTAGCTGGTCTCCCACGTGTATTCCAGCAATAAGATCTTGTTGCGTGATCGCCCAATCCATTTGTGGTTACACCAATCGCGTTTATACATCTGTGTACACATATATACATGCGATTCACGTAACTCTATAGCTGGTAGGTATTTTGGAGCAAAACAATCACATGATAACAATTGATTCTATTTATAAAGATGAAATAGTCGAATAGAATGATACTAACCGAAAATACTCTCAATTGTACGATACATTGAACATTATTTTCTCAAAGATTAGGAAAGAATTATTACTATTATATTTTAATATAAAGACGTATTTTTTAAATAAAGACTAGACATTTATTTTCATAAAAATATTCTTTTAAAACTTTTGACATATATACTCCTCCCGCAAAGTAATGGTACGATATTTACTCGAATACATTTATATAATTATTACAGATGCAAGAAAAAATGACGTAATAAACAGTCTAGACATTCTGGATGCAGAGTGCAATCTACATTCAGTTAACTTGACATGTAAATATTTGGTCTCGCTTGCTTAAATATGTTTCTCTTGGCAAACGCCCGCTCCGTTGCACTTTGGTTCTTCCATTTTACAAATTGAGTCGGTCCAGGCCATTTTCGTGTACTAGGGTAGAAAGATAGGAAATACGTTTACGCACGTAACGCGAGCGCGTGTATTGAGAGAAGCTTGGCTACGTGTACAAGTGGGGAAACGGACGGAAACGACTCTCGTCGTTCCTCGAACAAACAGATAGAATTCGATTTGTCGATTGGTACACTCCGAAATCGAGCAATCGGCTGCTTCTAAAGCAGAAACACACCTTTAAAACAAAATGTCTATTCTCGTGTTACAATGGTACCTATATATCGAATTGAAAAAAGATCTCTTTAATTTCAAAATAAATTTCAGTGTTTTTATGCAATAAAATTTTGAAGTTTATTTCTACACGATTAGATAATATTAAGGTCATCTTAAAAAATCATAGACGCGTAAAAACGTTTTCTCCAAAAATATTTAAAAGAAAAATCGATATAGCAGTAAGAAGCGTATCGGCCGGCCATGAAAAAGTTACATATTTCTCATGCAATTCTTGTCGTGCGAAACTGTCAGTCCTGACATATTCCTGATAAATATTTCAGCGCATCGCTGAAGGCGATCCTTTTTGGCGGGAAAATCGTTTTGCACGTGATATATATAAAATTTTCTACTAGCCCTACATAAAAACGATGACAATGTGGCACGGAGTGAGGCATATGACGATAAGCGAAGGATAGAGTTCAACAGCGGCGCACATTTTTGCGTACGTGCTCCATTAGACTACTAGAGGCACAATAAAGCAGGTATGTCGGCGAGTAAAAAGACGGAAAAATGGGTAGGAGGATACGGGACGCGTCTTTGTCAGCTGGAGTTATAGTGATAACGCATCGAGAAAGAGTCGTTTATTTTCGTTCCTGCGTTTCTCCCGGTGCTTCAACCTGTAGCTCCGATTCTGTTTGCGATTTGTATTTTGTGCTGTGCTCCGATAACAAATGCTTCCGTCGTCCTGGCGAATCTGCAAAGTCGTTCCCTCCCCATACAAGAAAAAAGAGGCAGAACTCCATTTACTGTCTGCATTCGAGCGTCAAATTATTTAGACTAGGAAAACGCCGGCAGTTGCTACACGCGATTTTATGAATTCTCTCAAGAAGTGCTTTGCCAATATCCTGAATTATTGTGCGATATCTCGTTTCAGTAACTTTTCTTCCGTTATCCTCCGTACAAATATCAGCTAAGAAAGAAAATCTATATCTTTAAAATATCCTTGTTAACTTTAAGGATGTATGTGTCACATCTCAAAGCATTACCAAAAATCTAAAAATTTCACAGATTGTTCTATTATTACGTCTGAGTATCTGTGTAAAATTTTAGCACAATTCTCTTATTGGTTTAAAAGTTATTTGATTTTTTGGTTTGCATTGATTCTTATCATATCTCGGGATTGGCTGCACCAATCTTATTCGGACTGGTCGCAATCGAAAGCTTGTATCGACATTATATTTAAAAAATGTAGTTAGATTTTTTATTACGGCTTTAGTTTCTGAGATATTCTAATCGAAAGTTGACGCATGAATTTTCTTCTTATTCTTATAATTTGATGAGGAAGTAGCATTACGAATTAAATCAAATTTTTTACATATGCTAATGAAACTCTAGTAAATATTCGTGCAAAAGTTCATTTGGATCCACTTACTCGTTTAAAAGTTACTTACCTAAAACTGTAGCAAAATATGAGTCAGTACGCTGCATTCATTTACTATTGAATGACGGTTATGGACGTCGGCACTTTCTGATTTTTGACGATGCAAACAGCTTTCGCTTTGTTTTACTCGCTTCTTGTACATAATTTTCGATACCCATTTCCTTTTCCAACGATATTTATCATTTTTCGGCATTTTAAAAGATATATGAAGATTCAAAGAACTTATATTTATACTTTTTGCGCTCGAAATTTGACAGACAGTAATGCCAACGTAGAAAATAATGCGGTGTTGTTATTTAAAGCTGGCATTAAATGGTTTATATTTTGTTTTAAAATTATTAATTTAATATATATAACTTATTACTTTTATAATAAATGTATATTTAAATTATTCGATACCTATAGTAACCGAAAATCGTTTTATAAATTATTCGTTTTTTCGTTTTTTACAGTTGGTTTCAGGGCATTTTCAAGACCAAAATTTTTTGTCGTTGATTACGAAAAATATTAATTATAAATATTCCCTTTCTTGAAGACGTTAAGAATCATGTTATTTTACGATAGTTGAACTTCTTATGTAATATAAATTTATTTATTTTATATTTCAGATAATATAAATATAAGAAATCTGCAGTTTTTAAATTTTAATCACTTTTTGCTGGTATTGTACAGCCAAAACACACACATCAAAGCCTGTGTTTTTTAGTTTTGTGAGCAATCTTTATAATAGTCTATAAACTTAATCGCAAACTTGAATCATTTATACCATATCTTCAGCATTATACTGATTATCATTATAACGATATTTGTGAGACAGTTTTCATTAACCAGTACTTTAATATCCGACAATTATTATGGTGTATAGTATCCTTTTTTTGTAAATAAAACTTGATTGAAATAATTTTATTCGAACTCTTTCATCTTTGCTCGATACGTTCGTTCAGTTGCATAGCATTTATATCGGCATCTTACTTTTCTATACTTTATTTTGCAGTTCTATTCAAGTTCTCCGAGCAAAGAAAAGGACCGGATGCTTTTTGCCTTGAGGCGAGTTAACGAGTCGTTTGCATGAATGCATCGGGTGTTCGCGGTATGACAGTAATCGTATAAACGGGATGAGATATGACGACCGAAACCGAATCTCGGACAGCTCCTCAGCGAGAAATCGATTACGCGTATGCAGCTGAGACTACAAAGGGCAACGGTCGCGGTACACAATAACGCCGTCCATTAATAACGATCAAGGCATGATCCGCGTCCGCCGCCGAAATCGTGACGCATTGTACCGGTCCCGCCACTAAAAGCACGTGGGCAAGATATTTGTAACGCTCGGCACGGTAGCGGATGAACGTGTTGAAGCTAGGCTCCCGCGCGTTGCCTCCCTTAATCTTGTCGAACGTACGTACCCGAAAATGTGTTGGGAACCGTACTAAATATCAATTCTTTCGCGCGCAGTTTATTGTTGGATCAAAATAAATTTTCAGCCCGCGGAGCGATTTTTCTTGCAACGGTCTCTCCTTCGCGAGAGAGGAGTCGATTTATTACCTCTCAGCGCCTGAATCTGCAGAAGTCGCGCGGGATCGCGCATCTGTAAATTATCGTGATAGGCGCATGATAGCCGCTGGTCCCTCGTTAAATCTCGACGCGGCGCGCCACATAAGTACGCTCCACCTTGCCGGTTTTGCAGTCCGGGTAAATAAGTCGATTATATTGTCACGCTTCCCGCTGCGGGTAACATATCAATTTCTATCGGAGCAGCGTCGTCGATTACGCCTGTCGCACGGGTTCCGGCGTCTCCGGTGGTAGCCGCGGACGCGCGCAACTCGAAATAATCCGCTTGTGTCAAAAAGCGCGCGCGCGCGCGCGCGCGCTCACGTGAAGCGAAACGTAACTGGTGTGCAACCGCCGGCAATTATCATAAACTACTATCAATACTTGCTCGCTCCTGCCCATTAACTTTGCCTGGAGGACGCGCGCCCCGGGAGCTACGTAATTGGATTCAGAGAAAAGTCAGCGCGCCTGATACCGAGATTTACGGTAACTACTTCGCTCGTTAACGACATCCGACTTATCTGCTCCCGCAGATAACCGAGCACCGTTCGCGTTCGAAAAGCGCGAGACGGTAGACGACGAGACCGACAGCGCGTGTGCGACCTGCGACGGCGAAACAATGCAATTATGCACGTCCGAAATTGAGCGGACGTAATAATTCACGACGCGCTGCGGCCGGCGCGGCGCGACTGGCTGCGCGTGGTATCGCACAACGACCGCGCCGGTCCATCGGCCTGCTTAAAGACGATACACCATAGCCCGAGGCCCGAGGCTGAGGCTGAGGCTCCTCGCGCTCGTAGGCGTCGCGCCTCATTCTCCGGAACGCCTAAAGTGTCGGCAGCAACGCTAGAGGGACCATTACGTCCATCTGCCGGCATAACGAGCCGTAATTGAAATCTCTCGTATATGAGCGCACGGTCCCGGTTTCTCACGTTAGGGTCACAATTGGCTTTATTGTCTCGGCTGCTTGACGCGGCCATCTCCAGCGCGTATTGCGCGCTGGCCAACAACGATCATCACCGAGAACCGAGGCGCCGGTCTTCCTGATGTAACGGCGACCGATTACTCGGTGTCGTGGCATTCCTCTTACTCCTTCCTCTCTTCGCCCTCTCCGCTTCCCTCTGCTATCATCGCGTCCCGCTATCGCGGAATCCGATACAGCCGGAATCGTCGGCCAGCGCGACGATAATTAGCATGCAGTCGTCGGCATATTTGATAGTCTCAGGCGTCACGCACGACGCTACATCAACGCCATTTCACGCGTCGCAAAAAATAAATATTCAACACGAATTAATTTCTGCTATAGTTACGAATAATGGAGTTCTCAAAGAACCCCGCACAAAACGGGAAAAGGCCTTTCGGTTAAATTGTCTGATGAAACGATCCTAAATCAAAAAGGGCATAAGAAATGAAAAATTTTGGCGCAAACCAGAGGTCGATACGTTGAAAGTTATTTAGGGTCATGTTCGAAAAAGCCAATTTTTGACCCTAAATAACTCCCGAACGGATCAACATATCGACCTCTGGTTTGTGCCCAAAATTATCTTTTCTTATGCCCTTTTTTTACGAGTTTCGAACAATTTGACCGAAAGGCTTTTTCTCGTGGTTTTGTGCGGAGTCCTTTCTAACAATGATGTTCTGACTTAAAGGACCAGTTTTTCAATAGTCGCTTAACTTTAATCTTAGCTTAACTCACTCTTCGTCTCTTTCTAACTATTCCTTTTAGAAAAAGATGAAAAGTGAGTTTTTAGCTGCATTTTAATTTAAACGACTATTGAGAAACTGGCCCTAAGTTGCGTAACACGAAATTAAACTATTTCTACTGTTTCTAGCTATTTATTATAACATTTCATGTGGACAGTAACGTATTTCTGTGAATACATTTCATAAATCTTTTTAGCTGCTTATTATCTGAGCTGTAAAGTATCTTCGTGTCGCCGGAGATATCTCGATATATCGATAAGGAAACGACGCTAGCCGCAACCAACGTTCAACGGTACTTTAGTTCCACACACGGAGTGTGTCGTCATTGTGCGTTGCCGCGCATCATTACCGTACCCTACAGCACGAGAATGTCTCGTTAGGCCTGTCGAAACGCGCGGAAGGAGTGAGTACCAGACAACCGCGTACACGCATTCGTACTTTGGGCCGATGATTGGGTATATCGATACGCATCGCTCGGCACGTTCGCGCCGCGGTGACAATAATCTCGTTAAGAGCGGAATACGCACCTCCGGGGAAATAAATGACATCAGCGCGCGGGCCGACGAAACTTTCGTTACCAAGGAACGAGAGCCCCTCAACTCAACACGAATTTGGTGGGCGCGCCAGGGGAATACGAATTTGTATAATTCTCAGATTAGTTTGATTAATCAGATTTTAAATGCATAATACGCCATATCCGAGAGTAGCATAAATTACGTGCTATATTATTAGTAAAAGAAAAAAAAAGAGAATCAAATAACTTATTATTAAAATTCAATCAGACAAGGGAATGTATATGTGCCTAATGAAATCTAAATTTGATAAATCTATGAAATTAATTGGTCAAAGCCATGAAGTATATAATTTTGCATGATACTTAAATACGAGGCCATATTCAATTATATGTATACATATATATATATATTGGTATTTGTGTGTGGTACGAAAGTATATTCTTATATAATCGAGGTAGTCGAATTCCTTGTGGAATGTTAACCAGATATCGTAACTCGAGTTTATCGATTCTAGAAGGCATTAGTTCCGCCCCGTGGTACTCAAGGGCCATTATACCTACGCCCTTTTCTTCGTTTACCATACCTATTCATGTTATCCGCTTCTCCGCGGTTTTGGCAATTTTTCAATATCAGCCAATATCCCTTGATTTACTCAATATTTTCTTGGTCATTTTGCTACCTTTTTAAAGTTGATTCCTCTTAAGACCGTAATTATTTTCCAGAAACGATTGCTTTAAAAGCGATAAATAGTTATTATGTAGCAAGGCAAATATAATTTGTACGAGAGAAAGAAGTTATTAAGAATATTGTTAAAGTACTGATTTATACGATTTTTTAGCTTTCATATTTGATTATAAATTCATATGTATAATCTATAATTCTTTTAAATTTTTTTCGTTTATGTTTTTTCATTTTTATGATCCATGTCGATCATAAATTACGCTCGAAATTACGTTTATCAGATATCGATCGTTAAACAATGAATCACAATCAATTAAAATAGCATGTTATCAATTCTTTCGCTCTGGTTGGATTATGTTTTCAGTATCTGTTGTCAACGGCAGCCATGGTATTTGCGTATTCCGGCGCGGACTATTCACGGTCGATGTCCATTGCTTCGTAATTGATACTCTCTTACCGAGGCCACGTTGACGGGTCGTTTTAACGCACCATCGAGGCGACGATCGTTACGTCCGTTAAAATATAGAGAATGTTCCGAGCTTCTCTCTCAATATCTCTTTCTATGTTTTCGTGCACAGTGGCTCATCGATCAATCCGAAACCATGCCACGCGTTTATATACACCTGCGCTACCTGAGCGATTTGATTGATGATATCACATTGTAAGCGTCAATCGGCCGAAACCTATAGGTATACGTCCGTGCAATTCAATCTGCATGGCAAACGTATGCCTTCCTCCTTTCAACGCGGAAATATCGATGGTTGAGAAAATTGTAGGCGAGCGCATGAGCTACAGAATGCCGTGAACGACAAGCTCATTATCGTGTTTATCTTACGACGAGAGGAAGAGCTGAGTAAACTGATTAATTCAAAATTGTACTTTCACTCTGCTATAATATGCTCCTTCGCGTGCGCAACTTCAATATTTTGTTCAGTATGATTGGAAGGATGCATTCCGCGGACTGAAAAAATTTCTCGTCGTAAACATTTGTCGGTGCCGCTTATCCGTTAACATCGCGAAGGACACCGTTGGTTCCATCGCTTACGGAATTCTTGCTTTATCGAGGAAACTCATGCCTGATTAGCTCGCAAAAGGAAGCAAGAGTAATTTCGAGACCGTTAACGTAGCTGGGTGGAATCCAGCGGGGTAGATAGCTATGACAAGACGAGAGTTTACACGGTAGACGGGAGTAATTACATCCAAGTTTCGGCCCGAGTTCTCTCTCCTTGCTCATCCCGCGCTTCTCTCCTCTTTCTCTCTCATCTCTCCTCTCTCGCGGCCCTCACTATCGGATCCGCCGCGTTTCCGTATCTCATCGTGCTCTTCCTCCACCGTCTCGCAATCCGCCTGACGCAAGTAGTGCATGCTCCGCTATGCTCCGCGCTTTAGAGATAATACTCGCGTAACGTATTATCTACAACTACGAATCTATCCGAAGACGTACGTTTCATGTACCGGCTACGGAAGATTAATCAGTCAAAAGTGCTGCATTTGCGTCGCTAAGACGAACCGCGACTTGAGCTGCGACTTGACCCGAGCATATCACATTATGAGATGCAGCGAAAGTCCAAGTATATTATAAGTAAAGAGAGATTCATCTCTGACAATGAGTTAAATTCGATATTTAATGATTTGTAAATATCTTTCTTTATAACGTTTTATTTTGGTATTATATTTAGTCAGCTATATATTTATCCTCTTTTTATTATATTTGAATTTCTTTTTGCTTTTTCTCGTATTTCGTGTATTTTACGTCTGTGCTTTACAAATGTTATCTTCGACTGCAAAACGCGTACATAGGTATAAATTTGTTCGACAGATTTTTATGTGAGTTAAGCTTGATTTACGGCACGCTCTTTATCCGTTACAATCAAGAAGGTACAGAAACCCGAGCAGGAAACGTAAATCAATGCCTCGTTGATCACTTAATGGATCGTTTCAGCTCCGCGAGGTGAGACCCGAACGTGTTTCGTCACGTTAATTATGCCAGATCTGTTTAGTTCCTTTACGTTCCTTTTTAATCTCGTTCATCCCAACGACTTCTTCTGCTTCTTTTTCAATGTGAATTGCATTTATTAAGCTCGGGATTCCTGTTAATTATGCATGTTTTTCTCAAGACCATATGTAAAATATGATGAGCGGCGATTTGTTTGCTGAGTCTCAAATTCCCAAAATGTTACAAGACTTGCATATTTCCACGATCCTCTCTTATACGAAGTAATAAATAACAAGGCTATGACAGGATGCGAGATGCGAGCTATGAGAATAGTGATAAATGACTATCAAGACAGCAGTATCTCCTTTACATGGGATGACTGAAAAGAAGCATCGTTAATTTTACATGTTATCAATTTTCCGCGCAGATTGTAGGTACGTGATGATCATCATCATTTGCTATTTTGTGATGCATCACTGAAAATTATTACAAACTGCCGAGGTAAAGATTTGTTTGCGGTATTTTTTCTCGCTTCGATCATCCAATCATTATTAACGTCATATGAAATTAGTTGTAATGGCGAACGGAGATTTATAGCGCAATTTATCACAGAGAATCAATCTAATCAATTAGTAATAAATATTTCTACATGACTCCACCTAGAGTCAGATTGAATTGAAGCAAACGAGTCGCGAAAGACGAATTGCTTCGCTGAGCCGAAACTTGATTCTTCTCCACTCTCTGTCTCCCGTCTAACGTTATTTTTTTTTATTATCCATGGAAAATTGAGTTTCGCTTTTTTTCTTCCTTGTCCCTGCAGTCGAGTAGTCCATTCGGATGGTCTCGTTCGATTTCCTCTTTGCGCGCAAGCCTTAACACCTCCTTTCGAACTTTTCGTCAACGCAATTCTATCCGCGCACGAGATAATGAGATTTCTTCTGGCGCGAAGAGAGTCACCCTGTAATAAGAATTCTTCGTCGAACTCCATAGTGTACAATAAGAGCCTCTTCCTCCTGGTTTCCGTGCAAGGAAAGAGCTCGTTCGCACGAATCCACCGAACGAAGAGGAAGATCGGCAACGAGGGAGGGGAAATCGACGAGAGGAGAAGAGAACGCGATGCTGGATACACGCGATCGAGGGAGACTTGTCTTCTATATTACACGTAGGATCATGAGGGGTAGAATGATTTATAAGCGAGACGACCAGAAATGCCATGAATGGCTTCATGCAGCCTCGTGGCAATGCTCGTAACTTCCAATTAGGCCCCGTGCTTGTGTGTACCCACAGTAACTTCCGTGCTTACAATAGAGATTAAATGTAGTCACGTATGTACGACACGATGTAAACGTTTCTTCCAGAAGTAATATACGCGATAAATCTCAAGAGGAACATTTCGAAAAGTCAATACAGTTGAGACAGCAAATATAAATAAGTAGATCAAAAGTAAAAGATTGAATTCGAAAACAAAAAGTTTCGATTAAGTGCACGAAAATCTTCGGATCTCTATTACCTAATTAAAAATTTCACCGTAATACAGTTGGTGCAAATTTTCTTAAATCATATCCAAGATCCTTGAAGAAGATGTTTGATACCAGTTGCTGCCAAACAAAAATTTCGATTTGGCGGCAACAGCGACGGGGAAGAAGGCTTTACGAGGAGCAATTCTTATAGCGTTTCTCTTTCGTCGGATTTCATAAAAAGAAACACAGGTGTGTCTGCGGTCGGTTACGATGCGCAATCTGTGGCACCTGTCGGCGGCAGGAGAATGGAAGAATTCAGCAACCTCTTCGGCGCGGTACGCTGAAAGCCACGGTTGGAAATACAAGACGTCCCTGGGCCATGCTTCATTTCAGACCCCACCTTATATTCTATCACCGGCACTCGGAACAGCACGAATAGTACCGTGTTGGAGATGCTCTTTCCAGGAGGAGCCGTTCCAGACATCTGTTGCTTGCTCTCTTCTTCCCCGCAACAAGGCATTTGCATAATTATAATCTCGCCTCGGCCGTCTCGAAAACTCGGGCTGCACGTTCCGCGGGCCGGCATCCACCGCCGCGCGCCGTGCTTCCACCGCCTACATCCGTTTCTGTGCTTGTTAGCGAAAAAGGAAGAAGGAAGGAATTGCTTCCGCCAACCAGCATAACTGAGGACACTGCCTCTTATTGAGACAGGACCAAGTTGAATAATAGTGACCCGCACTAATGGCGTGCGGATGAACTAAATTTAAAAAATATACTGGAAAATTCTCTTGCGTTGAGATTCTTACATTTTCTAAGATCACAAAAATAATTTTTATTTTATCAGTATTTAAAACTTTTGTGTCTATTTTATAATTCAATGTTAACTTAAAGTCGTTTTCTCATTAATTTCGCGTTGATTTTAAATTATCGAGGCAAATGTAATGTAGTTTGTTAATTAGAGAAAAGTCAAAAGAATCTTAAGACTATATAAATAGATGGCTATCCTATAGTACGTTGGTCCAATAGAATCAGTTTAAAATTTCAAAACTCACGATTACTCTTCTTTTGCTCGCAATAGTATCTATATTCTATATATAAGAACACACATTTCTCATTTCTCATGGAACGCATTATGGCGCGGTCGCTTACGCGCGAACAATACCAAAGAGCGATCGTGAAAGTGGTTCCATCTAAAAGCGGGAACGCAAGATCAAGGAATTTATCCCCGGCCGGCTCTGGAAAAATCGCGCGGCGCTTTGGAAAGGATCTCTTATAAATCGAGCATCTTAGGGTCGCGGAAAGTGATGAAAGGCCACGGGGAGTTGCAGAAACGATCGACAATGCTAGGCTGAGAGCATCCTGCGGGAGAAGCGGCCTTGGACTTGTATGGATAGGATTACAGTGCGGTGGCGAGGCGACGAGCGGAGCGAACGGAAAAACAGGAAATGAGTATGAACGAAGGTATTTTCGCGTGGATTTAGCCGCTGTCAGGGCGCATCATGACCGCCGCCGTTCAAGAACGAAAGGGATGAGCTTGACCCTTCAGAAAAGAAAGCGCCAAGAGGAAAGAGAAACGGCGCGTTATAGCGCCGCTTCGCTTTTTCCCCCCCTCGGCACGACGGATCTTATGGGATTCGACTCTCGATATAATTTTTCTTTCTCGCCCTCGGAGTCGTCTCATTTTCCACGATTCCGTCGTGTCATATACCGTCCCGACAATGGCAGTGATTTCTATCTATTGAATCCCACCTCTCGCTTTCTCGCATTACCTTCCTCTCTGCCGCCAGCCGCCTCGCGGTTCCTCGCTTTTCCTTACGTCTGCCGGGTGTCAAATGATGCGTACAGAATGGACTGGAAAGCTATGGTCGGATCCATTATCGATCGTCCGTACTCCGTGGCACGAGGAATTCAAGCAGCCAGCCGGCTTGGAGGGTGATCGAAGAGAGGTGTAGACCTAGTGGGGATGGAGATTGGGAGGGCGACGAGCGACGAGCGACGAGGAGATCGATGGCGAGGAAAGAGGGAACGGGCGAAACCCTCCCTGGAAGCTTCTATAGGATGGAGGCCTGAGGCCGGCCCTCGTGTTGGGAGCTGTTGGCTGCCGTGCCACCCGGTGATAAGCCGTTACCAGCCACGGAATTGCCCTGAAACATCGACCGGACTTTCCGATGACGCGGAATTGCTTGCGAGGTCTCGGTTCCTCGAATTACTCGATCGCAGGCGATCATCTACGCGCCCCGATCTCGTTGGATCGATGATACTCCGTCGTCCTTGTACGTACTTATTAATTGCGCGCAGTGAAAATACTTGTTTTCCCTTATATGCATATATAGAGCGTACAATCAAGTAATTTCGAGATGATTAAACATCCAGAGTGTGTTAAGTGCTTGCTTCGCAAAATAAATCCGATATTTTTTTCTGCTCATATAATTTTAAAGAATTTTCTATTTTCACAACTATCGTTTTTATATGCGATTGTCATTGGACAGCATGGAAGGGGTGGCGTACATTTATCTTTGTTTCTCGTTTAACTGTGCAAAGACAGTAATCGCGATAGGGTAAATTGGACTTCGGTAAGACAGCGAGGCGTATCTTGACGCTCTTAAAAGACGACCTCCTTTTGTTTGCCATTTTGCGCCCCGAGTATTACATCACGGCGAAACGCTTCTTGGAAGGCTCGACGAGCTTAAAGGTTACAATTCTGACGATCGTTTCCCCTCACTCTTATCCATGCGCCGATCAGAGCAATTTATTATAATCGTGCATGAGCTTCAACGTTCGTATATACCGTCGCAGTCGTTATTTTTCTTTTTCCCTCGTCTTTCTTTTTTTTTTTGCTCTTACTTTGTGCCGCCCGTATATATTTCCGTGGCAATCTGCAATGACCGCCGACGTCATTTGCATTCGACGTTGCATGTTCCATCAGTTTACTCTAGGAAAACATGCAACCAAGGCGACCAAAGCATTTACATTCAAATTCCTTTCTTGCCTGAAATTCACGGCGCATGCAAGGCAGAATGCAAACGTTGCCAACAATTGATCCTCGTACGTCGTTGGGGGAAATACGTAGGAACATTTAAAGAGAAAACAAAGTGAGAGTGCAGCAGGCGCGAACTCGGAAGCGCGAGTGAAGAATTGAAAAATAATTATGCTATATCCTTAAATGTGCCAAGCTGCTTTTACGAGAGTTGCTCGATCTTATGGCGACGTAAACTATAACGAGGCTCCGTAAAGCGTTCTCCCAACTAACGGTATCCTTAAAAAAGAAAGCTGTTTGACCATTAGACACATATTTCTTTACCCTCGAGTTTGCCGCGCGCTTTCATCAACGAGGAGAACTTTCCTTTGAAATTTGCTGACTTGCTATTTCGCCATGAATGAAAGCGCCTAAGATAGACATTCATTGTACCGGCCCAAACGATTCTTCGCGAGTTTTAATTAAACGCAAGAAAGGAGCGTAGGAGAAGCAGAGGGAATTTGAAGAAAGTGCAACAGAAGTTTCGAATAATGGCACCAGTTCCTTAAAACTTTTTCATTGTTCGCGGCGTTTACGTTTTGCGATTTTAACGCTGACCTCAATACGCGCGAGATCGAATTCGTCCGGACGAATTTTTCCTGACGATAAATATTTTTCGCTCGCTTCTTATTGGGCTCGGGCGAAGAACGCTACTTCTCGAGCGAATCTTTATTCCTTGAGATTTACATTTCCACCTGACTCGATTGCTCGCATCCCGTAAAAGCAATCATCGGCCGGACTTGCACGCCGCCGATCAAACAGTTCTTCGCGAGTTTTAATTGAAAACGCGAAGGTAGAAGAAGAAAGAAAGACGTCCGTGACGAACAAAGGAGACGCAAGGGTAAACAGACGCTAATTGGAGCTCAACCGCCGATGTTTACCGGATTACCTGCGTGGCCCGGCATCACTTGCCAGATGGCCCTGCCTCGTAGGCGAAATCGTGGGGGCTAGATTTCCCCATAGGCATAATAAAAATAGGGGTTTGGACGAGTTAGGACGGAGAGAGCGGTCTAACAAACGGCGCGCGCGGACCTTCGACCCCCAGCCAGCTCGACATCAGCATATATTGGATTATGTAGATACTTCTGGAGTCGTGAAGGGTACTCGTAGCTCGGGATAAGCTGTATATAGAGTGGATTCGAAAGAACAGGGCAGTCTCTCTCTCTGAATGAAGTCAGAACGTATAAAGCCAAAATTGCTCGTTCATGCGGGGAAAGAACGAATGAGGAAATTCAATCTTATTGATTCGCGATGAGCCCGCTTACCTCCGCAGTCTTTATAATGAACGATACCTAGGCAATCGATCGTTTCATACAAAACTGCATCAATGAAACACCTAAGCTGCAAATGTAGTCAATATATGTATATTGAAAGAGGTCTTTCGCGAGCTTGGGATAATGAATACCTTAATTAAGAAAACTCTTCCGAGACTGGAATTCTCGACTTGGCTAAAATCGCGGAAGTGTTTAGAGAACTCTTAGACAGAAATTTAACCATTTCTTTTTCCCGTTTCGCTTACACGATAAGATCGCCAGCGCCCTGTCCTCGAGTTATGCGCACTTTAAAAAGTATTTGCATTGGACTACAGTAGCTCCGGAAACGCAAAGCCGTTCCAACTTGTTTTTTCCTGTCAGTGCACGCGGCTCTATTTGCATAGATCTTCAGAGACCGGAGGGGGTCCTGCGCGGCCGAATTGAATTTGCAATATTATTTCGCTTCGAACCCCCACGTATCTCGTGAATTCCTGGCGCCGTTTGGCAAAACGACCTTTACGCCTTCTACACTCTGCCCCCGAGCGAGTGGCGGGATATACGCGTCCACGTATATTTTATTTATGGCTTCGCGATACACCAGACGATGAAAACCGGGAGAACACGGTGGGCCGGCCCCGTGGAATAGCCGCCCTGCTGACGGATAAAATGGAAGAGGGGGCCCCGACGAAGTTTCCGTTGCGTGCAGATATACCGGCGCGATGGGCGCGCTCTGCTCCACATTCGAAGCGTCCGGGAATAAAACCGGTAAAAAAAACCCGCCCGACGATTATCGCCACTCTGCGGCTTGCCACGAGCACGGCGATATCGTTACTTCCACACGCTGGTGTTTTAATGCGGCGCGGTGCGGCGCGTAGCGCGGCTGCGAGATACGCCCGAATGCCCTTTAATAATTTTTTTCTATGTCGGCCATTTGAGCATAATTAACGTTAAAACCGTTATATTTTAGAACGCGTCGCAAAAAAATTTCCGATATTGCTTTTATAGCGTTCGCGCGCGCGTTTATGAAGCGGATGCGCGTTCGAGAGTCGTGATATCCAGCGTCCGTTTTTGGTTAAGCGGATAATAATCAAGCTTTTATATGGTACATTCCTATATTCTTAATTAATATATAAACACATTTGTCCGATCATTCAAAGGGCTAAGCTGTTAATTTGATCTTCATTTGCACAACGCAATTTGCATGGAAAAGTCGCTGCATATTTTAGAATTTTCCCTGATATTTGTGGCGCACCCATACTCGTTGCATTTGATATTCATGATGTACGCGTACGCACGCGTAGCTAATAAAGCTGCGAAAAGTTACAATTTTCCAGTTAAAACTTCAGATAAATTGCATTTCTGATGCGTCATCATGAAGAATGCGGCGAAATTGATCCGCTGCTGGGGAATTACCATTACACCGGTTATACATATACGCGGAAAAGTTTGCTACATCGTATTAAGCTACTGCAAGTTTTACCTACCTTGAAACTTTCCCACTACTCTGTTTCTCCCCTTGAAACTACGGTATCTACCTGTCAGTTAATAAGATACTACGATCGTAAATGTGATTACTGTGACGCGGTGCAATTGTGCTTGCGGATAATGTCCCTTTTCAAATCTTTTATATTTATAAAATAGACAATATAATTTTATTGAAAAAATGCGCAATTTTATAATTTTATTTGCTATATATTTATGAAAAATAAAAGTGGCAGTCTGTATTATTAAAGAAAATTCATCTAAAGGGTTCGTTGAAAAATTCCAACTTGCGTCAGGAGCATATAAATCCGATATTATCGGCGCAATATCAGAAAATTCCTTCTTAGCCTCATAAGTGTATTTACTCCCACATTATATCTGGAGCGCAAAAAAGACGACAAATTCGACGCACGCGGTTGCCGACCAATCGTTATCCCGCGCCCGACGAGGTGGTTAAGTGTGAACGCAATTACCGCCGTAACCACCTACGGTGGTATCGAATAACATGTATTAAGAGAGGCGGTAGGGAGAGGAAGAAGTCGGGTTGAGGAAGAGAGAGAAGGAGAGGAGGAGGTCGGCGCAAGAGGCCGGCACTAACGAGCAGGCCGGGATACCGCCAGGTAACGCTTGCAAAGCAACCTCCTTCCTCATCATTTCCTCCCCTACCATTCTCCTCCCATCCCTCTTTTTCTCTCTCTTTCCCTCTCCTGCTCCAGTTTTCTATCCTCTCCCGCTATCTCTTTCCCTGTTCTACCGTGCGAACGCGTTCATCTTCGGTCATTGATCGCAATCTCTCGCTAACGAGCTTACCGCCGGGTGCGAAAATCTTACCTGGGGCATTGCGGCCTCGACCTGTGGCTCCTCCGTTGCCATCGTCGTCGTCGTCGTCGTCGCGTCATAGTTCACTTTTTGCTCTTGTTTCTTCGCTCCTTGTTTCACCGAGCGAGATTCCTTCGGCATCTACCTGCATGCTCGATGATAATCGAACCAGCGTGGCCGCCGCTGTCGGCGCCGTCGGTCCAGCCAGCGCGAGCGAGAGCAACGCGATCTTTATTTACAGAATCGATCAACGAGGTAAACGCCATTTACATTTAGGTCTTATGCCGACCTGCAGGTGCAGCCGCGGGACCGGCGCTAATCGATCACGTTCGCTCTGGCACACCAACTCCGCCCCTAACGCGCGTTTCATGATAGCGCATTATCCTCGGCGCGTAATATGAATAATATTTTTTAATGCACTGCAATATGCGATAAGGATTATACTTGTAATTACACGTGCGATAGACTCTTTTCAAAAACGATTAAGACAGCATTAGGTATTACTTTTAGATTTTCATTGCTACGTGGAAGTTATTTTGTTGATATTTTTTTATTTATAGAACTAACTGTTGCACGATGCACACGAGTATTATTTACGATCGGATGCCGGTATTTTATCGTGAGTAGAGTTCCCGGATCGGTGCTAATCGATCGGAGATTACGCGTTATTTAGTGCTCTTAATAATATGTTTCGATCGTTGCGAGAAAAACTACGTGCGGATTTTTCGAACAAAGAGTCAGATCTCGAGGGGGACAATGCAACGGATGAGTTATGGTGAGAGGTCAGGTGATTATTGCTTCGATTATTTTGCTTTCTTTATAAATTCGTCTATTTTTCATTGTTGTACATCGTGTTGAACATTTATTTTGCATAGACATATAGAGCCCCGCGTTACAGCCGATTGCATTTCCCGAAAAAGCGTCATAAGAACGCAATCAAATATACCGACCCTGGGGTTGCGTCTAATCACGGAAATGGCGATGTCACCGCCGGCGGACGACCCCCCCAGGATCGGTTTCGACACTGAATTACATTGCCCCGAAATCTTAAGGGGGATGCCCGCGACACAATGTCGTGCACGCCCACGCAGATGGCGGCGCCCGGAGTGTAGTAGTTAATTTCCTCTGTCCAAACAGCGCTAATCCCGGGTGACATGAGCCAACTGACGGCGAGAGCCATATACCCCTAAACATGGAGGGTATGCACGAAGAAATAGTGCGAGAGCAAGAGCTAGAGAGCTAGTTTCATACCCGAAAGAGGGTAGCTGCCACTACCAGTTCTGTCTGTCGCGTCGAATCCGTTCTCTCCGTACGGGGACCAGGTTAAACTTGTTAACCCGCTTTTCGACAATCTTGCCTCCCCAAAGTATGTGTATATAACTTATAGAGATTTGTAAGTTATCCCCTCCCCCTCCGATGCATTGTCATCTCATATTACGAAACATATACACTTCGAATTTTGGATTTCGAATCTCGGATTAATTAAGTATACCTACATTTTTATTTTACTGATACAATTATTAACTCTAAATGTAATTTATTGGTTATATGTAACGTTAAGCAGACAGTGAGAAGCCCTATTTTCCCTTACAACAAAATTCAAGAGCTCGGTTTAAGCCTTGCGACAAGAACTATTCTAGCTCTATAAGTTCACTATTTATAAGATCGCCTCTTCGATCGTACCCTTTCTCCCTAGCGTATACCAGGGAGTATACATCGTAAACGGATTTATAGAACGCCGGTGTGACACGCCGTCATCCCATTACGGATCATCGTAAGCCTATTTGTTTAGGATCCGAACGGGCATGAGCTTAGATCGTCGCCTAATTGTCTGACTGATGCAGCCTGCAACCTGACGTTACGATTGGCCGGCTCCGCTTTTACCCTCGTCCTTCCCAGCCTCTTTCCGTGACGCGTCACTTTTGTTAACGTCGTGAGAAGCAGATGCACTGACGCCGAACCGTACGCCACGGTATTTACTTTACTAACAAGGCGAAAGTAGACTCTTTCTAGGTGCCGTACTGATAGAGAGGACGCGAAAGCGAAGGGAGGATGCGGCCGAGAGAATGAAAAGACGGAAAACGGAGAGAGGTTGAGTGATGGGTCCACTCTAAATATATATCTTCGCGCCGGTTGTACGGGAAAGTGACGAGGGGAAGGAAATATCTCCCTCATTCTACGACGATGAGGGAAAAACGATGCCACCTGCTTCCCCCGGCCACGCGCGCCTTTAATTAATAGGCACGAAAAAGCGACGTTTAGTAAACTACGTGGGCCGGACGTTACTATGATGATCACCGGCCGGCGCGGCGTCGAGCCGCGCGCGTTGAGAAGTTAATTGAGCCGAAGGATTAATTAGGTAGTAAGGCAGTCTAGTGAGGAAAGATGGATAGCGCTCATAGTAATTTCGTGAGAGAGAGACTCGTGTCAGTGTATCGGAGATACACGGAGACTATCGGCGTCGCGCGTTGCGCTTTAAACTGATATGTGACAGCTCCACTATGCGCCCCATTTTTATTCCTATTAGACGGACAAAGTAATATATCAAGCTAGCTCCTTGATCTTGTCAGTTGTACTAAAGCATACACGGTCGTCTTTTACGTGTTCATCGACCGCAGGTACGCAGCGTGTTGTGGTTGCGGCGATCACGATGCGCATGCCGAGGCTGACGTTGCTTGTCGATGGATATTATCAGACTAATTGATCGTGTGTCTAACCACGATCATCTATCCGTCCGTTATCTGTCAAAGGATCGACGCGAGATCGACGGATCGCCATCTTGACTCATTTAACACAGGTCGATCGTGTTAAGATGCGATCGTGGACCGGTAGGACGCGACGCGACATGCCGCGCGATTTCCCCTCGACGATAAACGAACGCGCGAGAAACGTATTTTCAACATCGGGTCAATTTACATATGAATCCGATTAACTTCAATAAAATAATTATGTCGGCAAACAGACCCAAAATTCATTACGCGATTAATTAAACTCAAACGAAATTAAGCCATTAGCCGAGTTTGTTTCAGCCCGAATGCCGAAACGTTACCGCAACGATGTTCAATACAAATAATTTGCGGCGAACGCATTTGCATACACGCGCGAGAACTTGGTCGTTGCGAAAATGCATCCGCGGGGCGCGACGCGGGCAAGTAGAAGCTTCGCTGCGCGAGAGGAACTCAAAAGTAAAATAAAAGTTTGCTTCATTAAGGACTAGTTACCATGAAGACATTGAACTGACGTACCATCTTCCTCCGACTTCTCTCCCTCTCCGCGCGCTTCTCGTCTTACTACCAGCATCGTTCCAGTTGGTAAACTCTCGTCTCTTCTCGGCGAAGAAGGAGAAAAAAAAGAAGAGAGAAACGTGAAGAAATTCTCGAGTCGGAAAGTTCTGCTGCTTACGGCACACGGTGGTCCGGCTGGAAATTACAGTCGGACTCGGTAAGGTCAAAAATCAGGAGATTCACCTTCGACTCCGGAATCGTGCCGATCTTTTAATCGATATACTTGGGAGACGGGCCCGTTCTAATCGGTCATCAACCTGGTAAGAGGCATCCACCGTAATTAATTCCTTAATCATAAAACTTTCTCAAGAGTGCTTATACGTCTGAAGCGGTTTCGCGTCTCTGTTGGAGTTTCTGCTCCGCCTCTCGAATGTCAGCGATTCTCTGAAAACGCGCACAGGCGACGCGACGATGCGATGCGCCGTGAACGAACCGCTCACATGGCACGGTTTCGTTGAACTTCGTGCCCATTCCCTCTCTCTTTCTTTCTCTCCTTCTGCCTTGCCTCTTTAAACCTCATTATCTTCTGCAAACAACGCTTCCGCTAATGACGATGGTAAAACAGATATTTATTAATGACATTCATTATGCCTTGCCTGTGTGATAGGAACGGAGGATAATTAAATCATTATATTCTCATTCCTTTCTCTCTCTTTCTATCTTCGACCCACTCATCATAAAGACATCTTTGTAATTTATTTAAATACAAGCTAGCAAGCGGCGATTTTTAAAAGACACATCAAAGAGCAAATAAAATTACATTCACGTTTCACGTTTGTTTCAATTGCTTATCGCAGGTCTAATAATCGCTAACGATTCGCATAACGGTACATATGTTTTTAAAATCTGCTTGATAAACGCGACGGAGTCACTTTATGATCGGCAGCGTAACGCCGCGTTCGCATACTCGAATGCTCGTTGCCGCGCTCGCTAAAAGGAGCTACTAAATTTAAACCGCTCGGCTCCGTGTCGGCCGTTTCTCAAGTTTGCACGCTTGTCTGCCGACCGTGAGTCGTGCTCTGACGGACCAGATAATTGTCCGCTGTCGGATTAACGAATATCGTTTCCAGGGTTCATCCCCGTTCCGCTTGCCAATTATCCTCTTTTCATCCCCTCGTCACCCCCTGAGCTCCTCCTCCGTCAAACGAAACGGCGTCTTCAAGTTCGAGGGACCATTTGCCTGAAATGATTAACAGAACGTTGGCGGGGAGTGACGTGAACTATTTGGCCGGCCTAAAATTATGCGGCCTAGAAAAAAGTATACACCGCGGAGCGGACGAATCCAAGCGAGGCTTTGAGGATAACGTCGAGTGCCGCTGATCTAAATTTACTGCCGACCGTGTAAACGACACGGGAACCCCTCGACATACCGTAACATTCACGGCCAGACTGTTCATACGAGTGCCATGAACGAGCTGTAAGTGACGGCGGCTTATCTATGCTCCGATTTCTCTCCATTCATCGCGGCTCAGTCGTCGTCGATGCCATGGCATGCTCGATCATTATTTGACGAAAAGGAAGTATCGTTTTCTGTAGCTATTTTATTCCGACTTGCATTCTCCACCTATCTGTTCGGCATCGGTCTGTAACGAGCCGCACCAACTTACGCGGGGAGATCGTAAGATAGAAACGTGATACCATGTCCGAGATGAAGGCGACGACACTTTATCGGCCTTTTGACAACTCTCTGCTAACCGTTCCACCGGATCATCCTCTTCCAGATTTTCTTGCGAGGCTTATCTGTAAGTGGCCGTCGACACCCACCTGCTCGTGAAGTGGTCGCATGACGGATATATTTAGCGAAGATAAAAGCGGAGGGGAAGCAGAAAGCAGAAAAAGACCTTCGTCCGGCATAAGCGGGATGATAAAGAGGCGAAACGAAACGCATTACATGCACCGCGAGAGAGAAGCCCTCTGAAAGATATCGTAACAAAGTCATTCGGATGTACTTCCATTCATGCATGTGCCGATTTCAATTAATTATGAGGTGCAATACTCTACTTTCGCCTATATGTAGGCATGTAAAGTGTCGGCGAAAGTTTGAATTCTTACGAGTATCTTAAAGATCGTCGAAACTTCAGATTTCGAAAATCACATTTGTCGGAAAGAATGTAGCGCCCAGGACCACGGTAACAGCCGGATGATGTAGACGGCAGGGTAGGAGGGATAGAGGGAAGGTCGAAGGTGGAAAAAGAGGTGGAGTGGAAAGCAAGAGGGGTCCAGCTTGGAGTGCGCTTTCTGTTCGCTCATGCGAGAGAGCGCGAATGAGATTGCACCGCGGCGCGGCGGCTGGTACACCACCACCGCCAATTGTAGCAGTGCCGAAGAGTGCGAGGCAATTCCTCTCCCGCTCGTCCGCGTCGCCCAGTCCTCCACTCGTTGCGCCCATTGCGTTTCCATTGTATCTCCCTTTTCTCTGCGTGCGGCGTTTTTATTGCCGACGCTCGAGCTTCCGTGCGTAACGTCTGCGGCCCGAGCCGACGCAATATCCGTCTCTCGCCTTGCACCGTACCAATCGCGTACCTTCGTTTCCGCATTTGGTCGAGCGTGGATGCAATTGCGTGCCGGAGCCTACCGTGATTGCCGGTATAGCGCAATGCCCGATTTCTTTCAATCCCGCGCTTGTCCGTAAAGCTTATTGTAAGCATCGGTGAACGTTAAAACGTAAAGGCATGTAAATATACCAACTAAAGTCTGATTTATCCGACTGAATCGAAATCGTAAACGTTCATGTATTTGCTAAACGGATAGAGGGTAGTCGCATTCTCCCCGCTATCACAATGGTCTTAAAATAAGACAGATTCGATGAATAAAATAATACAATGTCAATGTCAACGTGTAGAATTGAAATTATATTCTTCGTGACGGCTCTCAAACGATATTTATTCCATGACAGCTGGTGATATAAAAATGTCGTTGCATTGAGATATTTTATTCCTGTCCTCAGAATATATTTCGGGCATAAAAATCAGAAAAGCGCGGAAGAAGGAAGGTAAGAAACGATACCTTCTACGGCTTGCTGCTTGTCAAGTTGACTGTGACGTTGCCATCGATTGAGAGGAAAATTGTCGGAACCATCGAGCGTTAAAGTTTTCTGAAGCCGCGAGGATATTCTTGTATATAGAGAGGGCCGGATTATCCTCGTCTCTCGTGAGCGGAGAAACTAACGAAGGACTTTTAAGACGTCGCTTCTCAGTCTCGGTACCTGCTCGGAGATAAAGGCAGCGACCGGCGTTTCCTTCGGTCGAACGTTTTTCCTTTCCTTTTTTTGTCAGCTCTTCTTGGGCGAAGGGCGGTCCCCGGATCGTGATCCCTTCAACGAGATTAGTTTTACTTAAACAGCAACATTTTACCTGATTTCTGCAATTATTGGATTAAGCCCGTAGCAAAAATAATTTTTTAAAGATTATGGAAAATCTCTATCAATATTTAGCCGCATTATAATTTACCTTTTCATAGCAACGAATAAAGAAAATATTTATTGTTGGTCTGTATGCTTTCCCCAAAAATACACACATATACATATATGTGTATATGTAATATTTATTATATACTTTTTATTTACATTTATACACTACATAAAAGACTATGTGTATTGAAAAATTTAACGTCTCCAAGATTTAAAAAAATGTTTTTGCAACGCCATTTTTATGGCGCCTTTTTCTGTTGTGAATTCTGCTCGTATTCGTTCAGGAACCATGGTTTCCTGGTCCGTAAATGTCGGCGTCAAGTTTTGTGTGGTTGGACGCCTTTGTTCGCTAAAATCGCGGTAACGTATCAACACCTCGAGTCATCGCCCTACCGGCGATCAATCCCCTTCCACCCCTTGGTTGTCTAGTAATTCGAGACTTCTCATTCTACCCCTGATTCGACTGGATCCTGGATCTCACGTTGCGTTCCGTTTCAGATGTACACGTGTCCGTCCACATTTGTCCGTTTGAGGAACGTACGAAATGCCGACAGAGTATGCGAGCAGACTTGTTCCGAACATTTCCCTTTGTAACACGAGATGTGCCTTCATTACCGAGTTGCTTCATCCTGTTGCAGATCAATAAATGTAAATAATATCGTATTATTCTTTTCTTCGAAATTGGCGCTTATACTAGGTATTGCGTAAAAAATCACTAAAGATCTCATTTTGTTGTTATATGATGCATATAATAATCAATTCAGCATATTTGAAAATTGTTCTGCATCTTTCAACATGTTGCGGAATGATATATAAATATTACACTAATTTGTAATATAATATAGCTAATTAATATTGTCCATTGTTGAAATTGAATTTTAATGAATCGTGTGAAAATGTATTATCGGCATAGTCGACGGTGACGGCAAAGTTCCCGAACTGACGCCGGCCGGTTTTCTAATTTACACCTACGTGCTAACCGATGCGTTTCAGTTTAGATTACGCTTTAAAACGTAATTAGAGCCTTACAGTTTGCACAGTCCGCGTAATCACGGCCGCAGCGGCAAATACGGTGTGCGCCCTTGCCGACCACAATACGTTAATTATCGCCGGGCCGAAAGTGAGCGCGTCGTAATTTACAATTCCGTTTAACGTGCCACGCACGAACGCAACCGGGCCGCGGCTTCGGTGGAACCGTCCGCGTCGACGCTTTCACGTGAAAACGAGCGGAACGATTTTCGAAAATCAACGTCACGCGCGGCAACGCGGATCGCGCGTAAAAGCGGACAAGGCAGGTGATCTCTCCGTCATGGATAGCCGTGTTGCGAATCGAAGGGTGGTAATATGGGTTTTTACTATTTATGCCATGACGCGGCCCGAAAATGCAATCGTTCCCCGGCGCGGCGCGGCGGCGGCGTGGAGCGTCGGACGATGCAATTACGGGGGGAATTCTAGGCACGCCGGGTTTGATACCGAACAACCCGCGCGCCGCGCCGGCAGATACGTCGTGCCTTTGCACGAAAACAACCCCTCTGTCCCTCAGTCCCGACGCCCTACGGTGGAAGGAGGTGCCGGTTGAAATTCCAGCCGGATGCAGCCCCCAAAAAGCGTCTGCCTCTATATGAAGCACCGCACCGCTCGCGGCCATATACCGGGACGCGCGTCCCTCTTCTATCATAAGTTATTATTACTCGCCGCCGATCAATCGCATAACCGGATTATAAGCGCGCATGCCAATCAATTTACATCGATTTAGTTCGTTAGGATTGATTTGTGGGAGAAGAAATGTAATTTCTCTTGCAATTGAGCAGCTTGAGTTCCCTCGATACACCGCTCCAATAAATGTCTATCTTTAACTGTAGGGTAACCTTTAATATTGATACATTAAATTTTTTTTTATTTCACATAGTGAATCTAAGGTAAATGTCCCAGTGGCCGGACGTTTAAGCATATAAGTTTTCACAAATAATACAATTTATAATATTAGAAAGATCTTTAATAATAAATATTTGTATTCATTCGAAAATTTAAGATTCCCTTAAGCAGGGAAAAATTATTTTAACTCATAAATATCAATTATTAATTAAATATTTACATAAGTAATGGAGCGTGTTAATGTACCAGTGACCGGACAGCTGAAATAGGCTATGGCCTAGTATCCGGACATAACTTGTCCCAGTATCCAACCATGATAAGAAAATTAGTAGGTGTGCTGATGAAAAATATTGTTATAAATAGATATTTAATGACTGAAAACAACTCTAAATTAGCGTTTATATACTTAAACTTATCTTATAGCAAAAATCTATTGATTGCAACAGGCGACACTGCATGACATTAACCTCTCATTTTCGCGTCCGGCAGCGTCCGGCGATTGGGACTTCACTGATACTTTTAATGTACCAGTCTCTGAACGCTCAAAAGCTCGCTCAAAAGTATCGAATGCTTATTTAATCAATTTTATTAAATACAAAAATTTTTAATTAGGTTTACTTCTTTTTCCCAATTAATCGTTAAATATTAGTTTTTTTTACAATAATTATTATTTTTATTTATAATTGTACAAATAAGTAGTAAATATTTTTCTCCAATTTGTCCGGCCATTGGGACTTTATATGACTAAACGCAAATTTTCAAAATATTAGTAAAATTATGCAATACTTATATAACTTCGAGAAATTCCAAGATTTTTAGTGGAATATACGTGTTCGTTATTCTATCGCATCGTGTAAGATATTTCAAAGAGCAGGTAGCACCTGACAAAATATAGCTCGCGCTGATAGAAAATATATCGTAATCAAAATATCCGGATCAAATCTGAGTTATGCGTAATAAAACCCATGCACCACTGTGATAACAAAATGAACTCTGCACATTTTGTCTGAAATAAATTAGAATTCCGTGAAAAGAAAAAGAAGGATAATTGTTGGAAACTCGTATGGCGAGTCTTGAGGTAACATTAGTCTTGATATGGAAAAAATTCCATGCTACAACGTCTTCCGCGCTTGTTTCTCGAGAGATACTAAAGTGCTTTCCGGCAAACGATGGTGAACGGAGACGCGAAAAATAACGCAGCTCGAGACGATCGTGGACTCGTAATCTAAATGGGAAGTTAAAAGGTGGTCGTTCGCGTTTACACGTATACGGCGCGGTCGGTCAGACGAGGATCCTTTTACTCCGCGTGGAAAGAGCGAGGAGGCGAGGAGGCGAGGAGAAGAAGAACCGAGTGGAAAACGAAAATGTCGGAGGCGGGCAAGAGAAGAGACGCGTAATAAGAATACCAATCGCAATAAAGTAGGATTTGCATTTGATAAGCATCGTAAAAAAGCGCAGCGTAAGGTCATTACGTATACATCCGCGAGCTCTACGACGGCCTATACCGCCCTGTTCCACGACCCGGGATCTACCTCGTTTGCCATAGCTCAAGCCGAAGCCTCCGCGCTCGCGATCCCGTCTACGACCGAATCGCGAAGTATAAGCTTAAGAAAAAATGACGCCAGAAATGGTCGCCGTATTGCTGACTACACTGCTCTTTGGATTATTTAAGTCGCATTAAAATCTTCGAGGGGTGAGAGAGAGAGAGAGAGGGGAGCGGGCAGCCTTAAGATCGCCGTAAATCATCGAGTGTCAAACTTTTTCACTCTCGTGTCGTAGCCAGTAGATATAGCGACGTTAAAATGTAGCGCAACATTATGTGACGGCAATGAGTCACGGGTGACTAACTCCGGTAAAATTATCGAAGACACATGTGTCTTGTACACACAAACACGGCTATGACATCGTTTCTCAAAGAGTCAACCGTATAAGCTTACTCGGACGTCCAAATGACGAAGGATACGCGGACCAAGTATGTCGCGGGTTACAGAGGTTTTCTGTCAGAAAACTGGAAAGCAGACACAATACAGTCAGAGAACGATTCATTCACGCGACCGTAGCCCAGACACAGCTGGACGCCCCGCAGGGATGAAACAGGAAACCATTGTCGCTCACGATTTCCGAAACGTGTGGGGCGAGCGCGTGCAATTTTTTTTTTTTTTTTTTTTTTTTTTAGTTTGAAGCGGAACGCATATGCACGCGCGACGCATCGAGCCGCGTCGCGTGCAAATGTTGCTTTTTGAGCGACGCTGACGCGTAGCGAAAAGCAATTATTGCGCACGCGACCACGCATAGAAACGCTGCTAATATACGGCCTTGCCTCTGGCGGATATAATATTGACCGGACCCGTTCATTCTTTGTAGCTTAATTATATGATTTTTATCCATGCATAATGTTTAACATTATGTTTAATATCCGTATTTTATTAGTATTTATTATGATTAAATCTGGATTTACGCTTAGATAATGTAACGATAATAATAAAATAATTAAGATGCATAACAACGTACATAAAGAGTTACTGCACGCGTGCGTTATCAAGATGATTAACTTCACCCTCGCTGCTAACGAGCTTCCTTTAAACGTTCATCTGGTATGTCTTGTAGCGCTTTACGTACGAAACCGGAAGTTCCTCAGGGCCCGTTACAAAATCAACCGGAAACCTATTCATCTCCTTCGTTCAGGACACTCGATCTACTACGAGAAGGTCTAAAATAAGCGGGGAGATAAAAGAAGGGACAGTTGTTTCGCGGTGGGGACCGGTAAGGCTCGAGACACTCCTTTTCGCTAATAGCATGCACGCGACCATCCGGACCACACGTGCGTAATAATGGCCGTAGCGCGTGGGTGTGTGTTGGTGCCAGTCGAACAGAGCCAAGCGGAGCCGAGCCAAGCCGGTCGACCAAGCGTGGCCCAAGGGGTCTGGTTCCCAAGTTTCTACCGCTCCATCTGCTCCTTGTTACTCGCGGTTATTAATTAGCCCCGGCCGGTGAGAGAGCGCCCGAGCCGCATCGGCGACACCGCCATCGAAATTATGCGACTGCGCTCGTATATCAGTATTCCAGTAGTAACCCGACGATCGTTCGAGGCGCCGAGCTGGTTGGCCGATCTCGATGAAGACGCGCAGCTCGCGATCTTTAAACACGCGCGCCCGCCCCCGAGGCCCCGCAGAAGCCGATGTACCTACCGGACGCCTCTCGCGTGAGCTCGCAAGGGCGCAATTAACTCTCAGAACGGAAAGTACATCGGGGCCTCGAGTATCGTAAACGTTCCTCTCGCGTGTCCCGCCTCCGGCTTGTCCACCCGACACGAGATAAAACGTGTCCGCGTTGTCGAGCATCGTCGGACGAGGGCCGGGTGCGATAATTACTAGTTGTATTCCTCTGCGAGTGCGAGTCGGAGAGCATTCGCTCGCGGAGATTTTAATTGGAGGATAATAGGTTCTTTCATGGTGTTTAACTGCTCTTCTGTTAACTGAAAAACTTCCTCCGTTGAAAAGAAAGTCGGGGTAATTTTCCAACTACGAGAGAGAGATGTACTTGTATCTTAAATGATAATATTTTTTATCATTAAGATAATATTATGGCAATAAGCTGAATGAGATAATATATCAACATTTCAAAGCGAACAGTTGGCGACAAACTAACTGTTGAATCTGTCCAATTACGAATATAAATGCAATCTGGATTTTCTGCATTTCGTATCTCTTCTGCTGCATTTATTTCTTTACTGACAATAAGCGAATATTTATCTATTATCAACGCAAGCGTAAGAGAAACGCATCTGCGAGGGCAGGACATGGGATTATTCATCCTTCTCATTGTCAGCCACGAGTCAAACAACGCGGTCGATGAGCATTCGGGCTCCGGATCGAAATGGTCCCCGCATCATCGCGGAGACGCATCAGGAGGGTTTTGCACGGTTGCATCGTATCTGCCCCGCATTCTCTCCAAATCTCCCGACGCTAGTGCAAGCGGCCTCGAGCGGCGCGGCGGGCTCTGGCGGGCTCGCCCGCAGAAATGTAAATACCGACTGGCCAATCAGCCTGATTGGTCCCATTCGCTCGAATGCCCGTCATTCACCGACGCTATATACCGTTGCCGTAAGGCACGGCGCGGCGGCATTCCTGAATCGAGGCATTGTTCGTACGGGCGTACATGCGCCCCTATGTACACCCGCTCGTATGTACACCCGACATACATGCACATTCGGGACGCTTTGAAAAAGGTATCGCAAGCTTTTTTTCAGGCATCGCGATCCGTTCAATTACGGAAGTAAACGGCCAAGTCGACGGTGTCGTAACACGATCGCGTTAATATTACCCGCGATAGATTATTCTGGAGCAAGTTCTAAAGCGCCTGGCTACTATTAGCGTAATCACAGGATTAATATTTACGTCAATTACGATTAATATTTTATCTTAACTATTACGAAATTGCTTATGTTAGCCGTGCTGTTTCAAGGTCGGCATTTAGACAGCGACATTAATCTTATTAATGTAGGTACTGCGTAATTACGAGCTCATGATTCATGCAGCCGTGCGCATGCATCTGATGACCATTCGGCTACCCGAAAGCACGTCGACGAGACGCGACGCAACGATCCCGCGTCCTGATCCCACGCGACGTAAATTGTTGCGTGCCGACAGCCCATTGTTATGGCAATGAGAGAGAGAGAGCGTTTCTGCTTTTATATCTTCCAATTTTGAAGGGTATTACAAATTGGCGTGCTAATCCAAATGCGCGATTCATCAGGTAATTTCCCAGAAACGTTATTCGAGAAATCGTTTTGCGTATAAGGCTGATAGAAAATTTTTGACCAGGACCCTCGCTATCCCCGTATAATTTGTTCAACTCCTCGGCACGGATGCTTTCGTGACTTAGGGTAACGCGCGCACCTTCCTATCGAACTGTACATCGCGATTTCGCGACCACGCAATATCGTATGATCGGAATTAAACGCAGTAATTACGATAATCACAAGTCTGCTTATTTTCCACGAACTTTGCTATACCTTAAATGAACTTTGATTAGGGTTGCGATTTAAAAAGCAATCGCACTGTCACGTTACCGCGGACAAGACAATTCTTACGGAATGAAGAAATATCACTTGTAGATACACACGTTTCCTCGGAGAAAGGTCTCATTAAACGCTTTCAGGACGGAAATGGGATTCATAGATAAAGACAATATCCATCGTCACAGACCGGATAACACGCTCAGCCAGAGATGTTTACACGAGGGTCAAAACTCGCTTGAGACTCGAGCGAGAGGAAAGAAACTAAGAGTCCCACTCGAGAAGATGAAGCGCAATGTCCTCTGGCTCTCTGTACTTCTGTTTGCCCTTCTCTTCTTCTCTTTGACTTTATCGTCGCGATCTTTTCTCCTCCTTGCTCGCCATAGAAAAGAAGAATGGCCGCGGGGGAAAGGGCCAGGGGAACGAAGCTGGCAGACATAGACAACACCGGTTACCAGACGCAGCGCGCTTCTAATCTGGTTTAACTTGTTTACCAGTTCTCGATAAAGGAGCAATGCAATCCCCGCGCGGGCGTGCGAATTTCACGTCCGTGCCTCCTCGCGCCGACCGTCTGAAATCTGAGTTGAAATTTATTGCGGCGGTAAATATAGAGGCGGTGGGTGAGTGGATTCCGGTCGCGGGGTTATAAAGGAAGGAAGGCGTTGGGAGGAAAAGGGGGACACCGACGTTAAACCGCAGCACGCCCGGTGCTTGTAGCGCGGCCGGTTTTCGCTGAGATTTTTCGGAAGGTTCTTTGGAAGTCTTCGTCAGTCGAGACACAGCTGGTCTTTCTGTGACTGCCGCTCGAGGTCGCGTAAACGACGACGACGAAGAGGATGACGACGACGTCGACGACGACGACGACGACAACGAAGAAGAAGAAGAAGAGGAAGAGGAAGAAGAAGAAGAAGAAGACGGCGGTGTCGGTGTCGGTGTCGCAAGATCCGTTTTAACGAGACTGCTCGAGGGGATTCATTGAGACGCCGCGCCGCGCCGGCTGCTTCTTCGACATGCCACGTGACTCCTCTTCCATTCTTCCTCTCCGTTCTTTATAGCCTGACGTTTCATTATTCGCCTCTCACTTCTTCTTTCATTCCGTTCGTCGCGCGCCCTTACCGTCAACCTTTATTTTCTTCTTCCCCGAATTCTCAGCATTATTCAGCGAGCTCACGTCCCTCATCGAGGATGCACGCACGTACTGACTACCTGCTACGGTTACGATGACAACGACAACGACGACAACGATGACGACGACGTCGCCGTCGAAATTCGCAATAAAAATGTCTCCCTGTCGAAGCTAGTTGGTTGCACGAACGAACTCTGACTACGTGTATCGTTCGTGCATGATGCATGGGATATTACAATATATATATGTCGCTTTTCTCTTATTTATATATTCTACAATAAATATTATATTATTAGCCGAACAAATTGAATTAGATTCCATCTGTTTTCATACATCTGTAATTTTCAGCGGTAAATATCCCGATATATAATCCTTTATAATTGAAAGATAACACACGCGAATGCAGATATCTGTACAATTTCATCAGTGGAATCACAGGACGAAATTTTCTTTTCGCTGCATGTTTCTGCGTGGTTCTGGGGGTGTATCATAGAAATAATATAATCTAACGAAGTGTTAATCGACTGATTCGAATTAACGAAATTATACTGACGTGTATTGATAATAACAGCGAATATGAATGGAATCGTGGTCGAAACGAAATTTTCATTTGCTGCTAAAACGCGCGGACGGGATTACCTATACGCGATACCATCTCGTTAAAAGCACGAAATGCTCGCAAAAAGCCATCGTTATAAAGTGCTCGTCGTAACGCTCGGACATTACGCCCGGCCCGTCCAATCGAAATTTTGATTGCGCTCGCGTTACTGATTGGGCGCGCGTCACATTATAAGCTTTAATCACTTTAATTACTTATTGCATGTAATTAAGCACGGTTTATTGCACTCGTGCTGACGAGCGGTCGATGAAACCCGCTCGTTGACGCGTGACAGCGCATTTGCGTTCGTCAGCGGTACACGTAATGAAACTTGCGAGTCGCAATTCTATCAAATCAAAGCCAAACTAATCGTCAACATTATTTCGGCTGTGTAGGAAATCGGCGGTTTCATTACGCGTCGCTTATTGTCCGTGTTTCACATACCCGAATAAATATTTATTAAATGATTCGCGAGGTTTCACATTATTCACCGATCGCTTCACGCAATCCGCGGTTCATGTTGAAGCGATATACGACACGTAATCACGTCACCAGCACCGTTTCCGCGCGTTAAGACCTCGAACATCTATATTATATTAGGCAAAATGTTTGCGAGATATACTTTACCGTACTTCGCAAGCCCACGTGCGATTTTACCGGACATGTTTGCGCACGGTAATGAACGCGGCTTCTACCAAAAAGTTATATATGCGTTAACCCATTCCTCACCGTTCCCTGACCGTTCTTTATGGTTGGTACAGTCTAACGAGCTCCCGTGCTCCACCGTTCTTCTCTCATTAAAATGTCGGCCGACGTCTTATTGTACGTCGCGTTATTATCATTACCACGTGATGGGACACGCAAACTGCGCCCACGTCTCCATTCCACAGCAAATAATGGTAAAAAATGAACGTTATGTTAATAACATGTCCCGTTTAACTCGTGTCTCTCGAAAAATCAGCATAGCAATAGCAGTTGAAAAAATTTAGGACATACAGTCAACTGAAATTCACTGCCACAAGTAATGCTTAGGTAATTTTCTCGAAAATCTTTATACCGAAACCAACTTTTCACCGTAATACGACCGAAATTACCGACGATCTTCGAATATTAAATATCATTATTTCTTATGTTACAGGTGAGTCAACTAGGACAATCACGTGCACGGAATCGGGAGCTGTTCGAACAGTGAGTTCAATTAAGAGTAATTACGCGACATGATAGGGCAAGCAGTAGTTAGTCGTACATTTCGTGCGTATTACAGGAATTAAAATAGAAATGATAGGGGCCGGGTTCACAGTGCGTGCGGTGGAATGAATCCCAAACACGAACATAGGCGCGGTAACGTTTCGTATAAAGCGCACCCCTTATATCTTCTCTTTTGTATATTTTTTTCCGGCATGCGCGATGCTGGCGTGTTTGATTGTCGACGAAAGACGCTGGCGATGACTGTTCCAGGCCCGGCGCGTTCGGACTCCCGGGAGGGATCCCTCCTTCTTACGGAGTAAACTGTTTTCTTAGGCACTCGGGACTCTTCAAAAATTCCTAAATATTTACTCGAGTGGAGGACTCCCAGACGGACGACACTTAAACGGTATTCTCCGAGCAGGGTACACGAAGACGGGCTTAAGCCCCCTGAAGAACGGATTAGAGGCTCTCGCGCGCATTTCTTTCTCGTTTTCTCGTTTCCTCGCTCCTCCTCATTTTTCCTTCAACTTTTCCTTCGCGCGTCTCTATCCGCCCGACTAAGATCCGTACAGAACTCGCGCTGAGGGAAATCATTCGTTGAATTGTAAGTCGAGCGTGATTTTTCCGAGTGTATACTTATCATATAAGGTGATAAAACGTGGGATTTGTCATTGAAAAATAGAGATCTTCCGTGCGCGCACGCTGCATTCGTTTTATTCATTTAAATACGATGAATTATATATGAATTGGTATTACATGGATAAATAAATCCCTGTAATGGAAATAGCGACTACTCGATTTTCCAGTTAAAAACGGCTTGCATCATACTTTACCGTGGATCAGACTTTATTCAGATTCGTGATTGTATTTTCATAAAATTTTATTGAAAATCTGGGTTTTTAAAAGTAAAGTTTATAATTTATTAATTTCTTTAATCGCACAAGAATTTGTTCATGATTTAGCACGATTTAGCAATTCGACCTAGCAATCCACTTTTGCATAAATAATGTCGCAAACTTCAGTCACTTTTTATGAGTCAAAGTACTCTATTGCGTTTATCACTCTGTTTCGGCAGAATCACCGTAATTATAGCCTGAATCCAGAATTATCTACAACCTTCTCGACACGGGCAACGTTTACATTCTTCGCGACTTACAAGGAAATCTACGGAGGTGTCCCCCTCCGATTTTGATGAGCTTTTAATATATATGTTGTTGTCTAGACAAAAATAAGAGACACGTATTTTTTTATACGTGCCCATAAGCATGAAAAACCCCTTCGAAAAAAATCGGTTTTTCTCTTTCGGACCGAATATCTCCGAAACTATAAGAGATAGAAAAATTTTCCAAAATCGAAATTAAATCGCTTGGAAAATACTTTAAACTAGTGACAAAAAATTTTTTATAGTGTGTGTACAGAGGCAGTTATAATTATTTCTCAAAAATGGTTTATTGTAACATAACTTTATCATATATGGTTAAATTCGTAAAAAAAATAACCTTTCCTTTGGTGATAAAAAATTTTTAAAATTTTGAAAAGAACGTATTAGTGGCGGGGGGTATGTTTAAAAATAAAAAAAGTAAAAAAATTATTTTGTTATTATTTCAAATTACTTTTGAAGCCATTTAATTTCCATTTTGGAAAATTTTTCTATCTCTTATAGTTTCGGAGATATTCGGCCCGAAAGAGAAAAACCGATTTTTTCGAAGGGGTGTTTCACCCCCTAAACATGCGTATGGGCACGTATAAAAAAATACGTGGCTCTTATTTTTGTCTAGACAACAACATATTAAAAGCTCATCAAAATCGGAGGGAAACACCTCCGTGGGTTTCCTTGTTAGTCACGCTTACACGTCTATATCACGTGAACACACGTATGTACTTGCGCTGGGCTCAAGAACTCCGAAACAAACATCCTTCCCTAGTACTCGCTCTGTCAGTCTGACCGCTGACGACAGCAGTGAATATCGCGTTAATTGTATAGAAAATAAATATCTCTATAAAGTTGAACTCCGCGAGTGAAATACTTTCGAAAACCTCCAACCCGCTCTATCGCCTCATTATCCGACGTTTCTTTTGGAAAAGAAGTTTCTCTTGGAACTTTTCACGGGATCTTTGTGAATTCTCCAACACACTCTCATTCACGAAAACTTTGCGACGTTCTTATGCCTTCGTAACACGAAATTGTATGACGACTAGCAATTGCTAGTTATCTTATCGCCTGCCGTAAATATTTAATACGGCCGACTCGGTCAGTTGTCCCGCGATGCGAGAACTTTCGAAGTCCGAGAATGCGAAACTACCTAACGATCGATTAAGCATCGCGAATTTACCATCTCGTCAAACGTTTCCGTACATCGTGTGACGAGGGATTTCGCGATCGGGGAGATCATCTTCCAAGCAGACGGTAAAAAATGCCGGCCCAACACGGAGACTCGATTCTGCAGTTTCTCTTGACTTTTTTCGACTGGTTTCAGGCGTTGCCTCGATGCAAAAGCATTCCCTTGTTCGAAGTTCCCGTGTCCCCACCCACCGATTCCTGTCACAGTCGTGCTTTCCGTCTGAGAGCTTCGAAAACTTTCGGGTCTGAATACTAGGCTGCATTAAACATGAATAAACGATTTATGAGAACAGAACGGCTGGTAACGGGTTGGTGAAGGGTTGACGGCGCGGCAAAGCGATGGCTAATAAAACGAGAGGCCGACGATATCATTGACGAGGTTCCTCGGATCCCGGTCGTACGTACGCGCAATCTCGATCCGCCGCTCGTTATTCGCTGATAATTAATAATCGCATTCACCGACCATATATTGTATATACTGCCGAGCTCCGGGCTTCCTATCTGCTTTGTCATCGCTCCGGATAATAACTCTTTGACGATTGGGGCGGGTGCGGGCCGGACACTCGACTCGTGGTGCAAATAACTGATTAACCCTTTCGGCCATTCCGCTTCTTGGAACCTTCGATTTTCATTCCGCGCGATCGATTATGCCGCGCGGCGGCGAAGTAAAACGAACGGGGTGTTAAAGAGCGGCCCCGAAGCCCCCGAAGCCACGAAGTCATCGTGAGGATACGCAAGTATCTCACGCACAAAGCGAGATGGAAGAAATTTCCATTCCAAGAACACTGTCCGCTAAGAAGGGAACACAGATCGTATTTTATCGCGTACTAATACATTATTCCCGCTGTTCAAAGTGGATAAGGAAACGCCGCAAGAAAAAAGAAAGAAATATATCAAACCCCAGAGATGTGCGGGGAGCGGGGAAATAAAAGGATTCAATTGAGCGCGCGCGCCAGCCTGCTTCTTGCGAAACGGGTTTCCGACGGAAACTTCGGGGCTTCAAAGCGATCTCATTTCATGCGCTCGGCTCCGCCGCGGATTGCCGCAAGCTAATTTGCGAGCGTCAGCTGCGTATTTCTGCAACTATTCTGAGTTCCTCGCGGCGTTAAACCCGCAGACGACGGGACATTAAAAACGAGACCGATACCAAACGCGATGCTGCGCTTTTTCTCCTCTGGAAACACACATATACCCGGTTACTTTTCACCGTCCGCGGAATAATTAATCCGCGCGCTCATAAAACTCAACTCACCATCGGGAATAACAAAACCGGGCGGGGCAGTCGCGTTCTTTTATGATTCTCTTGAAAAAGGTATGTGTCCGCGTTGGCACGTATATGTACCTTTTGTCGGAGCTGTGCGCGATGCTGCAAGAGGATTCTAGCATCTCGGTGCCACGTTCTCTCGTCGCATAATCTAATCAGCACATTAACGGGACGATAACGTCCGCTCGTAAATCCACGACTCGGGTAACGATCTTTCCACGTGCGCCAAACGCGTATATTTGACGCATCCAACGTCGTCCGGCCCGATGTTTTGCTCGTATAGGTGCGAAACGACGCGAATTGTGACCGGCCATTAATTTTGCCCGCGTATCTTGGGGCTGCAAGATTTCCGAATTAAATACTCCTAGCCCGTGGACTTTTATCGTAAAATCGACAAATGTTGGAGTCTAAGTAAGAAGGCATTAAATTGCAATACCGTCCTGCACATTGTATATACAATATATACATACCTCTCCCAATGAAAAAAACGCAGATCGAATGAGAGACGGAAATATTACGCAAACATTACTTATACTAAAATATTAATATCAAAAAATAAAAGGTTAAATATCTCTTACTATCCTTGTATTATGCTTGTATTGGTGACACGATAATTATTCTAGATCGGTGCTGTCCAAGATTTATAATTCTGGGCTTGACGTGTATCAGCGTTTATTGCTGTCCTTTTTCTATCTCCATTAAGAAAGAGGAAGGCAATAGATGTGAACGCTAATACATCACGTCAAGCCAATGCCCAGAATTACAAATCTTAGATAGTATACATACTGTTCGAGATAATTAAATTAAATTTGACGCTATTATTTTCGCAATCCTGCATGCAGTTTAAGCATTTCTAATATTCACAGATTATTTCGTAAAAAATAAAAGAAATTAACTGCTTTCTGGTTAGCTAGCTCGTTCCTCGTTAAGCACCATTTAGATGAAATTTTACATACCAATATTCTATCGTCGGTTACGGACATCACTTGGGGACTATCGACTCGTGACATCATTTGCGTTTGAGGTTCTCCTATTTTATCAGCGATGTAGATATCGCTCTCTATACTCTTTGTCAAATGAAGCGCTATCGAATACCGATACTTTCGACTTTGCTTCGACTAGGACGGACCAAGTCTGAACTGGATCATTAACGCCCTCTCGTCCAATCGCGTCATCATTGACGCGCCATTACACGAGAAGCTAGCGTTGAAATCTGCATAGTAAAGTACAAAGCGAAAGCACCTTCGAGAATATCAGTATAACTTCCATATCGCCCGTTACATTAGCACGAAGACAAAAGAAGGAATGGAGAATATCTCCGGGTCGACAGAGGGACAATGAAAGGTAAATGTCCTGTAAGTGGAACGAAGAGAGAGACAAAATTAACGTAACGATACGACTTGTTTCACTCTCGATCGTTAACCCAGACGGGCAGACGGGCTGATATGAAAATTTCAGTCGATCTTGACTATGCGCGAGGGGGTGATTCTCGCCTGTTACCATGGGGAGTCATGTTGAAATATTTAACAACTCGATTGTTCATTCGTTCGATGCGTGTCAAACAAACATAAAGCCACGATTTTTCCCCGTATTACGAAAAAAAAAAAAAACGTGGAATTGATAGCCGCGCGCCTCGCGAAGCAATTGTGTTTCTGTCGTATCAGATGTATAATGTACACAACGGCGCAGCGTGAAATCCACGCAGGTAGAAAGGTAGAAAGTGTAAGTGCTCTCGAGGATATCGACGTTCGCTCTATCTCGTCGGTTATCTCCCGGCACGAAAGATCGAGTCTCTCGTTCCCTTCGAATCTTTCCTTCATGAGACGAAGAAAAAACCAGGGAGTTCCGACGCGGATGGAGGAAGAGAAACGACGTGGAGGTGGAGACCTCCCTGTTATTTGTGCAGCGTGGCAATGGCGGGGAGGAGGTGGAGAATAGCGTGACGGGAGCCCGGTGCCACACGAGACGGTGGCAGTGCATTTCACTTGTTCGGAAGCATAAACTGGGACGGTAGACGTGCCGGGTGCCATGCCGGTATGAAAATTTCAATCGACTGGAGCGAAGTGTCGGCGTAGCGCGCGAACGAGCGAGCGTCGAGGAGGCGGCGTCGCGTCGGTGAAGGTGGAAGGTGGATGGTAGTGGCGGAGAAGAGGCTCAGGGCTCAGGTGGAGGCACAGGTGGAGAGACGGCGAGGAGAAAAGGAGGTGGAACGCGACGCGAGGGAGGATGAGGTGGGTAAAGTGGCTCTGGACCCCGTGTGGGTATATCGTCGTCTCTCTCCCAGTTTCTCGCCGGTTGATTCGCCCGCACGGCAGTCCTTCTCCCATCTTCTTCCCTCTTGCCGGCGTACGAGGCCCTAGCCCGCGGCGAACTGCATAATTCATGGCCCTGCTACACACCGACCGCCGCCACCCCGGAGGACCCTCTTCCAGAGGGCCACCGCGCCGCACCGCCCAACCCCTCCTTGTGCGCCACCATCTTCCAGGCTTCAACCTCCTTGCCAGGGTCAGCCTTAGTCGCGTGCATTGTACGTCACCACGTATGCGCGTGCTTGCTAACCCTAAGCATACAGGAGAACCTACGTGTGTACGTATACGCATGTATGCGCAACGCGGACAAAGTTGGCCCTGCGACGAGGTATATGTTATGCGCGCGTTCCTAACCCCGTGCACTACGCTCAGAATGTAGGCGAATATTTTGGCTGAGTTATGAGCGGCACCCCCCGTGGAGATTAGCGCGGACCTAACGAGAGAGGAACGCCACGGGCGCTTTGACCGGTCTCGATCGCGTCGGGATGCCTTCCCTGACAGAGAACAAGATTCGAAGATTGGAATAATGGATCTTTGCGAGGCCACTGTCAGTTTGGACAAGTTTACGCGCGCCGTTGCTCCTCTGTAGGCTTTTGCAGCCTCGGAGTCCGCTCTTTTTCTTCCACGTTGCATCTCCGAAAGTTGTGCTGCCGCGTGCGACGAGCACCGACGTTTCCCGCGGGCAATAAAACATCGCCTTTAAATCGGGGACGTTGCTGTAATTATGAAGTTTTTAATTACAGAGTTCGTGAAAGTAAAAGACAAGGAACAGCATTAATTGTCATTCTAGTGTTTATGAATCGTGAATTTTTTTTCTTTTCCAATTCACGTTCGGCTTGTGTAGAGTATGTACCATTTGATACCGGTTAGGATTGTGGCGGAATGAAATACTGGGGTATAAATTTCAAACGCTTAATGCCACGTGAAATATATATCTCAGTGATGCGCGGATCCCACATTTAGATAGAATGATATATCTTAAAAGGAACGCTTGTGAATAATAACTGTTATTTTTGAAGATCGCGAAACGTACTAAATAAATATTTACTTCCAAGAAAAGTGAGAATATACTTTTTTTTCTACATAGATAAAATAGTGTAGTAATTTTAACAACAATAATCTTAAAATGACATTTTTCGTAAACACTAACATATTCCGTTATTTTTTTTCTTTGAAACTACAACGTTTTGTCTCTGAACCTTTACTGATTTTAAGATATCTTCAATTGTTTATCTCTTTACATCTTTTTGAACTTGTTCCTTATTAAATACTTGCATCATTAAATGTTTTGACAAAATAGGAAGTCTTTTATGACTTTAGTCAGAGATTTTTCTCTTTAATCGAATTAAGATATACATGTCATATATTGTTGTATCTGTTTTTTTATGACACTAACTAATAATGATTAGTATGAAATTGGACAGTCCTCAGACAATCTTGAACATAGATAAATAGATAACGCGGTGATGTCGTCGTTAAAGTCCATTGCATTAGCTGCCGAAGGCATTCTCGCGCTCAGGGTGCGATTCGTCCAGTCTACGCGTGTACACCAATCGGAAGACAAAGTGGGCACCCGAAGCTACGAGACTGCACGAAATTAATACGGAACCGGCTTTAATCTACGGACGCATTGCGGTTCGAAGCACAGGAAAGGCAGTGGAACGAGATGCAGATATCCCGAGGCAGGCACGGCCAGCAGCCGCAAGTCGTTTTCTCGTCCTACCGGAGAAGCGTACCGGTTCTTGCGCTGAATAAATGGGAGATGCTCTGCCATCTTGGGTTCCCATCGCTCGCGAAGATAAACATCAGTAGCAGCAGCAGCAGCAGCCACAGCACCAACGGCACACGGTAGCCAGAGGGACCCTCGTAATTAGCCAGGCTTGCATGTCTCTTCTTTTTCTCGCGTTAGAAACGCCGCTTCGAAGACTGTAATGCTCGATGGTGTCTGTTTATGAGCGAATAATCGTCTGCAAGTCGATCAAAGCTCTTTGAAGACCGTCGGATAACCGAACGATTTCATAGAAATTGCCATGCAAATTCCAGACGGAAATACGCCAGCGGAAAAGGAGATACGGATCACCGCTAACTTCTGCACTTCGAGCGGAAAATATTGGAGTGTCAAAGAGCCGAGACTTATTACCGTAACTTTGTGAATTAATAAGATTTGGGTAACAAGTTGCGTATCGGTGGCAGAGCTTAAAGTTCATCAAAAGATGGATTCCTTGATAAATTCAAAAAGTGGCTAACTCCTTCAAGTAATAAAGTCGTAGTAAAAACTAAATAAAAAAGGTGCCGTTGATATAATAGTACAAAATTAATTTAATATAAAGATACACAGAGATATCAAAATATTTTAATTTTAAATCAGAATATTTTAATTTTAGCTGTATCTAATTTTTAAATTTTTAATTAAAAAATTTAAATATAATAGGTAGGTACTGTGATATCAATCTCAGACCTACTACTATCATGTACAAAATTTGAGAAAATACTGAATTAAGTAACATGCACCTATACGTGTTGAAAAACAATAAAATATTTGGATATGTCGTTAAACAGTGATTCTTGAAAATAAAATAAATTTATCACCATTTTAAATATTTCTTTACCTTAAAGAAATATTTAAAATGGTGACAAATTTATTTTATTAAAAAATAATGGTATAAAATAAACACCGTCTCGCAATTTCTCTCGCGTCGACGACTGTGTCCTTATTATAGGAGAGGGTCTACAAAAATAAGTCGCGGCGCGCCCCGGCAATTACGCGAGGACGACTTCGCCGAGTTTTAATTTGTGCGAGCTTTCGAGGCCGTCGCATATTCGTGTACGCGGTACTTTCCACGAATTCGCGCGCAAATTTATGCGCCCAAACGATGGAAACAGCGCTCAAAAGAGCACCATGCTTGCCTCTCCTACACCCACCGTAAATCTCGTCAGCTAAGAATTGCGAGTTTCCTCGGGAAAGATGGAAAGGCACTTTGAATGCAAGTTTCTCGTCTGGCCATTTCTGGAATTTCTGCAAAAGGCAATTTTATCGCCCAGAAATCCGTGAATGCGAAACGCACGTTTTTGAACCTGTTAAATATTTGCTTGAATTATACAGTTTTTGTCACATTTTACAAATCGGTACATACACATCGGTATTAAATAAACAAACATTTCTTTATTCTCATTAAATGTTCTCAAACTCTTTGAGCAAATTAAGTATAACATATCTTTCAAAGATCTTATCTTACCTGCCATCTTACAAGAAAAAAACCTTATACACGTGTATGCAGAATTTTTACCTTCCAGTGTTACAAACTTCTCTTTTTCTCTGCGTGCGTTGTCGAAAACTTTTCGACGAGAAAATGACGCGTTTTCCGCCACGGCTAAAGCCGTTCGCGAGCGGCGCGCGGCGCGGGCGGGGTCGAGCTCGGGGATGCGAATTTTTCGTCCGAACTCAAGAGTTCGTCGACGAACGGCGTTTAACGATCCGGAAACGTTGTAAGTGTGGAGATTAAAGTGTATTCGTACACATAGCTGCGAACCTGTGCAGCAGCACTTTCCTTCCTTCTCCCATTCTCCCATTCACACCACCTTCGGAATGACACGTTGGGAACAGAGCCAAGCCGACTCTAGTACGTGCTATAGGAATGCTCCCAAATGGGAATACTTCTTCTGGCTTTTAATTTAAGTTTGAATATCAAGGAAAATAATTATCCAGCCGAATAACACACGAAACACGCAAGCTTGTTAAATATTGGTTAAAATATATGTACATTTTTATTACATTTATATAAGTACCTATAATCTACAAATTATGTAAAAAGAAGAAACGATAATAATTTAATAAAAATAGATGGAATAAGTTAAATGCTGCTATAGCTAATTCTCAATATTTATAAATCATCATTGTACAACTTTAAATAATTACAAGCAATACGAAAGAGTTATGTTGTTAGAAAGGAATAAAAGGAAGAGATGTAAATTGATGATTGGTTTTTCGCAAAAGGTAAAAAACTCCCTCTCGATGTTTTTCCTTTTTAATAAAGCTTAAAAAATTTTGCTATTTGATTTTATATATTTATTCATCGAGAATATGTAACATAATAATAAAAGGTTTTTATTATATTTGTCTTTATATTCTTTATAATAAGATTTACCAACAGAATTTGGCAGCTACCAGAGAAATATAATTACGCTACAATTACAATATATTTAGATTAACAATAGTGTAAATAGGAATATACAGATTTCTCTCTTAAATCTGACGTCACGAATATCAGATTGATTTTCAAGACATATCTATTGAACCGTATCTCAAAACTTGTTTTATCCAAGCTTCTTAACGAAATTATTATATAAATATGGGCTATTGTAGAATACTGAGATTAGAAAAATCCCCTGTTACAAGCTTACGCTTTGTACGTATATCGAACGTAATCGAAGCGGCATGATTGATTCGCTGATTCGCTGAACAAATTCATGTGTATTCATTCGTAAAATACACCCGTGAGCCCGTACAGGCGGATGTAGCTTTATCTGGGGCCCCATCATTCACGTTAATTCCACTTAAGCACCGATGCACCTGGCTCGCGAGCTCAACGCGACGAGCGCACGATGATGCACTCGGCAAAAATGAAGAGACGAATGCCATGCAAATCGAGCATTCGAAGTGCGCACAAGGGCACCTTATGCAGCGGCACACAGTGGAACCGAGTGGCCGAACGCGGCTGTGTGGCAGCTCGAGCGAATGAAAGATGGCAGTGTGTGTATTGTAGAAAGCTGGAACAAACGGGGCACTAAATTCGCATGATTTCTTCGTTCCGGAGGCGAAGGCTCGCGTGGTTTACTCGGGCGCGGGCGCGGGCGCTTCGTTGGCGCCGAATGTTTGCGCCGAAGTAAATAATCGACCAAAAACGGATGAAAGAGGATTTAATCTGAGAAAGAGGGCACAAAAAATGATACCGTCTGCACGATGGAGTTACGCTCTTCCTCCACGGAATGATGATTATCCAAAAAAACAAACTGACTGAGATAAGTGGGAGCGTATTAATAAATGCATAACACTTCTTGCCTCAGGCAGAAGTGTATATCAATTCAGAAATGTGGACATAATCAAGTCTCGTAATTACAAGGAAATAATTTAACTCTTTCTACTTAAAGCATGCCTGCGAAGTATAAAGAGCTCAACGTTATCCGCCCCGCAAGTAAAATCGTAAGAAACGCAGATCGATAATGTAATTAACTCACGCGAGTGAACGTACAGCTTATTTCCCATATAATTTTTATCTCTAATAGATTACATTTGGCGTACGTAATGCAAGAAAGAACTTTTCAAGTGCTGCGTGAAGCGACGCAATCGCTGCAGGGAACGTATCTCGCGACGGTGAGGCATGAATGTTACATTAGAGCGCGCGTGTATTTACGACGAGATTATCCACGGGCCTAATGATTAATTGTACGTCACGATTGATCTAATCATCGGCTAAGAAACGAATGCCGTGTCTCGGACACAATCGGCCGAGTGAGCGGGGCGGTTAAAGGTTGGTTGCACTCTGCGACCTTAATTACTATGTCGACTAATCGATCGCGCGCATTGTGATCGTACTATGCCTGACACGGGTACCAGCATACGCAACCGCCTCACCGCTTGAATAGCATCTTAATTACCGGTTAGATAATCCGATTCAGCCACTTGTGTATGTATCGATAGTCTCCGAATTTCGTATCAGTCGATTATTGAGTCGGAAAAGATTATCGAAATCACCAAACTGTGCTCCGGAAGTGACTCGAAGGAAGATAACGTTTAAGGCTCCTGCCTACTCGCCTCTTCTATCCTTGTTCGATGACGTCAGAAGCGAGAAATTGCATGCCAAAAATTCTTGCGGTTTTACGTTAAAATAAAAAGATATGTTCATGAACACAGACAATGAATTTGAATCGCCAGTGAATAATTGACAAATTAACGTAGGTATTATGTGATCGACCCAACTGGCCAAATTTATTGATTAAAAACGCTACGTTTCGACCGCAGATTTCGGTCCTTTTCAAGCGTATAGACTCACAAAATATTAATTAGTCAGACATAATGCCCAAATGTCAGTCGATGTCTTAGTGAGTTAGGGTTACTTCGATCAACTCCGATTAACTTTAATCGACGAAAATATAAAATTAAAAGATTTGTTATATTAAAAGCAGCTTTTATTCACGAAGTGGTAAATCACGAAGAGATAGGTTAAAAAAAATAAAAAAGGACATATACATTATACAGTTAAAAGGCTTGTTGTTGACGAAATTGCTGATCGAGTTAATCGTCGATTAAAGTTAATCGGAGTTGATCGAAGTGACCCTTAATCTTGAACTTAGTAACTACGCCAAATCTAAAAAATTAATCCAAGATTTTGGAAGTTTCGTGGTGTTGTATCCAAACTTCTCTGTGATGGTTTCAAAAATCCCTTGTTTCGGTTGGACAGCATTATTAAGGTCAAAGGTGTATATTAAAAACACAAACAATGAATTTGAATCGTCAGTGAATAACGAAACGAGGGATTTTTGAAACCATCACAGAGAAGTTTGGATACAACACCACGCAACTTCTAAAATCTTAAATTAATTTTTTAGATTTGGCGTAGTTACTAAGTTCAACTCCCTAAGACATTGACTGACATTTGGGCATTATGTCTGACTAATTAATGTTTTGTGAGTCTATACGCTTGAAAAGGACCGAAATCTGCAGTCGAAACGTAGCGTGTTTTAATCAATAAATTTGGCCAATTGGGTCGATCACATAATACCTACGTTAATATATTTATAAAACTTTATAAAACCCAATTTTCAACTTGTCTTCGCTCATTTTTTCATTTTACAGCTATTTATTAATTATTAAAGCCCAAGGAAAGTGTTTGGTAATTTTACAAATAATGTGCTCAATCAATTACAATTGCGTTTTATGGATATATCTTTTTATTTCAACGTAAAACCGCAAGAATTTTTGGCATGCGATTTCTCGCTTCTGATGTCATTAAACAAGTATAGAAGCGGCGAGTAGGCAGGCTGGCAGGAGCCTTAAACAATTTTCGTTTGGCTTCGACTCTAACAAAAGACGAAACTCATTAATAAAGTTGAGGCCTCGTCTCAGAGAAGCCGTTAATTTGAGATCAGATCTACTTGAAGCGACAGATTTATCATCAATGACGAAAGTGTTGTTGGTTTGCCGAAAATCCACGATAAATTCTTGAAATCCACGAATTCACGATCGTAACGCGATATAAAACACTGGTCGCTGCGTTTATCGCTACGGATATTTTCGTCGCTGAAATAATGAGTCGCAGGAAGGGTTCTCTAAGCTCGGCAGATAAGCATCGGGGAACGGTCGGCGGTAGTCGAGGAACCCCATAACCCCTCTCCCCCTTCCCCCCCGTTAATTAGCCAAAAAGTGAGTTCACTCGTACGGTCCCCTCGCTTTTCTTTTCTACGCGCTACACACCACGACGGCACCGCCGTGAATAAAGTATGGTCCCGCGTTCCTCCTCCCCGCGAAACCTCCTGATATCCCCCGATCCCCGACTATCCGGTACGTATACGAGCTCTCGCCCCCTCGCATACAAGAGAAGAACCAGCCAAAGAGCCCCACGGCGTTCGCCGTAGTTCTTTCTCCGGCTCGCAACATCCTCAGTGGACCTCTCTCTTTCCGTCTTCTTCTCTCGCGCCGAACGGCCGATCCTAATCTCGATAATGACGCGTAATGGCTGCTGGCGTGAATGTAGCTCTTTGTCCGTGGCTCCTGTACCGGTCGTATATCTGTCCGGTACGAGAATCGCGCCATTTCACCCCGGCGAAAAGCACAGGGAGGCCGAAACGGCCGTTTCCAGACTCTTTTTCTACGTTCACGTCGCGTCTCCCAGTCGGGCCCCACGCCCTCTTGCCCCCTTCCAACCCTCTCTTGTTCCAATCTCTATGCTTGGCAAGATGCTTTCTCGAGAATTCACGCTTAATCACTCTGTTCCGCGTAATGCCAGGACCACGAGCCGTGTTTGTACATGTGTGTGATTTTTTTGCAACTTTATTTTTGCAGGAGCGGTTATGAGAGTTCGATGACCACGGGCCCGCGGACCATCGACGCTACCATGGACTACCTGCAGACGTGCCTCATCTTTTACCTGCTGATCCTCTGCTTCTGCGGCGGACGTTCCATAGACATATGTGAGTGGATATGTTAATTCGATCCCAATCGATTCAGTTTCAAACTTCAAATCGAATTCGTATACATATATATATATTTTCTCATTGACGTTTATGGCTTAAATAACGATGGTTGAGTCAGCAACCATAAATTATAGAACTAATAATCAGCATCTCAAGTATCAAATAATATGAGAACCGGAGTTAATGGACTGGCGGTATGATAGAAATATAGCATTGGCGATGGTGTGATATTTATCGATCAACAACAGAGAGAGTCGATTCTCTTTTTGGGCAAGATCAAGAAGTTGTGGCGAGATCGTGATTGAAAGACGTGTTTACATCCAAGGCTATATAATTTTACCCCGAGGTGGGTGCCTCTCTCGCCCGCGGTTTCACTCGATAAAAACAGAAAGGCATCCTCGGTGCCCTCCCTCGTACCGCATTGCCCTTTGCCTTACATTAAACCTCGGGCTCGGTTTCTACTCGGCTTGGTTTCCATCCCATTGACTTCGGCGGCCCGAGCCACCCTCGTGTCAGGTAAACAGGGCGAGAAACTTGCAAAGTATCCGCCAAGAGTTCCGAAGTCAGCTCCGGGAAAGGCTTTTAGGTACTCGTTCGTGAAATCGAGCTCGAAACTTACGTATACGGGACGTATTTCGCACCCGAAGAATTTCTCGAGCAGGATCGAAAGATGGATCATGATGGTCTCTCGATTCGGTTGTGCTGCACAACGCGTACCATCCCTTTCCCTGGATGAGTGAGTAGATTCGGAGTTATACCGAACGCAAAGCTTTCAAAATATGGATTTTGCGTTATGAGCACAAAGCTACATAATTACTCTAATATCACATGATATTAACCCTCAAAACGGACTGTTGTTTTCCGTTAACATAAAACGGAATCATGGGTCTCTCGTGCCGGCGCGTTATTAAATAATGTTAATGCGCTCAAAAAATTCTGAAAAAATTCACATAACTTCATTGAAGTGTTAATTAAATGTCAAAATAATGAAGTTGGCAAAAAGTTTATTTTAAATATTTGATTATTGTTTTTTGAGGAGTAATCGTATGTTAGCATGATATTCGCTATTAGGACACGGAAGACCCATATGAGTCCGTTTTGAGGGTTAACTTGCAAAATTAGATCCATAAAAACTCTATTACGTAATAAGTATTAAACAAGAGTTACAAACCACGTGCTCGATGAGTTCTTGACAACTTTATCAATGATAGTACCATAAAGTCGGTAAGTGTACGGTAATCGGCTTATACTTCAACGCTAAATATATCCAGGCATGGGCTGTTACGGGAACATACTAAATCAGGAAAGTCGATGTTAACTCTTCTAACTCTTGGAACCTATGCAGCGTACTATTTGACCTCAAAGCCGATACTTGGGCTACCTTTGATCCTGCTTATACTTATACTTGAGCATGCCGGTGTAATCCCGGAAAACAACTACTATATAACGCAAACTTCGCTAATTAAATTCTATCTGGTTATCAAAGCAGCTCAACATAATACTTCAAAATAACAAACAGAACGGCGATTGAAGCAACATTCTGTACGAAGAAAAAATTCATCTTGCAGCTAGATGTGATGATTTAACAGGTGTAGTCAAAATATCAATCTATCAATTAATTGTCAACCGGTAATAAAAGCATCAGACTAAATCGTCACGGCAGAGGTATACGTTCTTTCGGTCAAGTTCCTTTTTTATTCGCGCGTAAGAGAAGCAGGGCACGGCGCATTTCGAATTCGCTCGACCGTACTTGGAATCCAATAGAATCGCGCTTCGAATACCGGTCACCGGGAGATCCATAGAGGCGTTCGGGCGTAGGTGGATCGGCGTGCTCTGCATAAGAGCGAGCATCGAGCGGGCAGGGCAGCGCCGAAATATAAATAGTATCGTACGAAAGTTGGAAGGAGGAGACGATTGCGGTCTCCCCCCCCCCCCCCCCCCCCCCCCCCGCAGCGACTGAACTTGTACATTGAACCACGTCGGTAAATTCGCGGTTGTGTTAAGCGAGCCGGTCAGCTGTGGCCGATCGGAGGAGAGCTGAAAGGGGTCCCCGAGCAGTTGAAGCGCGCATAAATTGCAATGTTAATGTTGCCGGCGATACATAAACATGTTGCACGTCGGTCGAATTGCGGTGCCTGCGCGTATTGCGCACCCTCTAGATGCTTGCTTGCCTACGTGCGTGCATGCGTGGCGTTCGTACGAGGGTGTGTTCGATTTTGTGTATAGCGAGGGCGGTTGGTAAACGGTATATGCACGTATAGACGCGTGCCTAGATGAGAGAGTAGTTTGCGTGTATATTAACGCGCCCGCGCGCTTCACGTCGGTGTCGCGTAATTGCAGGGTATACGCGAAAGTGTACGTGCACGAGCGGACGAGTGTGCCGGAGAGTCGGAGTGATAGGATAGGCAATTGTACAGATGCGTCATCCGGGAGGGATGTATCTGACGTAGCGAGATTTAACGCGAGCGACACATGTGGCGAACGATCGCTCTTTTTGCATTCCGCACGAGATTCATTGTTAACAGCGACTACGATGACGTAGCTAGTGGTGAAACATAGTGTATATTATAGATACGCCGATATGACTCAGCGCCTAAATAAATTACGAACGCACACGCGAACGCATTAATTTTAATAGTTGTAAATTAATACGTGTATATATAATAAATGAGCATGCATATAACACACTCGTATGTTTGTCGCATCGAGGACACATCGCAAACAGGAGGTAGGAATGTATTCAGGGAGGAAAACCGTCACGCAACAGAGCCCTCCCGCGTTATGACATTGTCATCCCTCTGTTACCCTCTCGGTCCTCAGCCCTCCTTTCCAATTATCTACGGATCCATTAGGACCTAGCGTGATGATGACGAAATTATTGCTGGAGTCTTCAGCGTATTAACATAACAATGCGGCAATTAACGCGTTATTGCCCTTCGTCCACGCTCTGTCGCCAACCCATACGTCGATACGAAGCGTAGGATGTCGTTAATGGGAAAAAAGTGATTTTCAAATAAAAATAATATGAAAGTCTGCTCGTTCTAAACTTCTATAATAATAAAGAATGTTATGATACTCTCTAAATCCGAATCAGTGAAACGTCACTGGAGTGGCATAAGTTTAGACTGACGATCAGTGACTATTCACTGATCCAGATTTAGAGAGTAAGTAGGGGACCGGGGCTAGTTGGCTACAGGGGCTAGTTGACACTGTGCTTATATTTCGGCTGTTGTGCTTATGTTTCGAACATATTGCAGAACCAAGCAAGTGTTAAGTACAAAACCATCTTTCACACATGTGACGTAAGTTGCATTTTGTTACGAGCAACAGTTTTGAAATAATGGCGTTAATGTGAATTTTTTTAACAGTGGAAGTAAATTCTCACAATCTCGTAAATTTATTTATATTATTGATAAATGTAAACTTTTATGTTAGTTGCTATGGCAGTTCGAAAATATACTTATTCGAGTACATTTTAACGAACTTTTAAACAATATATTTTTATATTATGCTTTATATATGTGACCCGAAAGAACTTAATTGGCTTTGGGGTAAGTTGACACAAGAGGAATAGGACAAGTTGGTACGGCATGTTCGAACTTATGGCGTGTACAGCTTGTTCTACTTTCAATTGTTGTCATTAATAAGTTTTATTTACATAAATATGAACTAAAGATTTTATGTTTAGTATTAATTAAATAAATATGCCATATTATCGTTTTAACCATTCCTGGTCACACAGGGTCCAAAAGACCCCAAAAATAGTTTAAGGTTTTTAGGCTCAAGTTCTTATTCCGAAATGGGGGTTGACCCGCCATTACACTGAAGTTCAGAATTCACTTGACAACTGGCATTGCCCGTAACGCGTCACTTTCGCGATTTCTTTTTAGTATGTTAAAAATAAAATATTTACAAAATTGCTGTTCTTATATGTTCTACAATGTTTAAAGTATGTTCAGGAATTTTTATGATCCAATAGAACGAAAACTGTAAATACGGTAACGGTTAAAAGTTGATGGGGTCTTTTGGACCCCGGTGTGACAATTACGGAACTTTCAAGAGGTGTCACCACGAAGGGTTAATATAGCCTAAAGTTATAATACAGTAAAGATAAAGTTAAATTAACTATTTGTGGTAAACCATAACATAAACATTTAATTAAATTAAACCATATTTTTCTCGGCGTAGACAATTTACCTCATACTGTGTGCCACTGTACCCCGTTAACGGGGTACGTTGACTCGCTAGACATCCTCGAACATAAAACGGATTTCTTCTACAAATTTACTTTCAAACTTTTCAGTATATATATTTTTCTGTTGTCGAAGGATTGCACTTTCAAATTATACTATAAAAGATAGGCACAAAATGTTGTATAAAAAAGAAAAAAAAAATAAAATGTGAAAAGTGTGCCAACTAGCCCCGGTCTCCCCTATATATAATAATACATATAGAAAAGGAATGGTTGCATGTAAATTGATTTAATAATGCGTATCACACGTCATTACATACATTTTTTATGATTAGAGAGCATAGTTTGCATCGAATATCACTTTCAAGTCGAGCCTGATCACGAGTATCTCTTATTTGCGAAGAACACTATAATTGAGACGATCGCGCATCCTACGTGTGCGGATTAGCGGATTATTTGTACAGTCACCTATGCAAGCGCACAAATAATTCTCATGGTCGTATTCCCTCCGTAGATACAGTTATCAAAACATTCCCCGGTTATCATTACAACTTGTCACTCCTTTGTACGCTCGGGGCAGCCGTTAATACTGGCTGACAGCTTCTGCGGGTCTTGTTTGAAAGACGCGATTATTCGTACGACAAAGGCACCGCCGACACTTTCTGCACGTGTACGTCGTATGTCTCTCGGATATAAAATCCCCGCGACGTAAACATTCCCAAGCTGGTATTCCGACATCTGTTCCTTACCCTCGCGCTGACTCCGATCTCCACGTTCGGCTTGATCACGCGCCAGAACCGACAGTTTACGCACGCCCGCGTACACCAACTTCAGATCTCTTCGCCCTTAACGACTCCGGATAAATCGCCTCGAGTGCAATCGACTTAACCCCGCGTCTCAGCTAAAGGCGCAGCTTTTGGGCACATTCAGCGAACGAGGATGAATCGGGAGAATCAAGTGGGATTGACATGTTGAAAGGACGTCAGCTTGGGAGACGCCCGAGCGAAATAATCCTCGGCTTTCCGTGTTTCCTCGATCATGGATCGCTATTTTTCGGTGATATATCTCCTGGGTTATCGAGATCTTCGTCTCGAAATATAAACGAGCGAGAGCGATCATCGTCGTTCTTCGCCGCGTCGCGATAAACCCTTTCGTATCTCATCATGATCGACTTGAGCGACGACGTCCCGGCGCGGCGGCATCGCGGAATGTATCGAGCAACGAGGACGAATCCGGGGAGAATCCGAGGGATGTCTCGCGCTTAGACGCGCTGAAAGGACGTCAACTGTCAGACGTCGACTAGTGACGTCGAGTGTAATAATCCCCGACTTTCGGGTTCGAAGGGCGTGCGTCAATCCGCCGCGCGGATCTGTATTTTCATAAGGCCAACCCACGAAAGCAAACACCGCGTGCCCGACTGCACGAGTACGAAGGGTTTGTGCCCTAAAACTCTTCGCGCACTGGCATCAGCTGGAACGAAAGAATTAGACGACGTTCGAGGAGGTCCTTCATTCGAGGAACAGGAAGGATTTACATTATTTACTGACACGCTTTCTTCCTATCTACGTAAAAGAGTATTAAGAATTCTCGAGAAAATAGCACGCAGGGCAGTATTTATATAATATTATGTAATTATAGAAAATTTCAAGGACAATAAAGAGCAGTTCAGGGTATTAATAGCTTAAATTATAATTTGTTGTCAACTAGACAAAGTGGAAGGACTCAGTGAAGTCCGAAACGTTAATTCCAAATAATTTGTCTAGTTGACAATAAATTATAAAATTTAATTTTAGCACTGCTCGTTAATGCATTTTTTATTATTTATCTTAAAATAAAAAAGTTAAATTACGTTATATATAATATCTAGATAAATTTTTCGTGATTTTATTTGTTTCTAAAGATAAAGAGCTGTTAGAGTAAATATCCTTACGAAGTAATGTCAATATATAGTGTCTCTCCTCGTGTCTATTAACGTCAGACACATCAGAGAATAAAACTGCTTAGTTTTGATAAATCCAGGCCACGAAGGCACGAAACCCGTACAAAGGGGTTGCATTTTCGACCCTCGAGGTCTAAGTAACGCACGCAACACGAGACGGTGATTTCCAGTCCACGCCTAGGGGGTTTCAAGGGTGGAACGGTCGCGACGCGGTAGAGAAGGATGCAGAGACGGTGGATGGGATGGAAAGAGGGAGAAAGAAGTAGGACCTTGGAGAAGTAGGAGGGACGAAAGGGCCGGTGTAAAAGTAGTACTTCCGTTCTGCCAGCCGTCGCGGCGCCAGGAGGACGGGCATGCGCGTTTTCGTCGACGCGAGTTACCTTCCACCTAGAACGAATGTTTGTTTTCTCTGAAAGAGGCGAAAATGGCTCCCCAAGTCTGACAATACCCGAGGAAACCGCGCCTCGGCTTTCATGGCCCTATACGAAAGGGTGCAGCGCATTACCCAGGGGGGGCAAGCACGAACTTCTTTCGGGGTCGACGCTCTTACAAACATTCATTCTAATTTCGCCGATGCCCGGAAAACGGGCGCGGCATTACAGTCGAAAGGGAGAAACCTTGCGGCAGGTGTCCACCTGCTAATTCCGTTGAGCAAACATAACGAACCGAGTCCCGTCGCAGTGAGCCGTACTGAGAAGCTGATTATCATTAACACACAAACGACTAGACAGTGGCCAAGTTACACCTTGCGTAGAATTTAATCTGGATTAAATCTCGGTATTGCGGTATTGCGGCCACGTTATATATCTGCTATGATATAACGATGTAACATTGAAATAAAATTCGTATTTTCTTAACAAATTGCAATTCTATTATGTTTTGCAAGAAAGGTATTTAATTTCTTAATATTTGAAGATGCACGATATAATAAAAGTTTTCTCTGGCTCTTCACAATAGTTAAGGATATGTATGATTGCAAGAGACAGCTCGTACGTTATAATTAGTCGGGACGTTTTGACGTAAAGAAAAAAAACAAAGATTGAGTTAACTCAAGGATTAGGTGCGAGTCATGATTTATGCGCTAATATCGTGCTGCAATGAGATGGGGAAGTTTAATATGTTTTTCGTGAAAGTCCCGGTGCGTAATTAATTTACATTCGTGCCCGAGGAGAGAAGTGCGAGTAAGCGCACCGAAAGCCGACCACGACTCTGGTGCGCCGTCATTAATAATAATCCTGGAATTAACAAAGGAAGGGTGATGCGAATTATTAAATTCACCGAGATAGAAAAGCTCGTTGTTGGTGTCTACCCACACCACACTTCCTCTATTTTTCTTCCCTAATTTGCCGAGAGATTCGTTAGTCTTCTGTGCAATTTGCTTTGCCATTATTATAAAAGCCGCGCTAATTATTCGCCGTATTCGTCCACCAAAGGCGATATCTTTGACTTCATCCGGGATGAGGGAACAAAATTATATGAGACGCGATGGGCGTAAATCTACAACGAGTATCCGCTTGTGTATCACAGCAAATTACGTGCATTTTTTTAAAAAAAATACAAAGAAAAACATAGCCGTTGAAAGAGGAGATTGCCACATAGTCGTTTCTAAAGTCAAACTACACCGAGTATGTATTAAATTATTAAAGTCAGCCTCGCTTAGCAGATAAAGACGTGACTTACACTGTGTTAAAGGTTAATTCAGAACCATTCTCAGTTGCCTGAAGAAGGAGTGGTTCGCTACTCGAGTGTGACGTGAATGCTTCGCGGGAGAGGACAAACGACGGCGGAGTAGGAGATCCGTTCTTGTAAAGGAGGAGATTTACGATATTGCGCAATTCGTAGATCTCTAACAAATCGCGCAGCCTTCATCGCCGCCTCAACTTGTAACTTAAGCGTGGAAGTCTGATTCAACGCCAAGACATTTCAATTACTATTTCGGTATTTCAAGATTCGCGGGGAAAATCGTTTATCAACTCGACGTGCACGCAGATATACATTGCATATAGAACGTACGAAATGGAGGCGGAGAAAAACGGTACGTTCGCGGTGGTTACTCTCAGACTATCAAGTAACAACAAATACAAAAGCAACGGTGCTGGATATACGGCGGAAGAATTTTTCTCAGAATTTATTACGATTTTTCTATTACAATCTCTCTTACGTCGCCTCGAACGTATTGCGCTCTCCTCCAGGCGCGGCTTGTTCGTCGACCGTTTCGTGGTTGTCTCGGGTTTCGCGGAGGAGCCGTCTCTCATGGAAAGAAGCGGTTATCAGTTTGACAGTGACGCGGTTAAAGAAGGAGAGCGAGAACGAAGCGGGCGAGAGCAGACGAGAGACCGACGCGGACGTTGAGATGGTGAGGAGGGGTTGCGAAGGCATTCAATTTCCCTCTTCTCGCGGATGGAGGGCGGCACACACCCTTCCGTTCGGAGCTGTCACTCCCCGAGAATTATGGTCGCCGAATGAGTGGCTGGGGCGGGCCAAACGTCGCATAACTTACTTCTTCTTCTTCTTCTTCTTCTCCCGTTCCTGCACTCTTTTCCAGGATGTCTATAAATACAAGAATCGAACTCGCCTGCCTAGTGCCTACTCGGAGCCTAACTACTCGAAGGCGACCTCGGAGCGTAAGCCTCTCGTTGCTGGATGTTGCTCACCGCGCGTCGTGTCGGCCGCGTGCCGGAAGGAGCGCGACGGGAAGACGATCGATCTCCGGGAGTCTTCGCGTCGCACACCGGATAGCAATGATTACAAAACTTATTTGTCTGAATGCGTTTTTTGTCGCCTCAATGAAACTCGAAGCAGTTCCCGAGTATTTTTAGCCGATATGGGTCTGGCGATGATTACCAGAAATTCTTCTGCGTAATTGTTTCCTCACCTCCCAGAGCGGTGAAAGTGAAGAGAATGAATGATGAAATATAGGGATATTATTCTCTGTAAACTTTTATATCTTGAATTGTTGTTGCATATCTCATATATGAGAGGTACATAATGCGATTTTCGATCCACAACTCGAGAGAATACTAAATGAGATATAGATACATATATATATGTAGACATATAAGTATATTAAATTTTTTTTAATATTTCTTAATTTTAATACCGTCGGTAAAATTTTAACCTAAGACTGATAACTAATACATTCAACAATCAAAGAAAACATGGTTTTACAACTTATTCTTTTTCATTTTTATAAATGTATTGAAATTAACATCGTGTTGCAAAAATTGTTCATAAACTTGCATGTTGTCCTATCATTTCGCGTTAATCGGATAATTAAGGATTTTTATTTAGTCAAAGTGAACGAATATTTTTATAAATAAATGAATAATTTTACCTTTCTTTTTATCTCATTCAAACCCGAAATCTTCGGCGCCGTTTAGAAGAAGTAGGAGATGTTTACAACCCTCTTATTTACGCCAGACATCTTTTCGATGCCAGACATCCGCGACGATGAAGGAAGCGGTCGGAAGAAAAGTTTGTGGATTTAAGATCGTTGGACGAATAAACGAGCTCGATAATCGTTGACGGTTCCGACGACGGCCCAGGAAACAGCTGTCGTTAGGATCATTCGGAGTTGAATTTTCTACGCGGATTTATCGAGTTTACCGAAGCACCGCTTCGTCTTGCCACGATTTCTTGCTAAGGAGCTGTATATCATTCGCTCGTTTCCCGAGAACCCTGGCGCGATCTCATGCTACGCCAACAGATCTACTTTGACCTCTTCTCAAGATACAACGGCCATTCTCGTTCGCGAGTGCTGCTTTGATCATCGGCAGGCCTGCGCGGATATATAATTTCAAGTCATCCCCAGCACTTATCTTTCTTCGATTTCAAATGGAAATCCGTTCTCGGTATCGTGTTAAGCGCTGTAATTATCGCGGAACGCGCGATCCACCGAGCGATAAATACGGCGCTCCGGAGTGGCGCCCGCGATGCCTTTTTCATCGTTTTCGACCAGCGCGGTTTACACGCGTTGACCTCGAAAAAAGTAGCCCCACGATGTTCAAGCGCATAATGAAAACCTGATAAACTTCAGCTCTCACCGAAAATAACGGCGCAAAAGGCGCAACACACAACTCTCGAGAGAAGGGCTCGTTTAAAACAGGCTTGTTTAAAACAACTTTTAATGACGACGAAAAGTTCAAGCTGAAAAGAGCATATCGTTGATGTGAGACAAATGATATATCAATTATATTAAGTGATAGTTATATGAAACATGCTACATGATGTTTTTTATCAGGTTTTATTCCGCTTCAAAAGTCGAATAAACTTTTTATTATAACAGTGTTTTAACTTGGGTATTTAATAATATCTATATATTTATTATTATATATTTAAAAAACTAAAAATTGTGATACAAAAATTAACGTCCATTCGGATTATCATTTAAGAGAAATTAAATTCAACCGAGAAAACGTGTTATTAGATTATTGAAGTTCTCTGAGGCATTTACACGTGTACGCGTGTCTAAAATGGACTTTACATCCGAAGTTTATATCGTTCATTTGTTCTCACTCGAGACAAACACATAATTGAAGCAATTTCCTTTATTTGCAGCACAATGCATCGCACCCCTGGGGATGGAGTCGGGCGCGATTCCCGACGCGGACATCACTGCGAGCTCCAGCTTCGATAGCGGAAACGTCGGGCCGCATCGCGCACGGTGAGTGAATTACTGATTCGTTTACGCAGCGCATATCACACACAAATCCGACGCAATACAAATCCGGAAATTTGATCATATTAGCTCCGCTACGGACCGTGAAAAACGCAACGGCGCGGCCCGTGCGTTTGCTCGCGTTGCGAGATCGACGGCATAATGCGGCGATATTCGAATCAACTTGACCATTCACCGGTTTCATATCTCGTCGAGAGCGGTGTCCGTTAACTAAAAGCCTACTCGAGATCGGGAAGTTCTCGATCTGTCTACTCGTAACTGGCTCTCGATTATAGGCAATTTAAGAATGTCGAGCGCGCGGAACGACAAGAGGCCGAAGAAGCGGAGTCATCATCCTCGTGGAACGCGATAGCGGATAGATCATCGATCTACAAGTTGAGCAATTCGACGGGCTGCGCGGGCGACACGTCCGTCATCCTGTCTGTCCTCGAGATAGTTGACGATCGACCGGGTCGACCGGTCGCACCGTATATTAATCACACCCTACTAAACCGCAACGTCTAATTCGGCTCTCGGCCCGCAATGAGGATTAATGACGCGCAGCGTCCCGCATGCAGAGCCATTTGTATCGGCCGTTCCGAAGCTCTTAGACGTCGTTAACGTGCCCCGTAGCATACTCCTTTGATTATGCGTGTCAGCTAATTACCATTCCGGCGAGACAAACGCGCGACGAGGTGGACGGACACGGACGTACGGAGTACACACAGCATGGCGAGGGACGAATGTCCAAACACAAGGAATCATCGGGACCACCTACCGCGCTAATAAACTCGCACTCGCAAGACATTAGTCGCTCCACCAGTGCCCTTTCGCCCGTAATTGAAATTCTGCTGTATTAACCGAGTCATGCGTGAATTTTCAATATTCCGCGGGATGTAATCAACTCTCGTCATTATTAATCAATCGTCGAAGCGTGAACATAAAACAGATTAATCCATGAAATTAATCGCCGCGCGGCGTATCGAGGCATAGGTAATTAGTCGATAGATAAAATAGAGATATGCGCAAGTCAATTTCGCAATCGATAACGTCACGCGAGAGGAGCCCCTTCAGTGCAACAAACGCCAATATCGCTTCAGACCGCATTGTCGACTAGAACTTCTTTGACGGCATTCTCGAGGCTTCGTGCCATGGTATTACGGGCTTCGCGGCGAATACCCTACTTACCTATCCGCTTACCATAAAATTATACTCCTATTTAGTATCTAGTAATCAGAACAGCAGTTTACCTTATAAGGTTTAACTTCAAAAATCACGACGAAATCTTACAATTCTCCAATTTGCGATACACTATCCTCTATAACAAGTCTACAAAGTATCCTTTATAGTACTTACACGTTAATCGTTTTATAGTTATTTGATATATTATAATAAAATGTATGGTGTATATATCGATGTACTCGCATAAATGGAAAAATATTATCCTCGCAAAGAAATCCTCTCGATCGTTCAACAACACCCCGACGTCGCTCGAGAGGATCTTATTCACCTTAGCAACGGATCATTTCCCTTCAGGTTCCTAAGTCCGACCTCGGAGCGACGCGCATCTCTCCAGTTCGACAAACCATTCCTCTCGATAATCGGCCCCTCCGTCTAAGGACAGTAAGGACCCGCTCCGATTCCGCCGACGTGGCAGCTCGCTGTTCAAGTCGGCGTAATCGTCCGTTCTGAGATTTATCGCGGACCAGGAGTGCCGTGCGCGTGGAATGTCTTTGATGCCCCGGACTGTATCAAAGTGGCAGCCAGGCAGTTCGAGGTCTCTTAATGGGCTATGAGTTATGATCTTTGGCGGTATGGCAGATATTGCTCCTTTCTCTTTCTGGTTCTTCTTCCTTCCCGCGTCCACGCCGTTTCTACATCCGTGCATCTCTGGCTTCCTTTTGCTCGCTCTGTGCGTTCCGCCTCTTCCTCGCTCTTCTTCCCTCCTCCTGCCCTCTCTCGCACTGTTTCACTCTGTATTCTCGTTGCCAAACCACGCTGGGAAGCGCCCTTAGACAGACACACGGCAAATCCTAGTCGCGGCCGCTTTTACTGTCTTCCACGTCAAAGCAACACTTAAAGTTCTGACACTTCAGAGAGGACGGTAGCTCACCTCTTTATTGCGCGAGAACATTTTTGCTCGTCGCGCGTACACGAGTTCCGCCGGCGGATTCATTTGGCACCGCCACCCGCTCTCTTCGGGCTCTCGTCTCTTTTTCTTTCCTCCCTTAAATTTTTCTTCGCCGAACACCCGTCCCTGTCGTGTTTCGTACAAGACGGCACCCTCGCGTCGTACGCGACGGATCCCGCCGGGGAATTCCTGAAGAAATGCTTTCATAAACTTTTCATAGTTAATAAACGCGCTCACAACAAAATTCACGTCACGATGCGTGCCATTGCTCGGTAAATATGCTTTATTAATAAATGCCTATAAAGTAATACCGCTTCGTGGATTATCACATCGAGGATAGCAGTAATTTACGACGACAGAAAGAATTCGAAGCAGATTCGCTCTCGTCGCGTCGGCTTAGTTTACGAGCCGTGGAATCGTCCACCACGTATCACGGCATGAGTATTTCATGGCCATATCGCAGACGACAGGAAAGCTTTTTAATGCCATAGACGAGCTGCCGCGAAAGGTATATGCGAATACAATTATTAGCCGGCTCGAAGTGGCTTCGCCGCCATTCCCCGCGACGGTGTCAGCTCATCTTTAATTCATGTCATCCGGGACTTGGTTCAATCGATAAATTATAATTTCATCCCGTATCGCGTTGGCGAGCTGACGGTTATCCGTCAGACACGCGGCCGATCACGTATTTATACGATTTCCTCTGAGCGCGGACGATGCCGGTGCTTCCGCTCTCGCTATTCATCCACCGCGATAACAGGGTTTTCTTATCAACTAATGTGGGCGCGAATTCATCGCACGCTGCAAATCCCAACGAACAACATTCAAAGAGATTTCAGTATTACGAGGCCGTGCTACATTCTTCCGCATTCCGCATTCAGGAAGGTTTACGTAATTTTAAAATACCGTTTCTTTAGACGTTCTTATATGAAGCTATAAACGGGAGGAATATAGCGAATCGAAATATGATAAACCTCTCTCTGAATTTACATGGAGATAAGAATGTATGAATCCGTAAAAGCGTCACGCGAGACGGGAAAGTTCGGATCGCGCGCGTTGGCGACTATTTTCCTTTTCACGAGGGATTCCCCGGAGAAGCTCTCTTTCTCCCTCGGCGATCGTAGCGCGATAAGAAAGCGGGAAAGGGAAAATAAAGGTCCCGTAATCCCAGAACAAATATTTATTCTTCCAGGCTGAAGCAGGAGAGCCACGGAGGTGCCTGGTGTCCGAAGCAGCAGATCACGGCGGAGCCGCGCGAGTGGCTGGAAATCGATCTTCACACGGTGCACACGATCACGGCGACCGGCACTCAGGGCCGCTTCGGTAACGGCCAGGGTGTCGAGTATTCGGAGGCGTACATGCTGGAATACTGGAGGCCGAAGCTGGGAAAGTGGGTTCGCTATAGGAACTTGCATGGCGAAGAGGTGAATTTTATTACTCTATTATCCCGATCCATATCTTTATATATATATATATATATATGAATAATGATTGGCGTACAGCACGTTAAACGGATGATATAATACCCTTTGTCAAGAACGATAGAAGTCCAGAATAATCGAGGTCAGGGATGTTTCGAAATAGTGCGATACAGAACGGCGTGGTCGACGTATTTATAGATTGCGAAGCAGCGGGTCAAAAGGGGCAAGATTCCCGCGCACCGACAAGACCGCGAAATTCATTTGTATATATAATCCGCGCTATCTAGAACGCGCGATTGGTTACGATCGATTTAATCGTGCGAATCGGCAGCGTTGTAGAAAGACATTTTCGCTGGGCGATTTGATTCGACACAGCGATTGCGGCAATCAAATCCGCTGGGGTTACGTACAGACGTTATAGTCACGCGGTTAAATTTAGTCGCGGGCAATACCTATACGCATAAAGCAGAGCGCGCGCACGCAGATTATTGAGAATGATTTGTAGTTGTGTCCGCGGGTGTCTACGGCGCGGCTACGGACAGTAACTAAAGCGTGACGTTAACAAGACGTAAATCTCCGATGTAATATGCCGCGCGTTGGAGAGCGTTCGGGCGCGCGGTATACGTGATGTAATTTACACAGATATACTGGTAACCGTGAACCTAAGTCTTTAATTAGCGTCGTCCGCAATAATCACATCGCTACCGGCGATCTACCCGTCCGTCTGGCGCGGCGAGAATAAATTTCGCGCTCGGCAGTCGCGACCGGCGAATTTCGGCGATTCGCGAAAGTGGTAAGATGACTCGTGGCGTACGCTCGAATAATCCATAAATCCTCGTCGTAATTTACCAGACTAGCTGGCATACCCCAGCGCCGAAATCAAGGAAACGTCCACTCTCGTGCACCTCGTAAAATCAGTCATGTCGCCGCGCGGCACGTGCCTATTTAACGCGTGCCTGCTCGCGTTTCGGCTCGCGGAAATCTATCCCGAGCGAACGACTCACGAGCCGGAGAATGTCATCGATTTCCGAAACCGACGAAAGGAAAGAGAGACGAGCGTCCGGTCGCGTCGAGGTAACTTTCCTTGGGAGTTGGCAGGCACGGTGGTACTGCGAGCTTATTTGTATAGAAGGGTGGATCAATAAAATGAGGGAAGAGAAGGTCGTGGCGTGCAGACGGGTCAGACGATTCCGGCTCACCTACATAGGCGTACCTGTCTGAATATGCGAATCCTTTGGTAGCGCGTGTATCTGACGAAGGTCGAATCCGTAGGAACGCGGGCCGAGCCACATTTGCATGCAGCCGCGAAGCGACTTGCTTTTCCTATGTACGTATTACGTGTAAGTTTCCTTAACACGAAGAAGGCTACGTACATCTGTAACGTACATCTCACATTTCCATCTACGTATGTATTTTAAGGCAAATGTATTTTAAGTTATCATCTGGTATCAAACATCAAGCTGCAGATTGTACGCATAATAAATTATTAAAAATGTGAAATCAATATAATGTATTTTGATATCGATACTGTAAAATTTATATCCTCACAAAGTTAAAGATAGTACTAGTAACAATACATGCATTTGCCTCTCAGTTACGAATTATGAGTCGTAAAATGAAAGAACGATATAACACACTTTTCTCATTTTAACAAACGTAAAAAAGATTTGGAGAGAAGTACTTAATGTAAAGATTCAGCTAATTTGTTGTACATTCTATTTCTTTCTCCTATAAAAAGAAAGGTCATAAAAATTTTATGAAGTCTCGGAATTATGAAAAACACATATTGATTTATGCGTAGCCACTAGCCATTATTTCACAGCAACTCTCAATACGATTCTCTTGATAGAACGAAAATAAATGAAATATCTGAGAAATCTCTTTCATCTTGTAACATTTGCATATCCCATATAATTCGCTTGTGGCGCGATGTAAGGTACCTGTTGGAACGGAAGGGCCCACCCAGAAAACATCGGCAGTAGGGATAAACCTGCAGAAATTTGTGTCTCTTCCTCCCGCTGTGCGCTCCGCGTTATCCCTCGCTTAATTACACCACGGGACTCGGTTTATCCAACGTATAATCTTTCTTAATAACCCGGTCCGATACGGACGACATCACCGATAGAAACAACGCAGCTGTCATCATCTATATTTTACATTCAATGATCTTGAACGCGACGACTATAAGAATATTATAGTGTCCTAAGAGGAGATAATTCTTTTTAATTTCCGATAATAGCAGATAGAGTAGATAATATGCGTTATTGCCTTGATATCGGATCCTTTGATGTCTAATTGTGTCTGATTATGAGCATATACACTACCACTCAAAAGTATTTGCCACCCCAGAAAAAATGTAAAAAATTCTAGATTTTTGTAGTGAAAAAGTAGATGAGATTATTGCATGGCATGTACTCATTGTTACCTTAAACAAAACTAATGTTATGTTGGTATCTCTTACTTCTTAACTTGATGTAATTATTTTGCGTACGGAAAATCTCAAATAATAAATAATTTTTCGAGATCATCACGTTGGTATGTATTTAGAAGCCAAAAATCAATTACAAAATTAATCAACAGAATGCCAAAACTATGCAAGGCTGTAATAAAAAAACGCGACGGCCAAATGTTACTTTTTTATCAAATCATTGTTTAATATTGTTTAAATAACATGTAATTACCTAATATGCAATAAAGACATGTAGAAAATCTCTCGAAATTTCTTTAAGGTGGCAAATACTTTTGAGCGGTAGTGTACATAATAGATATTCAGTATTGGCAGTAATGCTATCACAAAAATCCCTGTAATGTATATCATATAGGTATAAATCCGCATAATCATCGTGTGTCACCGAAACTTTCCATTTAAATTAAGCCGTAAGATGTCTTATCCCTCATGATCTTTCCACGACGACGCGTAGCCATCAACACCGCCTCTAAGACGTTCAGCTACCAACGGTAGCAGCCTACCGCGACCGATCCACACACGAAAAAAACAGCATGCACAAAACATTAACATAAAATGGGTGTTGCTATCCGCCACGCCCTCGCACCACTTCGAGTCGCTCCTCGTTGGAATTTGCCTACCCACGAAAAATGACGAGAAACTGCGGCGACGCGACGGTCGAGGAATAATTTGAGAGACGATCGTTCGCCTCGGCGCGGCGCGGCGCCGCGGCGTGCTTGAGAATTGAGAAAAGTCTTTCACGACAAAGCAGACCGACGTTGCTCGGGCACCGGCCCTGCGACGCGCGTGGGCGCAGAAGATAAATATCAAGATTACTTATTTTTCTCGACGCACGTCTCAACGGCTCGTAAATGCCGTCGTAATTTGGCCTCGTCGCTCAGTGCCGCTCGGCTCTTTCGGGAATTAAGATTCGCCGCCGCATCGGGGACCGCACGCGAAACCGGCCGCCGAATTGTGAGTCATCTTCATAAAAAAAATTCGATAGTGCAGCTGGTCGCGTCGCATCGTGCCAAACGTGCCGCGAGTATAACGAAATCTGGGTTATAAAGTAAGAAAACGCGCGGTATAAATGGTGGTACTAAATATCCAATGTACTTTTCAACAGCCAAGTCGAAACATCTCGATGGGGATTCTTCGCCAAAAAATACAAAACTATAATGCACATTGTAGTATATGAATATTTAAAGGAAAGATATATCCTACGTATCAAGGAATTCTAAAACCTTATCGTTTTCCTGCATGATTTTTTTAAGTATTTAACATTCCATGTACAAATATTCCACAGTAAATTTCGCGGTGTATTAACACAAAGTTTAACCCCTTCTCGCTTTCCGACGTGCGAAAATAACACCAGATACAATCATCGAGGAGAGAAACAGGATGCTATTACATACACTCGGCAAAGCTACACACGTAACTGTCAACCTCCGGAAACGCCCACTATGTGGTTCCGTCGCCTAGCAGAAAATTTCTCACGTGTCAGTTCATTGTATTTGCCCATCCGACGCCTTGGTACTGTCCGTTTCAATGTGCTAAACATCAGGTACCGCGTCGCGGCGCAAATAAAACGGTGTCAGCTACCGGTCCCAATTACCGCGCCACCCAGCGCGGAACGTGCCGGTTCGCGCGGTCACGAGAACATCTTTAAACGCGTTTCCCATCGTGCGATCGTGAGTTCACTTTTTTCTAGTGAATAGAAAAACCAAAAGGACACAAAATAGAAATAGATCCGCAAAAAGACGAGTGTATGGCTAACTGAATTATTCATTGTTAACCCTGACACTTTTTGGCAATCCAGCTGGGTCTCTCGAGATTCGCGAATAAATCGTAAAACAACATCAAATACATCTTTAAAAAAATGCATTTATAGTCAGTTATACAATGCATTGTAACATTTCAAGAAGGAAAAACATATCCAAATTTGTGGAAATTATTAAAGTATTTGATGAGAGATGAGTTTCGTTTCTTGAGACTTAATTATCGCGTTTATTTTCCGAAGCACGTAATTGAAATCACTTCAAAAAATTTCTACGTATTCATTTTCTACTATAAGATATGTGATAGCTTTATAATGGCGGGTAAAGCATAATGTCCCCCCCCCCCTTCCTACTCTTGATAATTTTTTTTTAAGTGAGCGACAAAATTAGGCAGTTTAAGTTAAGTTGTCATCAAGCGCGTATTATGCATTCCTAAATCGTTTTATTAAACAAATCTTTTGTAATATTTGATACCTTCTTTTACTAACCACACATCCTGATGTATAACTACAGATGAATGTACGTAATTAAATTTAATCATGGTATATGTTGTGCGTAGAATCGATTAAGCGTATTAAAATGATTAAAATCACTATATAAAATAGAACCTGATCCGATGAACACTATTTAATGCCCGACGAGCATAGGCATAACAGGGAAAAAGGAACAAACGTGGAAAGGGTAAAAATAGAAGATAAAGAAGTGTTTGCACCTGTCGGGCTCGCGATGGTGATGGTTACACGTAACCGGCCATACGTGAGAATTTCGTGCGAGCGAGTCGAGAGACGCTGGCGAGCTCATAAGTGGAAAATAAGAGGTCCTTTGTTCCGAAGGGCCTCTTCCCTCGACGACGCCGTCCGAGAAATTCCCGATCCTCCCCGGCGATATACGTTTCGACGGTCGACCGATCGAATAGAACGAGCCTTGTTCTATGCGAGAGAGCGCGCCAGGCCTGAAATCACGCAGCGCGGAAATACTATCGGTGTAGCGTGGCGCAATTTATATTGCGCACTGGCGAAAAATTTCGCTATCTCGCCGCCTGAGAATGTCCGTAAATGAGGCAAGGGTCAAGATTTTACACGGGCGCTGATTTATCTCAGGCGTCGCGTCGGACGTCGCAGAATCTTGCATCTGTTTATTCACCGATAAAGTTAGCATGACGTGCGCGTAGCATGAATGGTATCATTTAAACATACCATATGATGTATTTCATTCTGCCAATCACGATCTAATACACATCTATATATCGCCTGCGTGTATAGTAAGTTTGAATAGCTTGCGCGTCGAACGATAGATCTATCAATAGTCAATATGATCATCGTTATGCATCCCGATATATAAAGCAGTCAGGTCTCTATAATTAAAAAAATTCAGATAGACGGAAAAAATATTCTCTTGAAAAACCACGTTCGACAATATTGACGCCAATTTCCAATATTCCGTTTGTTCAGGTTATCCAAGGGAACAAGAATACCTACCTGGAGTCGAAGCACGAACTGGACCCATCAATATGGGCGAGCAAAATTCGTTTCCTACCCTACAGCTACCATCGTCGCACCGTTTGCATGCGCGTCGAGCTCTACGGCTGCCCTTGGAACGACGGCATCGTCTCCTACTCGATGCCCCAAGGTGACAAGCGCAACAATTGGGAATTCTTCGACGCGACTTACGATGGTTATTGGGACGGACAACTTCTTCGCGGTTTGGGACAACTGACAGACGGCAAGATTGGTCCGGAATCCATTAAAATGGGTTACTATGACAACTACGACAGAAGTCAGGGATGGGTTGGCTGGAAGAACGACACGAGGTCCGGACATCCGCTCGAGATCAAATTCGAATTCGACCACGTCAGAGAGTTCTCGGCCATTCACATCTACTGCAACAACCAATTCACTAAGGATATACAGGTAACATCTACTTGACATTTTACGATTTCATTCTAGTCATAACATCTTGGCAGATGTGTTGTGATCCATTTTGATGGATGCTCATGGGAAGAAATTATAGCATATATATAGTAGTTTCCCCCTTGCTTTCTGTGCTTTTTGTTCATGGGGAATACACATAGCAGTTGCCAGTTGCTACGTGTGTGGACCAACAGCTTAACGTCTCTTCCGAAAGACGGAGCCCAGTTTCTCCGCATGAGAATCCCCTCTTTATTTCTCATACGGGGGAGGGGCAGTTTGAAATATAAAAATTTCTGTGATCAAGTGGATTCGAACCCGGTTCCCCGTGGTTACGAGTCTGGCGCTCTACCACTAGACCACACTGCCACCTCCGTATTTTACGATTTACTGTGTAACAAAAGATTTTTAAAGTTATAAATTTATAATAATACAGAGCCGCGCGTAAATTGAATCATCGTGCATATACTTATATTTTCCCAGAAATATTTTTCTTATCAATATCTCTTACTTGTATACCTACATTTTTTAAAGTAGTAGAAAAATCTGCTTAAAATTGATTTTATGATTGATGGTCGATTTCGAGATTCGTATCTGTCACTGCCATTAGCTATTACGTATGTCCATTTATCACATCTCGCTATAACCTTCGAGATCGAGGAGATAACCGTGGCGAGACCTTATTTGTACGATAATAAGCGAGGAAAACTATAAACGGATATGCGTACGGTATAGAGAGGAAATTGGAATGCCTCACGGCACTGACTTGTCGGTGAGAACGAAACGGCTGCTGAATAAAGTAGGCGGCTGGCGAAGGACGGAGAAAAAGGCGTAAAAAGGAAAGACGGACAGTCGCGGCAAAATGTGCGCGAAGATCCTCCGCCAGCCTTTAATCCACATCCAGAGAATAAAAAAAAAAAGGAGAAAGAATCCATGGGGTTGAGGAGACGGTATACGGCATGAAATCCAGTTTTCACGTTGGAGTCAAGGTCGGACGTAGGATGGGTAACGAGGCGCAACAACGGTTAGCCCCTGGGTTCGGCTGAAACGGACGGAAGGAGAAAAAGGAAACGACTCGCGGCCTGCTGGATCCGCGTTTCGCTTCAAGCGACGGCGCGGTGGCCGTGGCTTTGCCGGAGACGTCAGTTTTTCCGTAAAAATTTTTCGCCCCCACGGTCTCTTTACGCCTGAGTGTTTACATAATGGCTCGCTGAACACTCGGCTAATAGCAGTGAGATGTATTTTAATAAAATAATTCGGCACTTAGATGCTCGAGATAGCGAGACATAATTTCAAGAAAAATTACTGGGCTCTAATAAGAACTAAACGAACCAATTGAAAATAATTTGTGAACTACAGCGGAATGATATTTCAACTTTGATCAATAAATTGTATCAGTCGAGGCTAAATTATATTGGAGTTAATGAAATGCTAGATGTAACGCGAAATGAGAAAGAAAGCCTTGTTTAGAATCTATCAACCTCTTGAACTTCACAGGCGACATAAATCTTTGCTGTAGTTATCGAAATTTATTCGAGTCAATCGCACGGGCAGTATCAAGAATAAGTCTGTCAAGGTTTGTTGTAGTTATCTTAATCCTGCACCCAAACTAAAGCATTCCCAGACAGCACGAATGTACAAAATCGGGACATAACATGTCTTAAAGACATCTTTAAGACGTCTTTTTTTAGACGTCTGGGTTGTTAATGATCAATCAAGAATCATTGAAGACAATTTTCATAAAGGAGACATAATCAAAAAGTACACCTGCGAATTAAATTGCGAATTAAATCTGTAAGCTTGTCATGGTGAAAGCTCATGCAAGTAAAGTTAGTTAATACACGTGCTGTCAACAGTTACGTAATTCTCGCCACGCACCGGGAAAGTTACGAAACTTAATACGCGCGCTGGTTAACCAGGAAAATTTTGCGCCCCATCATCATTCCGCGCGAGAATCCCTATATAATAGGCCACGAAACACTCTCCTACCGGTATCAAGATTTATCTGAATGGAGCGCCTCATTACCCGGCTCGAGCCCGATTGTGCGCCCGCGATCGAGCGAGCTGGAGAACTATGGGGCAGGCCGACGACGAGAGGCAGTCAAGGCTGAGGCTACGGCGATTCGTGAGGGAGACCAACGGAGGGTTTCGCGGGATAGAGACGGGAGGAGATGGAGATCCGACAGAGACGAATATCGAGAAGAGAGCAGGATGCGACGTTCTTTCTCCCCTTCCCTCCCGAGTTCTCTCTTTTCTCTCTCTATCTCGTACGTACAATGGTAGTAAGCAACGGGCGGGAGAGCAGATACGCCACGTATTCAAATACAATACCGACAGTCTGGCAAGTCGGCAGTTCGGCGAATGCGAGCTGCAGAGTGGCAGAAGCTACCCCTAAACGACCTCTCCTATTAACAAGCGCGCGCTCGCGCGGATAGGACACGTCTCCCGAAAGACAGCGCTTCAAAGCATCGCCAGCTACTACCCACCTCCCCACCCCCCCCCCCCCCCCCCCCCACCTCCCTGTCTTTCTCTCCACGGCTTCGCGGCTGCCACTTCCTCTACGTCGACTTCCTCATTCTCCCGACGCATCCGCGGGCGGTAGGCTTCAGTACGTCGAAAATCCATACAGCCTCCGTCTTTGGGTCTAAGGGAGTTAGATAATCTCGGCTTTGTAATCTTCGTCCCTAACTCCTATGCTGTCTTAGCTTCGTACCGTTTCTCCCTCTCTCCTTCGCCCGCTCCCTCTGTCTTTCGTCCGTTTCACACGGCTTGGATTCTCCTCGCTGAATTGTCTTACGCCTTCGAGGGATGAAATTAGCATTCCACGCGTCCTCGCTCGCTCGGAACGTATTCGTGAGATACTCCGTATTATCGAAACCGTCGATGTCATCCCGGAGCGCGCCGTTAACTAATTATCTGTTATACCGATGGTAATAACGGCGATAATACTGATTACGTGGACGTAATCGAGTGTCTGTGGTGTGTGTAGGTGGGTATGCTTCCGATCAAATTAATTCCGCACTGCAGCTCTGAACACATAACGCTTTATCCGATCGAAATCGCGTGCGGTAATCAGGCTCGATAGTTCAGAATGGCTCCCCTCATTACAGAACGCCGCTTATAAAAATATTAATGCGATAATATTGTATTTTTATTTTTTTTTTTTATGCTTCAGATATTCTCCGAGGTCAGCGTCATGTTCAGCATCGGCGGCAGGTACTACACGGGTGATCCCATCGTGTACTCCTACATGGAGGACAAAATCTTCGAGCAACCCAGAAATATCACAATCAAGCTACACCACCGGATCGGCAAGTTCGTCAAATTGAGATTCAGCTTCGCCTCGCGATGGATTATGATCAGCGAAGTCACCTTTGATTCCGGTGAGTTGTAACGCACGGCTTCTGCAGTTTTCTCTACTTTCACAATTTACCTTCGTAGTTCGAATAGAAAGTTCGATGTTGTGACAACATTTATCGACTCGCGTATGTCTAACTAGACACGCAATTTCTTTGGGAAGATCGTAACGTTCGAAATTTTTTCTGTGCATGAAACGTAAGAAATGACGGATATGTATATATTAATATTCTGCTTAATAAATGTACAGTTAAAGTTCGATAAGAAAATATTTTTAATATGAACTGAACATAATAAAAATAAAAAATATTAATATTATTATAAATAAATAATTTAAATAATTACAATTTATATAAACAATCTTAACGTGTAATTTCAAAAATGTAAAAACGATTTATCATGTTATTATCTACTGATATAGAGTCAGTGTTACTGCCTTACATTTTGAATTAATGAACGTCGTCAAAGTTAGCGCCAGAAAATACTGTACTCAGCAGCACGTGTTTCTATCGTGTTGCAGACATCGCTCACGGTAACTTCACCCCAGAAACGCTGCCCACGACCGAGGCACCGCGATTGCGGGATAGAACTTTGACTCGCGACAATCCGCTGCAAGCCGAAGTTCCGGTAGCTAAGCAGGACGATCCGACTTACATGGCTGTGATCATTGGCGTCTTGACCGTCGTAATTCTGCTGCTGGCGGTCGCCATATTCCTAATAGTCACGCGTCACAGACAGCGGAAGAACTTTGCCAGCCCTCTGGGCGCCAAGAGCGCGATTCCGACGGGCAATCATCAGCATCTGTCGCCGGAATCCGCGTACGGCACCACGGAGAAGGATCCCTCCTTGATGACCTACCGGGTCGAGGAACTCGACGACCGGTACGCCGGCACGAAGCTCACGACCCTACCGCGAGATCTCAATGATCGTCTTTTGGGCGATGTCAGGCTTGACGAGTACCAGGAACCCTTCCACGAGAACAAGTATCGGGAATCTCCTCATGCGGCGTACTACGGATACAGCACGGTTGTTGTAGACAACAAGGACCTCCACGACAACGTCGAACAGTCTGGTGAGTCGAGTTCCTTCAACTTCTTCAGCATGGCCGCGGTGCTTCAGACCTTCAGAGTACAATTACGAAATAGACGAAATAGCCTAACTGTACCGCGCCCGCGCGTTACTTAGTTTAATAACCTTTTGTATTTGCACGCGATCTCTCAAATACCTGCAATGTTTTACCTGATTCGCGATCCTCAAATTTATCGGATATAAATCATATAATAATAAATAATGTCGCCTGAAAAAAAGGGCGTTTTACTCGCAGGGCAGTGAAAAAACATATTTTTTGCTGCACAGATGCTACGTATGATTATGCAGTACCAATGCCCGTGCCTAGTGTAAGCAGCGATCAAGATAGCGTGTTCTCGAAATCGTCCTCCAGAGGTAGCGCAAAGGTGAGACATAAAAGCATTTGTCACATTGAGAATTAAAATCTCAAGTTGAAATACCTTCAATGATAAACTTGCGATTTCTTTCGCATTTAATATAAATATGAATTTGACATAACTTGAGTCTCTCGTGAAAATTGAAATGACATTAACGATATTCTTCATAACAATTATTTAAAAACTAATAAATTACAACAAAGATTAGAAATGTGTTCCTTTCCTTGCTATTTTTGAAGCGAAAGCATTTTTTCTGTGAAACGTGTTTGCCGGACACACGAAGGCGTTAACGTTTCATGTGCTTTTCCGATGCATTAGGCGTGCTTGCAGAGCTTTTTTCCGCCGCCTCCGCCCCCGATGAGCGCACCACCTCTTCGAGGCTCCAACAACTTGACGTACTCGAATCCACCGAGTCCGGAACCAGTTTGCGAGCGTGAGCGCAGAAGTAGTAAGCGCCGCGAGCACTCCTTGCACAGATACGCGTAAGGACTTCTTGCAGCCTTGCGGGATATTCATGAAAGGCGAAAGGATCGAAGGTATGATGGATTCTTCGTTACTGCAAGCAACGAGATCGCGTGATCGAGCGAACCCTCCGGCACTGGCTCACCTTCCAAGAATTCTGTTCCATTTTACATTTCAATAAGTATAATTTCTTAACTTTTGCAATCGGTTATTTTCGAAATTCATATTTAAATTATATTCTTGCGCTTTATTATGCCGTGGTAGTAAAGGATATACGCTTTCCATTGATCCAGTTTCATATTTTTATACCATAATTTCAGTTTTATCGCGCTTTTGTTTAATAGCAACTCAATGACTATTCATGAGTACGCTATTGTCAACTACTCAAATTAAATTGTCGTCTCTTGACGTGTCTCTTCTCTTTGTAAAAAAATGTTGATAGAATTAAATTATTCACACGCGTGGTCTTGAATTTCGCAAAGCGTTCCACACGCTTTACCCCATACGCGCATTTTACAATATTTATACGCGTCGGAAGGAAGGAGCGCAAGCATGGAGCAGAGCTAAAATAGCGCCAGTGCCGTGAGGGCACTATGAAAACACGCGCGCTGTTAATCCCGAGGTAAAGACCGGTGGCAAAAGTAACACGTTGTATATTTCGAAGTAAACGCTGTGAGCGACCGCGCGGCGAAAGGGGTCGTAATCCTGCTTGTTACAACGACGATATTTTTTCCCCCGAGTTTAGCGCATCGCGAGAAAGAAAAAAAAAAAAAAACGACGCGATCGCGGCGCGGTCGCGTCCGTCGCGCAACAGACCCTCTTCTCGACGAGCACTGCCATCGACGAATTACGAATTTTCCCAACATATTGTAGGCGGCAATCTCGAGCACGGTCTTTTTAGGGGAGATTCGACCTACGATTCCTACGGATAAGTATAATCTCGTAATCGAAGTTGTATTAAATTGGCATATCAGTTTTTAATGTGTAAAGTGACCTCGTGCAAAACGACTCTTCCGGAAAATTCGCTCGCGGGATTCACGAAAATTGACAATGTGAAAATCGCGATGTATTACCTCGCGACGTTTTTCAAATGTCCGCGATTTTCATATTACCCATTGGGAGAGTCAAGTCTCAGCATCGTCTGTCGCGTTTCGGCGTTTTACACTGCCAAGTCTCCTCCACACTCGAAGTGGAATTTCGCGAACGTGATGTAACTTACGACGTTGCGAAATGCCACTTCCGTCCGTCAATCTCTCCAAGTGGCACGGGCAAACGATGTGTAACCGTTACGGAGAATATATACACACGTCAACGCGCGCGGACGAATTTCCAAGGAAGAGTCGCGCGTTAATGATTTGGTCTGTTCGGCGCGCATGTGCAACAAGATCGAGCTCGCTATCGATCCAGGAGGAAACGCGCGCGGCAAAGCCAGGGGAGGAAAAAACGAACCGGGGAGGCCGGATGAGATATTTATCCGATGGCGCCGAATCGTTACGTCGGGTCGAAGAGATAATTAATTACCGGCTTGATGGAATAAGCGGGCGTTTCAATTATTCGCGCGCACGGACGTACGTCAGGCGGCGCGGACGCGACGCTTGACATCGGGGAGAAAAAAGCCGCGACGAGATCGGCGCAACGATATTTAAAGGAGCGAACGATAGCGAGCTTCGATCCCGCCTCACACAAGACTGACGTCACATAAATAATTCAGTAACCCGACCTGCGCGCCATGCGCGCGCACGTCGTATTATTTATTGTCCCGTGACGAATCTTTAATTTATATATACATATATATATATATATACATACGAAAAAATAAAAATATATATAGATATATATATACAAAAAAAGGTAATACGTATTATCGTACGACGACGAATTTTAAGCATATAATAGATTGTATAAGCCCAACTTTATTTCTCTATCTCTACCAACATCGCCTTCATGCAACGAGGAGAATCGAGAATTACCAGCGTTAAGGAACCGACAATACAGGGATGAGACAACAATAACTACATGTGTACGTAATTGAACAAAAGAGAGAAAAAAAAAAAAAGCGTATAGGAGGATTCGAGATATCGGGTGCGCAAGGATGAGAGAGACCCTCGACCACATTGTGATATATAATGAAAAAGAGCCCGGCTCTCGCGAGTAACATATATATATAGGCACGTTATATGCTTAAGCGTGTGCCCCTTGCGCGCGGTGGAGCTCTCCCTTGAATTTCGCCCTGAAAGAGCAGCCGTAAAGTGCAGCGACTCTCTTTCTCTCTCCTACGGTCGACGAACGGCGATGGCTGGGTGCACCTGTGTGCGCGGCGCGAAATTTATTATCGGTTTAAATATCTGACGTGGAACGTGGCATGAAATTTAAGGCTCGTACGGCGTTTTTACCGCGAGCCGTTCAAATAGCGTTCCCCCGTACGATTATTTGATCGTCCATTGACCGCTGCACTTTCCTTGATTACCGATCGTAATCTATTAAGCTCAATTTTTCTCTCATTTCATCGGACCGATCGGTCGTCTCCCTCCCCCCAGCAGCATCGCTCTCTCCGGGTCTCGAGCTCTCGTGATCGCACGTCCCGAGGCCGAAACGCGCGATGCTAATTGACATTCCGCTATTTTTATCTCAACAACCGAACGAGAGTGATATACGCGCGCGTATCGGTTTCTCGATTAAGCGTGAGACAGTTTGGCTCGTCGAGGAGAAATTTAATCGAGCGTTCCCCCGCGCAGGGTCGCGCCCCTTCGCGGCAAAAGCGGCGCGGCGCGTAGCGTCTACAACGATTGGAACATTGCTATGTATATTTAGTGTTTAATCGATATCGTAGGATGTTAGGAAATTTTAAGAGAAAACTAACAGTGACAGCTTCGAACGCTTCTCGAGTGTAAATATTAACCGTTAGGGACCTCGTACCATATACACACACTTTCTTCAAGCGCCTTAAGTTGGGGGGGAGGGGGCACCAAGCAAATAATTTTGTCGCAATAATAATCGTCGTCTTTTAGGGGCGGGGGATATCACGTGCAAGCGGTTATCGTTATCGTAATAGAGCAACGGCGGACTGACGACAAAATGGCCCGCGTCGCCTTTTAAAGGTCCACGTGAGCGCGATCTTCGATTTCGCCGCCTTTTAAGGCCGAGATCGGCATGGTCGTGCTCGCCTGAGTTTCCTCTTCGTCGACGGCTCTCGATAATTTTCTCGTTCAGCGGCACCGTGATCGATTCGCCGAGCTATCGTTACCACGGCACGGAAAATTCGAGTACCTACCCTGAACCCTCTCTCGTACTTCCAGCCGCTGACAGTCCGCTTCTGGCAATAATCGTCAATTTGTCTTAAGCGAACGTGAAACGTGCACCGTGCGCGCTCCGCGAGACGCACGTTGAGCAGCTAGCAGGCGAGCTAGATCAGTAAGATTGGTAAGAGCGAGAGAATGATAGCGAGAATGTAGCGGAAAGTTAGTTTGTCTTAAAAAGAAGTTGCGCGAGTTAAGGGAGATCTTCTCTCCGACGAAGGAAACGATAAAGATGACGAAGGAAGACACTTTCGTATCTGCTCACGGCGTACTTCGTAGGGGATATCTTATGTCGCTTTTATACTTGTCTGAAACCGCACAAGCTGCCGACAGTGCCAGTTAATGTTCTTCTATTACGACGCGATCGTTTTCCAGACTCATCTGTAATTTTGTCGCCACTTTTTCACAACTTCTCATTAACAGTTTTATACTTTTATATGGTGTCTTTACTTTTCAATATCATACGTTTACCGAAACTTATCACTTTCTTAACCGTAGCTAACAACACTTATTTTCGAGTTTTTAATTCGCCACACTTCGATCCGTGAGACCGCTCGACTTTGTCGCACACATTGTCATTTTTATTTTAATTAATATTTTTAAGCTTGTAATATATAGGAATTGGAAATACAGAGTCTGAATAAGATGTTTATGATAATATTAAGTAAAAAAAAATGATTTGAGTTTAAACTGAACTTATTATAACAAAAAGATTGCAAGAAAAAATGAGTGCTTTCGGAAAAAATTCTTTGCAAATTTAATTTAAGAAAAAAATAATGTTTATTCGATGTAGCGGATACCTGATACTTTAAAAAGAACAGTATACCATTATTCGTCCCAAAAAGTATTAATTTAGTCATTTGAATTGCCATTTGAATTGCAATTTAGACAAAGAAATAACGAGTAAATACAGATAGTATAAAGTAAAAAGCTGTATAAATTGAAAAAATACAAACTTTTTACTTTTAGCATGACTTCACATCAGGCATAGATATTAAATATTTGGATTTGCTAAAAAAATATTTTTAAAAAAACTTACTATTTCTTTAAACACAAATAGTGTGGAAAACTGGAAAACCGAAAAACGTTCAGCGGTCCACTGGACCGGAATATGGCGAATTAAGGTTAAGCAAATTACTCTGACAATGAGCTAAAAAGAGAAGTTTCGACTTTAGTCTACTGCTCTCTTAATATAAAACAACCAAACAGTGCGAACGGCGATTGTTAAAGACAATGCGTGTAGATTATCCGAGCTTTCGTGTACCACCAACGTACAAAGACCCCTCGAGGACGTGAATAATGGCATCTAATACCGACCGGCCGGCCAATCCGTTAGAACTAGTTCGAGCAGAACCGGATGCCATTATCTACCTCCTAGGAGTCAATTGGACATGGTCATAATTTTGAGTTATTCTCGTCAGCAACAAGAAGCGTTAATAATCTCGGGGCGTAAAGGGGATTCTCGTTCTCGCGGATCGCGCCGCGCATGTTACACAAGCTAATTCTTATCGCCGCTCTCATATAGCATCGGAACGGTGATAGCACTGTCTTGCCTCTTGGCACCGTACGGGTTCCTTGCCCCCGGTATACGTATTCTTACGCCAGTCGTAAGTTTTCTTCCGGCCGCCGCGCCGCGCCGCGCCGCGGCCGTGTCGAGGGCGATACAACGATACGGCCACGGCTCGTCGATATAACCGAGATACGACACGATCGGTTCTGCATCGGTACGTACAATGTGCACAGGAACACGGCGCGGCCGGTGCGACCGGGGAAAAGTCTCGGGCATAAATCACGCATGCAGCCCTTTTTCTATCTGACATGAGAAATGCGGGAAGAAGCTCCGGTTGAACCGACGACACGGGGTCCGGCGGAGCTCGCGGCAGACGAAAAGGGGGGAAACTGGCCCATCTTTTATACGACGACACATAAGTGCGTACGCGTACATGCGACTCTACGAGGGAGCATGAAAAAAAGAAAAAAAAAGGAAATGAACCAACCTGAGAGGTCGCTTGATCGATCGGCCTTCGGAGCTGCATTATGCTCGCGGGCATATCGCAATTAATACTGTTTACGAGTAGTGCCGAGAGAACCTGCATAAAAATTTATTCACGTAATTATCCTTAATTAAACGGACAAGTTTCATGAAATAAATTGATATAATTATTTCTCTTTATATTCGTGCCGAAAGTGCTTTTAATGCGTACGATAAGCTCATCGACGCGTTATTTGTTATCTCGCAATTTTCATGAAGATATAATTCTTATATGATTATACGATTGCACGACGAATTCGACCACGTATGATTTTTATACGAAAAACTTGTCGAGAGCGGACACCGTGTACATAAAAGATCGATCGTGTAATACCTCGCGTCTGGCTGTATACTATACTGTATTGTAGAAAGTCGTAGAGAGAGCGCGGTGAGCAGATACGACGACGACAAACGACAACGATGATGGTTTATCAATAGATTTAGCACAAGCGATAATAGGAAACTTTCCGCCACCCCGAAGGTATTAAACGCGCCGCATAATCTCTCGATGTATATAGCGACTGTAATTTATACATACATATGTGTAAACGTATTATAAATACGCCCGTCGATGCGCGGGAGCGACCATTTGTATATATCTGTATTATATATCGTAAACGAGTGCGGAGGGCGGTACCATTGTGAGTGTAATTATATTGATCAATAGCATAACGCGAGTACCGGATGCATATTTGATATTTGTGTGCCTGTATCCTTTTGTATGCTATCGAGATAGATAAAAAAAAAAAAAAAAACTATACATATTATATTGTATTAATTGCGACGTAGACGACTACGAAGTGTGTAACGTAAACGCATACAGTACACGAACAACAAGAATACATACACGCATGCGTACACAAAGTCATACACACAGATACGTCGGGCTAACTGGCCGACAAATAAAATAAAACTTTTAGCGAAGCGAAGATGACTTTGATTTTTTTTCGTAACCTTGGAAAAATTATTTTACTCCCTTATCGTCAGGCTCTTTTGCCAAACGGAAAAATGTAGTTCCTACAATCTTATCTGACACTTCTAAAAAATTTCTGCATATAATATCGTGCGTCAATCTTGATTACGAGAATATAATTATTTCAGTTTCAACAATTGCGTTATCGTATAAATACAATAAAGAATTTTCAGACTGCAACGAATATTCGTCGAGAGCCAATTATCTAGGTAATTACAAAATAATCCAATGACTAGTACGCTTAATTGGAAATCTCTAGAGGTTCCATAAATACTCTTTTATCTTAATAAATGAATATACATTGAAAATACGAGGCATTGGATACTTAAAGCCAACTGGGATCTGCTGAATCTGTTTATTAGCTATTCTGTGAAGTGATTTATATTTCTATCTAGCGTTCTGAAAATTCAGATTAATACCAGCAACGTATTTCAAAAAGCACCAAAGTGCAGGTTACATTAAATTACATTACAGTAAACAATTAGTAGAATTTTAAATTTAGTTTTGGTCATAATATAGTTGTGCAATAATTCAGGTGAGAAGTTTATTAGCTTTTTTCGTTTTTTTCTTTTGACATTTTAATTAAATTAACCGACACATTTTTATGTGACTTTAATAAGTTATTCTCAAATTGGATTAATTTTCAAAGGCAATAACCATTATTGTTTTAGTAACGAGTACACGGGAATATACACGGTAAAAACTTTTATTTTAGAGGTTTTACAAACTGCCTAACGTACCCGCGGCCGCGTACAGGTCACGTCACGCTGGGCTTTCGCAGTGTCTGTCGTCCTTTCATCGTACTAATTTGGCACCGTCAACGACGTCATTTGTCATTCTAATGGCCAGAACGACGACCGCGTTTTTAATGACTCGAGGGTGAGAGCGGCACTCCGTGCGTTCCCTTCCATTTCACCACCCCCCATTCTCTTTTTTCGCAAGTTCCTCTTTAATTTGCCCTCGACACGCTGCTTTACGCTTTATCCTCCAACTTCTCCCCTCCCCCCTCTCTCTCTCTCTCTCTCATTGTCTCTCTTGCTCGCTCGCTGGCTCGTCTCCACCCTTCCTTATCCATTCAACCATTTTCTTTCAAGAAAACGTAATGTAAAGCCGAGGAAAAGGCTCATACCTCTTCCCCTCCTTACCCTTTCTCTTTGTATATATACTCTTCCTTCCCGAGTTCGTATTTTGTCTAGCCAGTCGTATCTTAAAGCTTAGATGCATAAAAGCATCACATTTTGCCATTGTATTTCTTCGTCCGTAATACTATTTCAATACATTGCAATACCTTATCGTTTTATCTCATTACTATCGTTGATTTTTCTGAACATGTTCCAAATGTGTTTCACAAATATGTCTATTCTCTCGAAGAAAGATTAATATACAAGAACACATTTTTAACAATTTATACTTTAATAAAATATATATATAATAGATATGTATATAAATAAATATATATAAATTATAATAAAATCATCGATATTGCAGTTATAAAGGTGAGTACTTTCAAACTATTAATTAAGCATGTTTTTAATTACGTATTTCATACAATTTATGCGCCTTTGCCGTTCATTATCTTGTTTTCATTAAGTACACCACCAAATACTAAGCAAGCTTTCTCTTTTACGCTCTAAATATGACAATACTTTAAGAAATTCAATACATTTGAAATAAAAAGAGGCGAAAGGAATGATCATTTGGAAAATTTAACTGCTGCTACGGGAAAAATAAGTCATGATCGAGTACATTTACCTGAGGAAGGAAAACGCAAGGTGAGTTCGCTAATGCTTTTTGTAAACGTCCTTGTAACCGCTGATTATTGTTTCTCATCCATCAAAGCGTTACCGCTAAGTGTTACGACGACAAATACGTCGTCTCGCCCTCGAAAATACTGCTGCATCACATTCCGAAATTACGGCCGAATCCTACGCAAGGGGCGGCACGCACGGAGGAGTTCCTTTGTGCCATGTTGTGTTCCGCACTGCCACCGCGGTTATCGTCCGCCCTAATTTGGACTTCGATTAGGTTCACCTACCACTTACGCAGTTGGCGCGGGGTACGGGCATCTTTGTTCACAGGGACGCGCATACATATTACCATATCCGATCGAAAGCAAAAGGAACATCGATATGAAAGATCATTGGTTTCTCATTTCGTTTGCATGTATAACAAAATTTGCTGGCTGAAGACGACAATCTGGAAAGGTCGCGATATTATCTTTATCACAGTAAATATGATTTCAGTACTGAATTAAACGGTGGTAATCGTGCGCGCGAGTTTCCCCTCGGAATTTCGTATCTCCATTCGCGATACGACAATTGTTTTCGCTGCGTCTCGTAACTCACAACAGAAGCGGGGATTGTATCAAACGCTACTCTCTCCGCGTGCGTACGTTGCCTCTCAACGCTGCGATAATTGTTTGTGATCACGCGTCGCGATTAGGAGAGAAATTTCGGCTGCGCGGGCTCGACCGTGACGATATATATTCTGGCGGTTGTCGCCGCGATAAACCGGGGGGTTTGCTGTAGCCGCAGGCTAGTAGGTAGGTACCCACTACCCGCGCGTCGAAGTAAATCCATCCCTGACGTCGGCCACGGCGGAACTTTGCCGACCGGATGCCGAGCGTGGGGCTCGACAATCGCATGCTCCTGGAATTCTGTGCGTGTAGGTGCGTGAGGGACGTACATGGAACTCACGAAATCACGGGGTTCGACGCATAATGTACGACGCGAGCACAATTTGTGCCTACGGTACCTGAAATTCGTCCAGGACTCTGAATTATGAGGAGGGATAAGCTTTACTACGCAACCACGCTCTGAGGTCAATTTCGTACACCACATTTTATCGATCGGTCGACGCTACCGGGGGTCAGAGCGATTAGAATATACCTACAGACCGAGGCTGCTTCGCGAGCAATTAAACGGATAAACTACCAAGTGCTTACAACCGTGAGCGTAAAAAAAAGGGGGAAGTATCAATTACGCCTCGTAACATGAAAGGGTAGAGAATTAAGAGGCTTAGCCTCACATCGTGTGAGCTTTAAAGACATTAATCGCCAACTCTGAGCCGCACGATCCCTTAATCTGCCGCCATTACGCTTTATCCGAGTATTAAAATCCAAATCGCGTAAAATTTGTGGGAGTAAATCTCGGTCTATCCGCCTATGACAATTATGCAAATAATATTGTGAAATTTGTTTACCAATATCAGAAAAGTTACGAATTGCGAACATAATCAATTTGCACCTGACGCAAATATATCAAATATACACAGAAAGAAAAGAAGCGTCAAATCAAAATTTATATATTCGTATACATGCAACAATCTATAATCTTATAAGAATTTCAACTTTTTTTCTTGGTTGAAATAAATAATTTTATACACGGAAAAAAATGATGTATCAACAGCATCAGTGTAATTGAAATAAAATCTATTGATGCAACCATGGTGTAAGTAACAACTTTAATGAACAAAAACATCAGATACTTGTTTTAAAAAATCCAAATATTTGGATCCAATAATATCCAATTGAATTAACTGTTTGTTTGTGGCAGCGTGACGTCGACGTTTAATTAAAGCAACTTTATTTTTTTCCGTGTATAAATGACTTTATTCAAGCAAGTTTTCTTCGTTTAACGCAATATATATCTCATTTCAAGATTATAGATTGTTGCGTATACAGGGTATATCAGACTTAACGTATCACTCGTTAATGGCGGATTCCTGAGATCATTTGGAGATAAAAATCTTAATGCCAAAATGTCGAGGCTGCCAAATTGTCATTCCGATATTCGTCGGTTTTGCGAACAGTGTACAAAGAAATAAAATAAATAATAATTTCAAATATTTCTATCGAGTTGAATAAAGTGTCGAAGAGCTGTTTTGACATGCCACGTCCGTGAGTGCGTAAAATTTTGACGAGCACACTAGTAAACTTTGAACCTTTCCCGTTTAAACACTGCAGCAGCCTCAACACTTTGGCATTAGGATTTTTGTCTTTAAATGATTTCAGGAATCTGCCATTAACGGGTGATACGTTAGGTCTGGTACACCCTGTATACGAGTACCTATACGTCTTGATATTTGACACTTCTTTTTTTCTGCGTAGTTTTTTTCCTTTATCATATCACAAACACACAATTATTAGTTACAGTTTAGCCAGCATTTTTAATAGATGATCATATTGATACGCTCTATTCGCTATATATTAATACGTTTGGAATTATCGAAAAGGAAGGTGAAAAGTGGTACCGTTTTCGTCGAAAGTAGGTATCTACGGGGAAACCTCGGATGTCGCGTTTAGATGCGCGATGCTAGTTCTTCAGGAGACTCTATGCCAGCTCGTTGAGAAAAATGGACGACAATTCGAAGCAGACGGTGCCCAAGCGGAGGCGCCAGCAATTCTTTACGCGGCGTGTCGGTGTCAAGAGGTATCGGATGTCACATGGGCGAGTCGGAAGACAAATATTCTCACCGCTGGAGCAGGATGCGTTGGAGCTCGTGTCGCTGTCGCTCTCAACGGATCGTTAATGCCTCGCGTTCGCGCGAGCTCTCGCGTCCGTATCTTTATTTCTGTCCGCTTCGCGAAATTGCCAGGAGGAAGTCACCACTCGCAAGAGCTGCGTAAGCCACGATATTCCACCGTCGAGGTATATCGCGTACGCACGGCACGTTTTCAAAGCCGCCAAATTGCCCGGCAAATTCATAATAGCTTTTATAATTGGGAAGACAGCGCGCAGCCGCCCGCAGACGATTTATTCTCGGGTGAAGTTGAACCCACAAGCGCGTTGATCCCCCGCGTGTCTTATTCGACGAAGCCCGAATAAAGTGGGAAAAATAGAGCCGCACGAATACGCACGATGAGAATTTTATACTGCAATATTGTCGTATTAACTGTTTTGTAAATCACATTTAAGGACTAACAGAAAAATTGAATTTGGCTGTACAAAGTTTATGTCGTAAATCATTTTGCGTTGTATTTGGAGAATCTTTATAAAGGATTAATTTACTACACATATATTAACTTCATTAAATATATTTCTACACAAATTCTTTGCAAGAGTAAATCGACTTTCGCATTTAATCCTTAATGTAATTATTCAATTGTCTTTTTTGATAATAGAAAGATTAAAATTTATATCTATAAATAAGAAAAATCCATAACATACATCTCTTATGCGCAAAAATTATTGCAGAACGTTAAATCATCTTCTTTAATAAATATACCAATTCTTATAGCTATACGCAAGGGAGAACCGTAATAAACCCAAACTTTCAGTTCGTCTCGAAGATGCTAGTGAAATGTATGTGACACGAATGCACTCTCTCACAAACATAAAGCGCGAGTGGATGTGGCACAAACAAGAGAGCGTCGCGACATCCCTTCATCGTTCCGCCCGATCTTCGACGTTCCGACCTTCCTGGCGATGACATCTAGGGCTCAGCCACGAGGAGATCCGATGAAATCGAACCGACGCGACGCGACGCGACGGGCTAATCCTCTCCAAGCCACTCGGCGAGTTGTGCCGGGACGGCTCGTACTCGAAAATGACGGCGCGACGCGACGTCGCGATCGAATTGGCCAGCTGAATTACGCTCGGGCGGACAAGGGCCGACGATGACGATCCTTTTAATCGCCGATCGCACATGACGGCCTGCGTGGGACCGCTTATTCGCGTCCGGCTCCTCGTCCCGACTCCCGACGACCGGATGGCGGAAGCCTGAAGTGACCGTCGCACAAATGCGCAATCGTGTTTCAGCGATGCACTTTTACGCAACGACCGCGAGCATTGCGCATCCAATTGCGGGCACTTTGCTCTACGCTTGATTATCTAATTGATCAATTGGAACCCCCCACGGTGATAATGAACGTTCACTTTATAACGCGTACTCAAAGGCATCAGCTATTTTGTTTCTTCATTGTTCCCCGGTACGGTATTCATGCGTATCCGGCTTGTTAAAACTGCATGCAATTTTTACACGGCTTTTAACGCTTTAAAAAGGGGAAAAAAAGAACCAGACAATAATCGAGAAATATTTATTGCGGACAACACGACCAATGCAATACCCATATTGTTCCCTCGTGACTTTATTTTATATGTCGTACGTAATGAAATGGTATTCAGCATCAGGTTAAATTAGGTATATTACTTCGTTGTCGCGAAGTTTTATTAATAGGGACAATTATATATATATATATATATATATACCAAGCGCAACTGTGTTACAGAGAGAAACATTTATACAGTGACCGCAGTAACGACTATGCTGTGTATCTGTCTGCGGATACCTACTTTGTTGCGTATACTCGACTATATAATTGATCAATTGCGTTTCTGCCGCAGTAATGAGCAGCTATTTGATTATCCGCTCTCGATAGTATTATTCCCTTCCTTTCAACAGTTTATTATCAGTATAACATTGGATATTCCGTTAATTCTGTAACCAATATTTATTTTGCCACCATTAATTGTTAATATTCGATTGCCCCATGATATGATATTATCACCATAGAAGAAAATATAATTGTTTTACTAAAGAAAAAACAGAATTTTTTAAAGTTTTAGAAATATTTTTTAATTAAAAATTGTCAATACTGTTATTATTATAAATCACTGAAATATAAATAAATAGTTTTAATTTACACGATCACGCAAATATTTTATCAACTACATCAGTGTAATTTAATAAAACATTTTAAAAATATGATATGTAGAATCTCTGCTGTATTAGTTTGACGTATCGCCCGGAAATGTAAAATAATTAAAAACGGGACAGACGTCAAAACAAACGCTAAAAAATAAAGTGGTTTTAAAAAATATATCTATCCTGATATATTGGGCTGATGCAGAATTTTACAAGCTTGCTTTACGTTCTCGATTTCATTTATGAAAAAATTTATTTATGGGTGAGTATATAACTTGTGCAAAAGTTATTATTATTCAGCATTTATTTATTTCAATCATTTATGTTCACTGTTTGCGAGCACGCCTAAAGTCGTATTAGGCTACGGTAATTTGCGCTAGTGGTTTCAAACGCGAGATGATAATTTCATTAAAATTTCTCGTTCAGAGAGAAACCGCACAGGGGCGTGAGTTTTCTATAAGATACGAGAAAATATTTTTAATTTCGCCACAAGAACGTTTCGACTCCTTCGCCGCGAACCGGATCGAGGTGTATCTCAAACTAAAAATAAAGAGAAACGTGGGTCGTGTTTTACGATTGTTTACCGCCAAAGGGATGCCTCCTTGGATCTTATGAATTCTTTAGATGCCGATGGGAGAAGAGGGATGGAAGCAATCTAGCGGCGAAGGGCAAGAAGAGAAACAGTGCGAAGTTTATCTTGGTTTATCCGAGGCTGCCGTTGTAAAATTCAACGTTGCCGTAGGTACCGAATTCAACTCTGTGTTTCGGATAATTCGAGAAGTCGCGTCACGTAGCATCGGTATAAACTAACGAAGATATACGAAGGCGTGTCGCCGTGCACGAAATAAGCCGGAAAATATAACTCTTAGAAAATCGTTTAGAAAAATCGTCGTTTAGAAAAATGGGCCAATCGGGACACGTTTCTCGCGTTATAACATATATACATTTCCTTTTTCTTTCTTATCCTTTTACGTAAAACCACCACAAATTCAATAAAAAATAACTTTCTATTCGATCTAATGTAGATAGAAATAAGTACGTGAAATTCAAGAATTTTAGTCAGGAACGTATTTTAATTTATTCTGAGAATGCGTCGATAAGCTTAAACTTCATTATCATATTTCGTGTGGAATACAATGTGAGCTCCGTCTCAACCTACCGGCGCGGGCGCCCAGAAGAGAACATCGGATATCGTGTCAGTATTCCAACGTATGTCCGTCACGTAGAGCAAGGTTACGACGAAAATTTCGCGCGGAATTTTCTGCGAAGCGCGTCTGCCTGTTAGCTGTCGGTGCTTTTGATATCGTCAGCGTCGAGACTTGCCAAAGTTCCTTTCGCGCAGGCCGGATACGTCGTTATGTACGCGGACACGTAGCGGGAAATCGCGTAGACGCCGGAGGGGGCACGCGCAGCATCCGGTGCCCAGGGTGCATACATGTGTATGTGTGCGCGCGCGCGCGAGCGCGTCTGAGTATACGCAAAACAATGCAGACAGCCATCGCCATATATTATTCATCGAACAAAAGGCGAGCTGGAACAGTGGGTAAGGCGCGAAGGAAATAAGTTGTCACCTCCAGCTGCTGGTGCACCGGACTTTGTCATGCGACAGGCCGCGATACGTGTTCACTTCTCGAGCGAACGCGTTACTATCCCAAGACGTATCGCGAAATGTCTTTTCGCAGATCGATGAGAAGCTCACCTCTTACCGCGATGCACGCGGAAGAGAACAGCTGTGGATCTCCTCGCAACGTTATACTTTGTTAAAAGTCACCGCTTTTAAATCCCATCGATATAACAAACAGCGATGAATGTAAATATATTATACGCACATGGCAGAGCGACACGTAAGTTTATGAAACAAATGGCAAATAATACATACGCGACACGGTTCTTCATACCGATCGCGATGAGCGCAAGTTTCTTGTAACATATGGATTAACCGAAACGAAATCTTAGGGAAACATGGTAATTATCGTGCCGTTTCTTCCGAGACCAGACGACGACGACGGAGACTTTCCGCATTATGCTCGCCTCGTCGAAGATAAAGACAAAGAGTGGAACCAGTTAAGGAGGGCTGCTAGGCTTCACGGGCCATCGAACTTTATGGGAAGACGCGAATGAATCGTGGGAATATCTAAATGCGGCGGATTTAACGCCCCCGGGGCTATTTCCCGTGGGCAAATAGATAGATCGCAAACATCGAGAGCTCTAAAACAAATTATGACTCTTGTTTGTAACCAATAAAAATTTTAAGATGCTCTCCGATTGCGGCGCACCGTACATCGAAAACTACCTTTAGCCCGCGATGTCTTTGCCTAATACGTATCTGAATATCGTAATTTTAATCGCTCATCGCGTCCTAGAATCGTTGTTTAAGAACAATCCTCATTACGGTGCATCGTTACGGTACGTTCCATTACTCGCTATTAAATTTCAATATTACTGCTCACCGTATACTCCGCTAAAGCCGATCGAATTTCACAGGCGGAGTAATTATCATCATTTATAATCGTTGCAAACTTCCCGTCGACCCTATTACTTTTAACGGTTAAAGTTACAAACGACTTGCCGGCGATCGTCGGACCGACGTAAATGAAATTGTTAATTAATAATCCAATAAAATGAAGTGCGGAGGGCGCGGACGCATTCAGGACCGATATGCACCTGATGCCGCTGCAGCGATCGGCAGAGATGCCGTTAAGTGCTGACACAGGCGCAGCGAATTACTGCCGTTTGTAAGTAATAAAAGCTTTAAGGTCCTCGAGCGTTACGATCGGCTCGCCGATCAAGAGGCACCTGTAGGTGCCATTTTAGAGCGATGTGTTAGAAGCGGTGTGCTTGAATTATGAATTCATGAATTATAAAATCGACGCGAGCGTTATCGATCTTACGCGTCTCTCTCTCTCTGTTCGCGCCGGCGGCGGCGTCTGTCTTCCCCGACGTACGCTTACGCGCTCGTCGTCTCGATTTCATGCAAAGCAGGATCGCCTCGGTAAGTGTTAATGGCTTTAGTCTACGATCTGGGAAGAAGCTGGGATCAGAGAGATAAGAAGAGGCGCAGAAGCCCCCTTTGCGAAAAGTCCCCCGGCGCGGCGGACTAAATACTGATTGGATCAGCTTTAAAAGAAAACGAAACAGATCTGTTGTAAAGTGATATCGCGTACCACGTGAGCGTGCAAAATTTGATTTCTCGATCTCACGGGGCTGTATACACACCGCGCGAAGTATAATTTTTTATCGTCTCCCCCCAATGTGAGCTCCGTAATTCGATATAAATGACAAATGACATACGACGGTATATCAATCAAATTGATTAGCAATTTCTTATTGTGCAAACTAATGGCATCGAAGTAATATTGTTGGGGCCCACGCAATTTCACTTACGCGACGAAAATGGTACATGACGGATATAATGCGGTTAGCATTTATTTGAACTTCAGCCGAAGGGTAGCCGCCCCTAGGCTAGTCGATATTAGCGCGGAAAACGTAAACAGAATTTGCGCAGGGGATAACGCTGCTTACTGAAAAGAATTTAGTCGTTCCGAAATTCCTTCGCGCGTTTATTAATTCCCTGTCATCGTATTTTGTACAAATAGTATCTAATTAGTGATTTTATTATTACATAACATTTATAAGCAGTTTTAATCAGAAATAACATTTTTTAAAGAAATCATTGTTCAGATAAAATATATTCGATATAATAAGTAGAAGACATCTTGATCGCTGGAAGCTAGTGAACTATTCATTTAAGGTTACGCGCGAACTAAATGTCTCTGGGTTAATAGCCTGGTTGTAAAGGAAATAAGCTGGCCTCATGCCCTGACATGCTTCCATGATATTAACCAGCCAATTTAATGGGAATACACATCAACTCTGCAAAACCATCAGGATCTACTACGTCAGGTGTTGTCATAATATTATCATAATAAAGCTCGAACCTCCGAAAATACCGTTTGTCGTTTTATAACGATGGCCAGCATAATAATTAAAATTACGTCTTAATATCGGCATTGCTAGTGCTGTTGTATTAAAATACACTGAGAGATATATCTAAAGTTAAATGTATAACACGTAATGATGAAATATTGTTTTGCCATCATAAAATCGGAATAGTTATATAAAATAATAATTAAAGCGATTAAAACTCGATTAAAACGCATGTTTCCTCATACAGACATGAATATTATAATGAAAGTGTTCTAATGAAAAACTTGTACCCAATTAAACTTAGTTTTTATCACAGTTAAGAAAGTCGGCTGCACAACTTTGTGATAATGACCCATTATATCGCCCAGTATTAATGAAGCTGTTGCTCAGTCGCAATTTTTACCTTTTATAGGTCAATGACGTCGCGAAACCTCGCTTCCACTTTTTATTATTTCTCACGAGGCGATTAAACTCGGTACAACTTTCTTCAGTATACTTCTTTTGCCATTAATAATATCGATTTTTATGCCTTAAGTTTAACTTCAAACTTAACCATCTCTTGGAATGTACCGTTCTTGATTTAATACAAGATACACGACTTTCCCTTCGAAATGCGGCACCTCCTTTACTGATAATTTACTGCTCTTTGTTCTTCGCGTCAAACATTAAAAGCGAATCGAATTGTACCCCGACTCTCGAGAAAATCATTCCTGCGGTTTCAACGTCATACTTTTAGATAAATACCAAAGTATCTCCTCCCACAAGATCAGCAAGTCAGCGGGTGGTACCGATCTCCGAAAGGGACTCGACAACTAACTCGGAAGGGTCTTTGCGGCTGGTGTCTATGCGAAAGGGCAGGCTAGACAAGTACAGGCGTCAGGAACGAGACGGGGCTGTAACTTTTCTACGAACAAGCGGCCGGAGCACCCCCGCGGCGACACTGTGCATAATCTAATTTGTACTTCGGAAACTAAGCGCCACCACCCTCTATCTTTCTTTTCGAGCTCTCTCTCTTTCTCCCCCTCCCTCCCTCCCTCTCTCTTTCTCTCTCTGCCTCTCGTCATCTCTTTGTCCCCTCTATCTTTCTCTCTCTCTCTCTCTTCTTCCTCCGACACTTTGTACCCCTCTCACGAATACTTCGTTGTACCATACTGTGTTGCCACCAACAGGACAGGAGTCTACGCCGGCGTCTCAGGCCGACGAGATACTTCCACAACTAACAAACGAACAAATTGCCTGTGGTTGACGAAACAAAGCACCCCATGGACTTCCCTGAGAAACGGTACGAGAGGGTTTGTCTTAGATTTTGAAACGCGCTGCTGGACGCGCGTTACCCGCAGTGATTCTCGTCAGTATGTCGTAACAACGTCATTATTTGAATGGATTTAAGGTGCTGGTAAAGACAAAGCTGTACGGTAAACATCCATGACGGTGTATAACAGATTAAAGCAATTTAAATTAGCGAATTTAACTGAGGCGTACTTGCTACATATAAATTACAATGTAACAAATATCAGTAATCAGCCCAGTTAAAGAATATTATTAGTAGAATAACTTATTAACTAAATGATAATATTATAAACAGTTGTTATTTATGAGAATATCAAGGTGGAACATTGTTTTCAGTTATAAATCACAATTTAAAATTTAAAAAACTTAAAAATATAGCTATATATGTTATTTCTTATATTATTGCAAATAAAAATATAAATTTTTAATGATCTTATGTTAATGTATTGGCAATGTATAATCACAGTTAGCCAAAAAGTAAGTCTTATAGATAGTACAACTATTACAAAAAAGAGATAATAGACTTGATTTTCTTTTAATAGGACAATAAATTAGTAATACACTGTATCCAATTTATCGAGTAGCAATTAGACTATGTTATGTACGTCGTTCAACGCAACTTCTCTTTCCAGCAATTTCATCCTGTAATCCTCGTCACTGGGCTTTGCTCTCGGCTCTTTAATGTCGGCTGTAGTCAAGCATTCACAGATCTTACGATCTACTCTAAAATTAAAACGCCGGAATGAATATGTATGAGCTGTTGCTCAAAGAGATGAGATTCAAATTGCGCTTTTGAGATACATCGCCAATGATTTAATAACAGGTATCAACGAATTCCAGAATCGTGATGTTCTCACGCATACTCTCACAGATAACATGTGCGTTAACGTGCATATCAGATAACATATATGAGTGATAATCATATATAATTTTCGTATATTAATCACGAGTATCATCATAGAAACTATTACAACTAATAATTACAAATAATATATTTGTATTAGCAAGAAATAAAATGTCCTTGATTTTAATTGCTAGTTTATCATATAATAAAGCTAGATCGGATTAAAGCCTATAAAAAAAATAGAATAAGTCAGAATGATTTTTTTTAGACCTCCTAGTATTCGGCTAATCGTGAACCTACATCATTCATTCTCAGTCCTGTCAGTGCGTTTTAACGACGTCGTTATAATGTCGGCGGGATTCTCTAGGCATCAAGAAAAATAAAGGTTGCTATAAAGATAAAGTAGGCGCATAAATATATATAAATTATCCCCCCCCCCCCCCCCCATCAGATTGATATCTTATAGTGTTCGGACTACTGAGAACAAGAGTTTCATGTTGCAATATAAGCCCTACGACATGCTACCTTCTTGTTTATCTTAGATCCTTTCCAAATTAATAAGATATCATTCATTATAATGAACAATAATTCAAAATTTAGCCAAGAAAATTTAAATAAAATTTTGTTGCCAAATATCACTGATTGTGTTAAATAACGAACACTGATAATGTAAATCACAATTCATACATATCTCATCTGTGTAACTTTGATATATAGAGAATATATCTTATATTATTTTGAATAATAATAAGCGAGATAGAACAATTCGAGATAGAGATCCGCATATCTCACCAGGTAAAAGAGACTTAAAAATCTGTCATATAAACTTCCATATGCTTTACGTCGTACAGCGTATATTATCCATTGCACCGTGGGATTTGCATAAAGGGGTACGTGTGTTCGTCGACTTTATAATTTACGAGCCGATGATCAAACCGACGTGAGCGTAAAATGATATCTGCAACTAACGCGTGAGAGGAAAAAAGGCTGTCCGAACAGGCGGAATGTAATAACGATGTGGGCTGTCGTGCCAGTTCATGCCGGCACACGTCCATCGGTCGTGTGCGAAACTGCAAGCAAACGTCTGCAAGCGTTATACGTGAATTTAACGGTTCGGCCCGTGCGATACTCCTATGTATAGTATAGGCCGTAACGTTTTGATTAACGAGAATGGGATTCAGTGCGCACGATGGTAACAGCTGGATTAAGGGCTAATAACAACGCGAGTGCGCGAGAATCACGGTTTAAATGATTTTATTTTCGTTTCTGTGGTTTATGGACTTTGGTCCGACCAGATACGATCGGTCGAGTAACCCGGACGCTGTGTCCGCACTCTAAAAAAAAACACACATTAGGCATCTCGTAAAATAACACCTTCACCGTTAGTTTCCGCGCGGCATAAGCCGATTGATCAGAGAATTATAAAGTGTGTATTAGTGATATATAAATATTTCATATTTTATATATTATTATAGATATATTTCGAAGAAATAATACAACGTAAGGTGTGCACACTATCATTTTTTTTCTCTTCTTCTCTCTTTCCACATCTCGTCAGAGAAAGATTCATACATATATATATTCATAATCATACGCGCCGTTAGCACAGAATCAAATAAACATATAAGGCTATAGCACCTGTTTGCTATATTCGGTATAAAACAGAGACGCGCAATAATATTGCAGTTTCTCATTCGTACCCAATTGCATTTGGGTACGAATGAGATATACGCACATATTACAAATCCCAATGACACACAGCGGGCTCTTAATGCAGTCCCATTTGCACGAAATCGACATCTCCCCCCAGTTAAGCTCAAACCCGCTCATATTACTCTGTGTGTGCAAATTGTCGATCGAGGGACAGGCTTTGCGGTATGTCACGACCGTGCGAGAAGCTCGAGTGGAAACGAGCTGTAATTAACTCCCTTTCAGTGAATTTTCCCGATATCTTACTGTCTATTTCCGACATGCAGTCCGGAAACCGCAATGCCAGCTAGCCGTTCGAACAGAATTGTTTTCATCGTAAGGCCGCCGACCGACAAATTGCGTCGACGAAGATCTATATGGACGAGCAATTAAAACGATTCGATGAATTACTCAAAGCAGAAGGAAAAACGCACTTTTGTCAAACAAAATTCCTATTAAAAAATTTGCATAGAAAATCTAACATGATACATATAATAACACAGTTATGAATTATAGAACACTCATAAAATATTATATCCCAAAATATTTTTCTTTATTTAATTTTTCATAAAATTTCATAGTATGAAGCAAATATATGAACACGCACACACATGTAAAAAGTAACTCAAAGAAGTAAGAAACACATGCGTAAAGAAACAGATTAATAGATAATCTGTGTCTTTAAATCTATAATACACATTACAACGACACATACATATATGTGACAAAATACTTTGTAATGCACGAGATATGTATGACACCTCGAGAGGTGTGCCATTAAAAGTTTCACAACGCTGCATTTTATCGGTGCTCACCGAGATTTCGCTCGGTCAATTACCGCGGTTCGTCCGCCACGAACTCATGCGAGGCATGCCTTGTCTCCGACGAGGTACGCCGGTCGTAATAAAGATATTTAAAAAATTATGCACTCTAAAACACTTTATGGCCGTTGCAGCATGCCTCCTACGACCAGCGTATGCATCGGAGCAGCATCCTCTCCCGCCTCTCGTGCACCTACCTCGCCCACCCTCCGCCGTCGTCCTCTCGCTTTTTCTCTCCCGCAGCAAAAGCCGCCAGCTCGACCGAGCGACCGGCCGGCGAGCAACACCCCCTCGTTTTATAACCCGACGAGTTTAATGCTCGCATCAAACTTTTAATTACCCGGCTCGTCTTACAAATTACTAACAGATGGGCCGACGTTTATGCGTCGCGTTTTCCTCGTAAAAAATATCTCAGTGTTATACGCGTGACGAGAAATTTTCCTCGCGTTCGCGGAGGTAATTCGTATAATACGACTTCGCCGATATCGAGCCGTGTCGCCGTCGTGTAAAATCAATTTTCGATGGACGCACTTGGAAACACGCGAGGAAAAGTGCCCAGATTCTTTTATCTTTTATCATCAGGAGAACGATGTTTGTGCGCGCGAAAAGATCCGCGGGCTGACTTTCCCCTCGGAATGCGCGAGCCAGAAGTTGCAAAGATGTCCGAGGCGGTGGGATACGGTTTCCGATGGAATGGCTATTTCCTCCCTTACGCGAAAAGATGAAGACGATAATCCCGATTGCGACGCGCGGAAAGTGCACTTCCGTGGAAGTTCCATTTGTACCGGCGGACATTACGCCGAATGCATTGCATACGGAAGCGTACCGGCGAATGCAACTTTTATACTTATTCGCCTGAGTTCGGCCTCGGGTATACCGCCCGCGCCGCCTGAAATAATCGAAAATAGGACGCGCCGGCAGTAACATTAAACAAACATTCCACCTACGTTGCATAGGTAAAATTCTAATGACTACGGAATTACCTCACAAATGAGAAACTCTCACAGCTCTGAATTCCATTACTCAGCCGGTTTTAAAGAAAATTGCACGTGCGTGTGGGTGTGCGTTACTTTAATGGTATATCTGTGTATATCACAGGATACACATTTATATTTCGTGGACATTACGGATCTCTTCCTGACGTATCTTATCGAACAATTAGTTGTCGGTATTTTATTTAATCGAGCATTCTTATTCTCGCGACACGATTAGCGATAGTGTTAACATACCGGCACACATAAAAGCGGCGTTCACGTGGGATGTCGTCGAAAATCATAAATCACGGTGGTATCCACACCTTAGGTTCCCTGCGGCGCAGGGTCGCTTGGCGCTGACATTCGAGCAACGGCAACAGAAATTATTTCTTAAAACCAGAATTGCGACATAGAGATTGAGAAAGAAAGAGAGAGAGAGAGAGAAAGGGTGGGAGGTTTGACGTTTGAAACCGCAAGAAATATACGCGACGTGGAAGACCGCGATTCTCAACCTTGTAAACCCGTTAATACCTTTTTGCTTTTGTAACTCTCCGTGGACCATACTTTATCGAAATAATCAGCAACGCTGTGAGAAGACGAATATTACAGACTTTCCTGTGGCAGCAGCGTCAACATATGGGAACAGCACACGAAAGAGGAGAACGATTTTTATCGATTTCCGCTATACGGTAAATCAACTGCGGGAAAGATCCTTTCCGGAAGATTTAAAGCGACAGAAACTCTGGAGAAACTCTGAAGAATCGGACGACGTGAAACACATGCATGACGCCTACTTAAATAGCCATTCTTTATCTCAAGGATGTCACAAGTCCAAGTAATATCTGTTATTACTATAATAAATTCTCTTCTTTTTAGCTCGTCAAATCCGTTAATGAGTCACAATAAAGAAGCTAGCCGCGAATAACCTCCGGCGTCAGATAAAAAATTCAACAAGAGAGATCGCGTTAAGTGGATCACTCCATACAATATGTTGGAGGCTAATCGACGAGATCGACGAAGATATCGAACCAATGACTAATTGCCAACGCACCTTATCCCAACATGAATAAACAGACCCGTTTGATCGAAATAATGCTAATGCAATTCTTATCTATGACCCTTCCGACAAAGCCCCATCCCTCTCGATCCAACCTACCTACGAGCCTCAGATCCGCGGGAGGTCTTGCCTATCGAGAGCTTAGAAGAGGGAGGCCACAGCCACGAGGATCTGTTATGGGGCACGCAAGTCCCCATGGTTCTGGATATCCTGGAGCGTCTTCGACGCCCTTTCAGGCGCCGGCTCTCGACACCGATCTCCCTCTCTCTCTTCCTCTCCCTCTCCCTCTCTCTCTTTCTCTCCCGAAGCCCCCACCGACGTGGCGGACTTATCGTAAATTAGAAGCGCCGCGGGGAATTTCGATGCGGATAAGGTAATGCGGCGCGCGGGCTTCAGAGAGCCTGGAACGACATCGACGATGACAACGACAACGACGACGACGACGACGACGACGATCGTGCCGCGGAATTTATGTATCGCCGGCAATGAAACGCTCGCGCGGACTTGCCACAGTCTTACGCCTTTACGACGACAATTAACATCCACGGCGTTAATTCGGTAATGACCGACGCAGTGCGTAAAGTACGTTTCAGGAATGGAATATGCAATCTTAGTTTTTAGATTATAGGAAATCTCGGCTTACCTGAAAACAAAATAATTATTGTTTAACAAATTATTGAAATTTATTAGTAAAATAAATATTTACACAGATTTTCTATCTGTCAAGAATTTTATGAAAACAAGTAATTAAATAATGATTTGATTTCTTCACCTTTGATAAAACTTGCACTTCTTTAATGCAGAAAATACTAGCTATGCTTACATTCATTCAAATATTATATATTTACAAAAATATTGATAAAATGAAAAATAAAGTTTATGTACCGGAGACCTGAAGGAATGTGGCTTATCTTGCGAAATGCAGTACTATGAAAGCCGTCTGTCTCTGAACAGTACTATATCGCGCACAACGTGGATCAAAAGGAGTTGCCGACGTGGTTAAAACTTCCCTGATTCGCTCTTTAGCTTCGCTTTAGCGCGCCAGTGTCCTGACCGCATGTGTGAGACGACATGAAAAGCCTCTAATTACGGGACTGCGTTTAACTATGCAAAATTACGGATGGGATTTTAGTAAGCCGCTTCTGCAGGAACGATCCGAGGCTTATTGTTTTGACTATAATTCACTTAGAAGAAATTTAACTTCGACGAAAGAGAGAAGAAATCGCTTATAGCTTATAGCTTCTACTGCATATATTCTGTGGTTGAATTTATTACGACTGTCGTGCCAGCATTTTATTACGACAAATTATACTGCAGTATATTCAGAAAAATAACAGGATACTTAATTGCATTATAATTTACAATAAAGATTTAAATAATTTCTAATTACTTATTGTTATATGTATCTAGATATAATTAGGGAAACCCGGGACATAACGGGAACGCTACACTGAGAGAATTATCCAGCGGATATCCGTTCAAAAATCAACAAACAAATATTACCGATCTTTCCGATCGGAATGACAATGATATCCGATCCAAAATTCAATCTTTTAACGATGAAATAACTTAAAAAAAAAAACTTTGATCTGATTTGTCCTAGTAAATAATTCTGAAAACAAGTCGCGCGAATATTCCACGCGTAATAGCAGAATGTGCGGACGCCGTTTAGATCTTAACGCAGGCACACGCGATGATCGACATTCGATGCACAAACTCACGTCGAACAGTTTAGACGTACTCCATCTTACGGGCCGTATCGCCCCCATTCTTGCGATCGCTCGTAGGCGATCGGAAAGGTGATCGCGTACGTCCGATCTCGTCTATACTTTATGCATGCACCGAACGTTCGCCGCGCAAATTCGTTTCCATCGCACGTATTGTAAATTCGTGCTTTACGCCGATCTCGCCTCTCCGCGCGGAGAGACTCGCCCCGGCCCCCGCCACGCCGCGCCGCGCCGCGCCACCCGCGGACGGTTACCGGCGAATCGTACGTGGCAAAAACCGAGCTCGCCCATTCAGCCGGTTTCCTTTATTTAGACGATCCCGCCGGCCCTCCCGCGAGGTGAATTGCATCCTCAATTTTTAATAAAGCCCCGGAGGGGCCGGGAGGCTTTGTTGAACGTCGGTATAAAGTGAACTTCGACGACAGCCGAGTCAAGCGGCGTGCATCGTGAGGGAAAAGAAACCGGCGCGGCGAGGTGGGGGCGATGAGACGAGGGAGGAAAAACGGCGCCGGAGGAAGACGGAGTATCCTTTCTTCGTTTCATTGTAAATGCCAGGCTCAGGATCTCCGCCACCGTACCTCCGACTCTGCCCTTGCCGTCCACCTTTCCTGCAATATTGATTGCGGGGGGGGGCCGTGGCATAACGATAGACCCGTCCAGAATATTTCCCCGTCTTCATCCTTTTATCCTCTCGCCCCTGCCCTCCTTCACTTCCGCCGTCACCTTATCCATGTACACCGTTATCCTTCAGCCCTTTGCTTCTCCTCCCCCCCCCCCCCCCCCCGTACTCCAACGTAGCGCTTGGAGAGGATATCTTTCGTTTATAATTTATTCATAGAAGAAACGACTTCTTTTCAGGACGGTTTACGTATTCGATCGGTACGTTTGTAGAATCGTCAGGCTCGATTTGGCGATTGTCGCCGTCATCCTTTGATTCTATACATTATTGAATACTCGGTATATCAAAGAAGTATCTGTTTTTAATAAAAGGTAAATAGTTTTGGAACGCGCAATCTAAATCACAATCTCATCCTATATAATTTATAGCATATCGATATCACTTAATCATATATGTATATATTTATACAATAAAAAGAAAGCCAAATTCGCTCGATAATAGCAAAGCTAAAATATGAAGGTTATACACGGCCAAACTCTGAGCAAAACAAAAATAAATATTGGTTTAATATAAAATTTATTACAACAATCGTTTACGTTTCGACTTACTTGATAGTCTTCATCAGAACATGCTGGGTCAAACCGATAAAATTACATTACAATATATATCGAAAAAATTAAGCAGAAATATAAAATTAGTCTCATAAATAAATAATTTAAATAATTTATCGGGATTAAACGACAAACGCATAGGGCGAGTTTTTTAATTCATCGATTGATCAATCGCATTATGCGCAAAGGCAACTTTGTTCTGTAAAGGCTGCATTTACGCATAATGCGATTGATCAATTGATGAATAAAGAACTCGCCCATTATGTCGAAATCGAGATTGAAAGATAATGACTGATGGTCAATCTTATTGTTAAATATAGAAGTCAGTCATTGTGGCGGTCAATATATATTTATACATAATCACTCCTATTGTATAGTATTACGTTTTTAATTTTTACTTATTTACGTTTATAATAATTATCGCATGTTATTATCCGTACAGTGTGAAAACGCTTAAGATTAGCCTGCTTCTGACCGGGGAAAGTTGCTAAAGTATTTCAATTATAAATGCAACGCCCGAAGCGCCCGCGCCGGTAATTTACGTCGGCGCGGGCGTCTCCATCCTCATTAACATTTATCGACGATTGATTCATTTCTAATGGGCTCTTACGATCGAGTTGCTCATTAGCACCGTGTATCTATAACGCGCGCCACATGTGGAATACGTATCGTATCGTATCGTATCGTATCGTATCCACAGTGTCGTTTTTCTTTTCCATTATACATTTCATAGCATATTAATATACGCAGCAAGATGATATCTACGGTACAAAGAGACAAAACGGTTATACCGCTTGCGGGCTACGACCGATCGATCATTTCGACGAAGGTTGGAAGACGCATGTTCTTGAAGCAGTATCGCATAGTGACTGGGACAGCAACAGAATACTCGATGCGCATTAAACTACGTGCATAAATTTGTCTCAAAGAGAAAATGAATTAGCTTGTATTTATCTACGAAATATCTTTTCGTACGGGAAAATGTCAAGAATTGAGACGTATCACTTATGTTTATACCCACAGTATGTAATATCAATTATCTCTGTAAATCTCCGAATAAAAAAAAATCCATTAAAAACTTGATCATCTGCATTGCGCTTGTAAGCGTTGCTTCCTGTGTATTTGTCGAATGTATCTGTAAACATTATTCGTCAGATAATATCAATTTTACTTCGTGCAACAGCGTGTCGATTAATCATTGGACGAAACCCGAACGCGCGCGGATAGGATCGCTGACGGCTGACGTCGAGACTCTGAGACCGCAAACGAAAGCACGAAGAAAGCCCATATAACCGATGATAATTAGGTAGGTATAATAAAACGATAAAATTCGCAAAGCTTCTTCGTCGAGTTCGCCATGTTCTCTGGACGGAGGATGATTCTTGTTTACGAGTCGCGCATCATTGCTTGCTCGTATTTCTGCGAATAAATCTCCAATAAGAGCGCCGTTACGTCGATGCTTACGTCCGAAGTTCCACGGCGTTCTGAGGCATTTTAAAATATACAGAACTTCCCCTGGTGGCCCGTATTGTTTTGTCGGCCGTAGTAAACCACCTCCTTCGAAGTGGTCCGCTCACCGCACCCTCACCGTTCTCCTCGTTCCTTTTCCATTCTTCGTAACCATCGACGTTATGAAGAGTAGCGGGATCACCGTTTCATTCCTTCGCGAAACAGCCGAACGACCAAAAAATCCAACCACTTCGTGGAAAAGTTGCAGGGATGACATCCCGCAACTATTCGAATGGCTATTTCAAAACTATATAGCTAGAATAGCTTGTAAAATGTAGCATAAAATTTTCAACAAATTTAATAGATACACCAAGAAAAAAAATTTGTTGAAAAACGCAAAATATGTTTCATCTAACTAAATATTTAGTCCGATACGTTCAACTAAACATATTACTACGATGAAACAAAATATTTCAAGGGTTGGAGGTAAGAATTGATTTAACTAAAGGGAAGAAGGAGATAATATGTGTATCACACAATAAAATAATATTCAGCTATTAAGATCCTAGCTTGGACCGTGGTGGCGATTATTCTAATTTAATATGAAACAAAATATTGTTTCCAAACCCTATAATTTGTTACTATTGTAAACAAAGCATTTTGAACCAACAAAACATTATTTAAACCAACCAATTTTAAACAACTAAACAAATTTTTCGTGTACAAAAAATTTTTTTTTTTAGTGTACTATACATGTGCAAATGAAAATCAGTTATTGGTATATTATCAATATAATAATTCTGTCTTTTATTCTGATTATACTATTTTTTAAAAATTCTTGGAGAGATTCAATGTTAATTAAAAAAACACTATTAATTTAAGAAGGATAGAGAGGGAGAAAACAAAAATTGTTTTTTATACAAAAGAATACATATACTACTATCTGAAAAATTATATTAAAACGGCATTTACAACTTTAATATTCACAATGGTTTCTAAAAAGTAATAATATATATAAATTTGGATAAATATTTGATACTTGATAAATATTTATGTACATTTATAATGAGCGAAGTTAGGAATGGATTATAGTTGGTAACTAAGCCTAAGTTAAACTTATTGCAAACTAATTATAACGGAGATAAAGTATCTCGAGGGATGCGTGCATCATGTTTTACTCCGGACGACAATATTTTCCTGCTTTAAGAAGCAGACTCGCTGCATGGGAGCAAGTCGTTGCATAAATATTATTCCTGGAAGTAGAGAACTGTCTGAACGGGATGCTTTTCGGGAAATGTTTACCCCATTAGTGTTCATTTCTACCAGCTTATGCAACCCATTAGCCTGCTTTCTTTCGAGTTCGGCAGCTGCGACACAATTTTAAAAACGTTGTTAATGCAGATTGCAATTTATTGTTGCACCGTCGCGTTTCACACGTCCCCATTAAGGCGATGTATATTGCGTCGTAAAATTTTTATCGCATTTACGCAGTTTATCGAAATTCCATTAAATCGATATGCAGGATCGAGGCGGCAAACAATAACGAACAGACCGGGCATGGCACTGATAAGCCGCGTAATGCTATCTGCTGAGCTTTGAAATATTCGAACGCGATGGAATCCGGCGCCGCTTTAGACGATCGATGAAAAAAAAAAGAGATCGACGCGAGAATCTGTGTCGAGTGCGCGTTCGCCATGTCTGAGAAATCCCTTGCTCAGCTGTGCCTCTCGCAGAGGCGCGTGATACCGTCTGCCTGCCCGTTGGTAAAGAAAAAAAAAAGAAAGGGAACGGAGTTCTCTCGAGCAGTGCGGGCCTTTGATTTTGCTTATCCGACACCGAGAGGTAATGGCGCACTTCGTTAAATTAATTGGCTCCTTGGAGCGCCACGGCAGCGAGTTAGTGCCACTAAACTTCAGCTCCGATTATACGAAAGAACTTACCGGGTAATTTCCCGTCGGGATTACGAGCACGCCGCGCCGTCTTACGTGAAAAAAATCCTAAATAAATAAATTTAGCTAATTAGTCGATAAATAAAAAGTTTTCGACTATCTCGTTCGATATATACTCGCGATATTTTGTGACTTGTCAGCTAAAAGCAACCATTTAAATAACAAAAAATTGTATAGACATTTTCAATGTAGAATGTTTTGCAAAAGTCTTTACTTTTTCCCACAATAATTGCAGCAACTTTAATTAATTGTTTTCGGTTTGTAATGGTACGGCTCAATTTTCATAATATAGAAATATATGATGAATATAGCGTGCAGGTGTAACGCAATATAATAAACTATAACAATATTAGCTTAATTGATAGACATCAAATATTCATGCGTATTCGTAATCACAAAACATATCTAAGTATACGTAACAAGTAGTCATTAGCTTTATTAACTGTAGATGTAGTAACCATTAGCTTTATTAACTATAGTTTTAGGGAACAAATTATTCGTGCGTGTCGTAATATCGTCATTGATTCAGGACGATGTTTCAGAAGCAAAAACGCGAACCGCTGTCCGCACGGAACGTATATTTTACTTAATTTGTGGGTCACGAATCCGAAGAGAGTTTTTTGGGGAGCAGGTACACGGAGGGAACATATCTTAAGGGCTTGTTAAGAATTTCATTCTTAAAATCGGTGGCCATTTACCGGCAGGTGGCCCGCCAGCATCAAATCAAACGCGTTACGTTAACTGAATTTAAATTGTTGGAGAGCCGCCGCTGGGCACACATCGAGGATTACCATAATTTATGCGCCCTCGCGCCTCTCCGAATGAGCCACGCTCCGATCCCGAAGCTCTTTATTATAAATCCAAATCGAGGGCATAATTCCATGAGATAAAAACATCTCACGGGAGCAAGAAGGAAATTAGATTATAATCCGATGAAAGGGCCAGCGCGATATTCGTCCCACGAATCCCGTCACTTAATATCCTGACGATTCTTGCCTAGTCAATTTATGATCTGACTAATAATATGTCTGCACATATAATTTTTAAACTGATATTTGTTATTCGAGAGCTTCGTATAAATAAATTTTTCTATGTACGTATCTGACATAGAAAATTGATATAGCTGGATATAGCCATATGCTGCTCCATATCGCAAGTTAAGATATTAAAAGATAACTATAATATATCTATAAATTTCCGAAATTATGTTTTCGTGTCAGATAAACTTTCGCCAAACATATTTTGTCCAAACAAACGTGTGTAGAGCTACCTTAATATACTCACAAAGTCAAGGCTTGAGTCGCCAGTAAAACGCAGTAATTTATCGAGTAAACACGGCAGTAAAACGGCTCGAGTCGACACAGTTCCGCCTTGTAAAATAGGAACTTGTGAATATTTAATAGAATAAACTGGAATTTTTGAAATGTTTGATGTTAACGTGTAACTTTGACAGTTTTCGCTTCGACAAACAATCGTCTTAGGAAAAAATGATAGGTATCTGAATCTATTTATTGTTAATCACTCAGGAAAGGTTCTATAGAACAAGCAATTCCATAATTATTTTATTAAAATTCCGAAATTTTTAAAAAATGTGAAGAAATTACGCTGTTAATTTGTAAATTTAAAGTTGAAATTGGAAACTACTTCTTTTAAAAGGCCAAAATACGATGTCACTAAAAATAATTATCAAAAATAAATAATGTTCAATGCGGAATACTTAAATCTTCAGGACGAGCAATTATTTGTAAAGGAGGCAACTATGATTATCGCGCTCACTTATTCGCGGGAACGTCTTCGTTTACATAACAAATGGCTCTAAAGCCCATTAAATCCTGTACAAATTCAAATGCGTAGAAATGTTGCAAAACGATTCTTTCAAGGTTCTTGCAAGATTAGTAGCATGCTCAAGCATGCCGACCATTAAGGTAATTGACTATGAAATATGTTTCTCAAAGGATCCAATTAAGATCTATTACTCGGGGACCTTTACCACGAGGCAGTAGCAGCGGCCCATTGTCGAAGAACCCGATTCATGCTGCGACTCGGAGCTTTTCTCAAACATTCGCGTCATCGTTCACTTGACGATTTATTATCATCGTCAAGACAACTCGCGCTTGCTGGCTCGCGAGTTTTGCTCCCTACCTTCACTATGCACCGTCATCGTGATTCTACCAATGAGCCCTTCGCATAAACACGCTCGTCGAAGCATCGCGTCGCGTACCAGCTGCTGGTCCCGAAAATAAAAACCAAAGCTGTTTGGGAACCTACTGGATTACCTGAATAACCAGCGACGAAGGTGAAGGGAGAAAAAAGAGATAGTTATTTTAAATCGTCCGAAATGTAGGGTCGTGTTTACCGCATGACGCTGATCGTCATCGGTCAAGGGTGTCGAGTGACTAATGAGGGTTAAGATCACGATGCTTCTTCACGCCTGCACGCTAAGGATGAGAATCTTCGCTTCTACGCTTTTATACATACATTCTTCTTATCGTTTTGTTAAAGCATCATGCGCCGATACGATGTGCGGATCCAATTTAAATAATTTATCATAAATTACTATATTCTTTATATGTATATAATTTTATATATAAGATTTTTATTTGTCACGATTTAAAAACTTTTACAAGAATCCCCACAATTTTCATTGACATTCGACAAAATGTAAATAAATGATAATAATAATAATGAATAACGATAATAATAATGATAAAAAATTGCCTTAATCGAATATCAAATTATCATTTCTAATCATTCATTTACCGTAATTATATTGTATAAACACATATCAACGAAATTCTCTTCCGTATTTTGGGTAGACTTATTCGTCTATTACCATAAGTGCCGTAATTCTACTAACCGGAGTTTATTTATAACTTACATGGACATTATCGTTTGGTTTACTTCCTACATATCAGAATACATCGCCGTAGGGTTCATGTTATACAAGCTGTATCCAGGGACGCGCATACATAGTTTGCGATGAGGATTCATAAGCGGGAAATAACGACGGGATGACGTTCGAATCAGGTATGGCGGAAACTCATGCTATGTATCTCGAATATGCGCGTGGCCTTGTTACAGATTCAAGCAACAGCTTATTCGTTCTCGGCATTATCTAGTCACGTATCGTTATTTCTTCATGCGATATTCAGTTTCGTTTAATTTTCCATCGTAAAAATATTGCGTATATAAAAAAAAATATAATATTTGCAACAGCAATTAACGGGTTGAGATAAAGGTAAAGATTGTTGGCACATCTGTATTCACCGTGTTTCATAACATGGGAATTACTCGTAGAATATCTTTTGCGTGATAGGCAAAGATATTATTTCGAATTGGCATCGGGGATGGCAACTGGCGCAAGTCAAATCACAGATAAACAGACTATTCTTGCACTTAGGAGACCGGTGCGGCGCTACCGCAAGATATGCACAACCGCAGAACCGCACGGGGTTGCGCTTCGCGCAAAATAGCTGAGTGAAGGGCGTACTGCTAAGAGGGCGTCGAGTGTCGGTGGTGGCCGACGCGGCGGCGGTCCAAACGAGACGACGACGACGACGACGAGCTTCAGGTATCCGCGGGGATTGTACCGGGACAAACAACAAACTCCCGCTCGTCGTTATCACGTTCGCTCCCTCCTATCTGGCGACCTTCCTCCCCGGAGGCCATTTCTATTTGTCCTTCTGAGAGCCAAACCGTGTCGCAGCTTCCGACGGCACGCGTTCGCCAACGTTGGAGAACACGAGCGACCCAGGCTCAGCGTTTCGAGAGTATCGCGCGCGAAGAAGAAACAGCAGGGAAAAGCGTGCGTACCCTCGCCGCCCCCTCTCCCCCCCCGCCCCATCTCGTGCCGACCGCCTGTTTTATGATCGCAGAAGCACACCGCGTGCGCGCTTACGACATTACCTGGTAATGCGACGAGGGTCCGTTAAAGCCCGCGAAGAGGCGTTTAATGTTTATACGGAAGCACTGAAAGGCGCGGACAAACAGCCACGGGCTACATCGGGTCGTTTCACAAACCCCAATCTGATTTAATCCTTTCGAAACTCGTCTTAGTTCCGTAGAGAAGTAGGATATCGTGAGTGCAGCACAGCAGAACGTACAATGGCGATGCAAAATTGACCTCTATTTCCTCGTAAAACTAATTTATAAGCGTCCCGGTGAAAATGTCGAAGTAATAATTTTATGCCTCTTACTATAATTATATATAAAATAAATATATATGACGCTATTAATTTTTTCATTGGTACACTTGTTTTGCTCGATATGTATGTACACGTTTCGCTCGTAATGTAGGTACTTGATATAAAAGTATATTTGACACAAAATATCTGATCTAGTCATAAAAGAAATGAAACAAACTATCGTAGAAACAGTGAAATAAAAGCGAAGCAGAGGAATTATTTCTCTCATCATCCCGGCACTGTCCATGATAAAGGTTGTTTATGCCTCCTCGTGTCAATTGGTCGTTTTATGAACGCGAGGACCTGCCGCGTTTACGACATTACGTGGTAATGTTCGAAAGGTGTCATAAAAAGCGGCGGACGGTGTAACGATGCTGTAGAGACCGGTCTGACGCATGTGAGCTGCGAACTAATGATATTTTCTTAAGAAAACTCGTTTTTTTCATAACATAATAAGATTGTGCATATGCACTTAAATTTCCTCCAATGTATGAGAAATGTTATATTTCTTGGTATAAAGTAATGATGTAGTGTGTATTAAATCTGCGCGAGTGAATATATTATAATATTCTCATGTATCGGTTTTATACTTCCGCGCAAATATTAAAAAAAAAAGAATTAATCGCATGAGAACTTGGACACTTTATGTCTTCATGTTGTGATATGCTAAATTAAATCGTCGATAATGTGCTCCATTAAGTCACAATCCTTTAAACCTAGACATTAAATCTTTGATAAGGATATAATACTCTTCAATTAACCAAGGTCAACGGCGAATTAGTAATCATTAAACGGTAGTCATTAGGCGCATGTACGAAATACTAATGACCATGGAATGAGAGAATGCCCCTCTCGTAGGCTGCTTCGATGAGTTGTTCGTACGCAAAGATGTTCACTCACACATTCGCACCGGCTGTGACTAATTCGCAATCGCGACACGGCCGTGATTATCCGATTGAATAATTCATTATCACCTGGCTTGTCAAAGAATGTACCGATGGTGTCACCTTTCCTTTTTACTCCCCTCCATCGGCGTCGTCCACTTACTTTTCCTCTCACCGCTGAAAAACGAACTGCCGTCCGGTGTTCCGCGAAAACGCAGAAAAATTATTGCTTATACCTGTATCTTTAAAGGCCTCGGGATACGAAAAAGAAAGCAAACCGATAGAATCGATCCAATCGTGAGAAACAAAGGTTGCCACACCGCTGTAACTGAAAGGCCATCTTCTCGATATTATTTTCTGAGAATAGCTCGACAGATAGTCTATCTTACCGCTTTTCAGATATTTTTGATCTTCAACATCTATTCTTGGTCATCTCTTTGATATGTACCAATCTTCTTCGAAGCCATTTCACAAATCGATTTTACATCATGCTCTTTTCTATTTACTAAAAAACAAAAGATGAATTTAATCAGAAGTAAATCGGCATTCAATTAAGCAGAGAAAAGTGCAGCCATCTCCGGTCGGGCTGGATCTCGGTAGCCTAATAATAATATTTTTGTGTAAATTTTATATACTTTTCCCAACTCAGCAAACTGCGTGTCAATTGTTTATCAGTTTTGAAACACAGTTTATGTACAAACAATAAATCCATGTATTTAATTAATCGATATAACTTTTTGATGCTAATAATCCTCTTTTTTAAAATCACCGTAAAGAGTTTATTGCACAAAATATCACTCCCCCCCCCCCCCCTTCAGTCAGGGTTCGAACCTCCCTCCAATCTGTGATGAGCGTCTTTACTAAACTGACATTTCTGTCTTACGAAAAAATATAAAATATTATCAGATACCGTCGCGCAATTATATGTATAAATATAATAGAATATAATTAATCAAACGTTTGAGGGTGTCTCGTTAACGTTAAATAAATATTAAATGGAGATATAGAAATTGATATCCCCAGAGTAAAAGTCTAATTTAACCATCTCTAGTATTTGCTCCGCAAACTAGCAGCTTTCTGAATAATAGCCGTATCATTTTTTCCATCGAGCGAAACGACTGCTGTATTTGCGATGTGATCGGCGAAACGTGCGAAGCAGGCTCGACACCATCTGAGGCTTCCTGAATGAGTCATCAGTGCATTGGGAGCATTATCGTGTGCAACCTGGGGCCCCGCCGGTGACTTCCAACGTATAATAAATAGCTGTGGCTTTGCCGAGCGTTATCCTCCCCATGAGGTACTAGGGCACTCAGGTTCAAAATAACGAGAGGGCAAATCCAACTCCCCGCGGACGAAAAAAGTAGTATATCGAGCAGACAAAATTAATCTTGCTTAAAGTAAATTTGATAAACTTGTAGGGGAGACATCTCCGGGGCAAAGTAATGGAAATCTAAATTCCCCACAAGAACGGCTATTTAATAAAACAAGTTAGAAAAATTATGGACTCTTTTCATTTGTAAGACATGTCATAAAACTAATTATTTTAATATTTTGGGGAACTCAATAAATCTCGCATTATCGTAAAAAGTTTCTTTCGCAAATTTCGGTGAAGTTTAATTTTAAGCTTAAAATGCGTCATGTTTTAGTAGCAAGAGATTATGAAGCATTTTCCCTTATTTAAATATCTTTACGGTTTTATCTGCATGGCAGCAGTAAAATAATTTATCGAAAAGAATTATTCACGTCGTGAATATGATGAAACGCATAATCACGTGCAATGAGTTCAGCCATACGATGCGATCATTCCGCATGGAGCTTAACATCTTCGTCCTGCATGGGTCATCAACCATCGTAAAAGTAATCATGTCACTCTTAAAGCGCTGGCACTTCGCGGCTTGTAAAGCCATAAGTGATGAGGCCCATTTACCATATATTATTATGGAACACGAGGCCATGAATATTGACGTGTTCTTTCATTACGAACGCGCCACCGGTAATTGGTGTATGTACCTTCGATCATAACGTAAATTTCTTACTCATCAAAGTGGACAAGAAATACCAATTTCGAAACATGCAAGGAAGAATTTCGAAAGCTGAATAGCTATTCATAAAAAGTACTAAATACGGTGTATCCATAAATAGAGATTCATTATTTATTTTATGATTTAGAGCTCGCAAGATACGTGCTAGAGATATTCCTTAAAAGTCTTGTAATGTATATATAATTGGTACAACGTATTGCAATTACACTCAGATGTGTAAGAGCTCTTCGACGATAGTCCGATATGCAAAATAACTTGTCAGAATAGTCCTTTTAGAAGCATCAGATAACTTCCGATTGCTAAAATATCATTTCTCGACGAAGGCACTGCGATAAAAGTGCGAATTAATCCCGAGTTGATTGATACTAATATGCAAATTTACCAGTGGTTCTGTTTATCATACCATTATGATACAGTCATGAATATTGACGCGCATAGCTGAAGTGGTACGCACACGCATAGTGCGTTAAGATCCATATAATAGCGCATCGCGCGCTTCTCGCTTAGCGGCTTGCGATGATTAAACCGAGTTGGCATTCCTCGGAGAGAGGTGGCAGTTATTAACGACACCTCGCGCACCTTCCTATCCTACATACTCGAGATAATATCGATAGGTACTGCCTTCGACCTGTTCGCTGTTACGAGACGTTGTTGGCGCTATTTATCTCGGCCGGATCCATTATCCAGGATACATTGCCGTACCCACGAGGTAACACGAGTAGTTCTGTCTTCGTGCTCGCACATAGCGACACACCACTCTTTTCCCATATGCGGCCGGTTAGCAGCGAACGGAGTAATTGGCGACACATCCTCGGAATAGCGTGCCATGGAGCGTATGTACATCATACACAATTCATAGGATTTTCCTTATTGGCAATATAGATAATACGCGGCGGATACATATTTTATCTTAATCGCGTTCGCGCCGGGAACGTGAATCAGAGGCGCTAATGCACGGTAATGGCACACACCGGCGCGGCGCGGCCGCTTCGTGCCTATAATCGATATATTAATGTGACCTAATGCGCGTCGGTACACCAATCTCTCTCGCATGCTCGATAATCATTCGTCAGACCTGGGGAACGGTTGAGACACCGATCTCGAAGGGAACTCACGGGCGTTCTGCGCAGCGGGGAACTCGGGTTTTAAGGCAATAGCTATAAGCGGCATCTAAGGAAGGCGCAACGCGCGCGAGGACAATCGAGATTGCATCGCGGAACCGTAGTCTCGCTGATTAGAATCCACGGAACTTTCTGTGCTCGGTAATCACGCGTTCCTACAGTACGCCGCTCTCTCTCTCTATCTCTGTACGTTATAGGTACGTGATACGCGCTTATCGCTGCGCTGCGAACCCCGATCTATCGAATAGACAAGTATACCTACGGAAGTTTCGGCAAGTTTCGCGGCGGTGTAACCCGTGTAACGGCGCGGCGGTGAGCGCGCATACGGGAGAATGCCTCCGATCGTTTTCCTTTCAATTCGCACCCTCCTCACGGTGTTAGGAGCGGATCGCCTCGGCACTCTCCGGAATTTCTAAGGAATTTCGTTGGAGGATCTAAACAATATCCCTGCGAAGCATCGCGGCTGAAGGCGTTATATTGGGATTAGGGTGTAGGCGTATCCCGACGCCGCGACGCGGTAAAGGAGGGACCGGAGGTGCGATAGTCGGCGAAAGGCATCTGTTGCGCCTCCATGAGCAACATTTACATAATCGCCAGGCTGCACTGCGAGACGAACAGTGGCAGCGCGCGGCTTCCCGCCACGCCAACCGTATATACCGTCGCGTTTTATAGGTACAACCAGTCGCAAGTAAAGCCCGGCATTGTTAGTCGAACAAGGAAGCAAAGCCGTCTAAGGCTCTCTCCCCTCGCTAAATAGATATGACACATGCAAACAGATCCATTGGTACCATTACCGTTAAAGCGGCAAAAAAGACGCAGATAAACTTCACGTCATCAGAGATATTGTGCTCAACGTGACGCGTGAGAGCAATACCCATAACCGTATAGCGACCGCGACGTACGTATCGTCTCTTCCCACGCGTCCTTCCGACCTTCGCAGAAATGCACCGCCGTGGAACGTCCGCTTTCATAGGTAAGACGGGGAATCCTGCGTGCAATTACTTAAAAACCTTTTTATCCTAGCCTCGTGTGTGTCGCCGTATTCGAGAGAAACCTACGGCATTGATATCGGCTCAGACGAGTATCAGACAAAGGGGGGGACAGTGTAACTAAAAAAAGAAAAGGAGAAAGATCGCGAGTTGTCTCTTCATCGAAAACCTCAGATGGCAAACACACACGACACATCAAGTCTCTCCGTAGAAATACTTCCAAAATGAACTGTTTTAATGTTCACACTTATACAGATCATATTCTGATCTATTTTTCTTCGAAAAATTGTTGCGTATTCTGTATATAATGGTCTATATTTGTACTTTTTTGAGGTACAGAATCGTATTTTCATTACTATGAATTCAGAGAAAACAAGGTTTAGTTTTAAATAAGGAAAGATATATTTTTTTATATATATAAAATAAAAGCAGCAAAACTCTTGATTTATTAAGTTTTCAATAAAGTAATTTAACTGACATGTTTAATAGTACAACTGCCAATAACGCGTTGTACCTGGTTTAAAAATTAGACAATAAAGAAGTTTTCAATACGACTTTTTCTAAACATTGCATCTTAGGAACTAGTAATAATAAACATAAAACGCTTTATATCATTATACAATTTTAGTCCTGTTATGTTGAAAAATGTATTAACTCCATTTTAACAAAAATTGGAGATATGATTCTTTACCTCTAAAGTACAGATATACCTATGCTAGTTTTTTTCCACGATAAAAGAAATACGAATAAAAAGTATTCCAAAAAATAATATTCTTTACTAGAGTGATGATTTGTACTTAAAAAATTCACGAATTTATTGGACAACCAATATCCAGTTCCGACCGAATTTGGCGTTTCCTTTAATTATTGAATAATATTCTTCTTGTATTAAAAGGTTCTAAAGAATATTCTCACTTAGAAAGAAAATATACATGACCCAAGAAAGAATATAGGTACTACGAAATACTTCATTGCCTTCTGATTAATCGTCGAGATACAGCTTTTCAAATCTATGAAGTTGATATCACGGTATCTGAAATACGACTTAACGTTATAGCGTGACTTTACGTCTACCTTAAAACACTATCACGTCGCCAATTTTTCTTGCAATCGTACAGCTGTCCGGTATACCGCTTCCGCGTCACGTCACGATAATGAATGAAATTAAGTTCGATCAACGTCGCAGCTTATACATATTCGTGTACGCCGTTATGATATCACGCTCACGGCTTTGACAGAGACGCACAGTAGACGGCAGTGATATGATTTGCATGTCGTAGAGCGTCTACTCCAATGCCTGCTAACTTGCTCGTGTTTCGTTCCTCTCTAGCATAGAAGATACATGACACACGTATTCGCAATACAGGCGCGTACGGTCTTCAAGTTACACCTACGGATCCACGTAGGTGAACGACGTGTCGCACTGAATACGTAACGATAGCATTCCGTATTAATCGCTACTCCATATCACACGCATATTGCTTTCTTTGGTATTGTTATTGCATAAAAATCGATTACGGCATACGCTCGTAATTGTTAAACAAAAGAATATAATAAATATCGCTCCTCAAATAAAGAAATTTTAAACTCTTTTGTTTTGTTTGATTCATATTATACTCAACTTATACCACATATATATATATATTTTTACCAGTTTGTTTCTCACAATCAATATACTTTCTCTCAAAATAAATACTTATCCATTATTATATAAAATAAAGATGAGAGAGTAATTTTTAATTCTATAATTTTGTATAATTAACTTAGTTTTATTATTATTCATAGTAATGAGAAAACAGAAGACATAGTAAAACCATGTTACTTGCGAGAGAAGTTATGATCAATAAAATAAGGAAGAAACTAAAATGAGACACATACGAATATATTACAATACATAAAATGACAAGTTTTTTCTAGCATGATTTTATGGCACGTAACTCTGATTTTTACAAGATTAGAAAATCCTTATAAATCCTAGCTGTTTTAGTAAAAACAGCCCGAAATATAAAAATTCATATTTTTAAAAAACAAGACTTTTGTTACGAACACCTGCTTATGCTGTTTCTATAGTATCTGGAGATTAAAACTTACGACATTCATACAATTATAATTTTGAACAAAATACTGTACAGGCGGCATACGTTTAAACTTTTACGCAAAGCGTAAAAGCACCTTTATCAAAGCTTTTAAAGTTTCTCGGGAAGGTTCGAGCATCTCAGACTGTATCCGTGGCCGAGTTTTATGAGCCCTTTTGCTTCTCCATCATAATCGTGTATTATCGATCAGTATCGATCAATACTGTGAGGTGATGAAGTCTTACACGGGAACGAACTGCTGCCGAAAACAAATTTCCGGTATATTGACCCGGAAAGTACGCGAGAAATTTATGGCCGATGTAAGCTGCATATTCAAGCCCGGTTTTTCATTTCGGCGAAAGAATTTCATGCAAATCAGAGATAGGTCCACATTGTTTTTCTCTCATATCATATTCTAATTCTTTTTCATATATTTCATCACAAAAATCTATTTTCCCGTTTCTTTTTTCAAAATAAATTGGAAGATTGGGTTTAACATTAAAATTCATACATGAGTTTTCTATTAAAATTTTTTATTATCTTATCGTTTTAGGCAAGAAGTAGAATTAATGGAATAATGAAATTAGTAAGGCACGAGAAAAAGTATTTTAAAAATATTCTGATGACTATATTCTTATCTTACCGATAAAATGTATTAAATGGCACAAAATTATAACTAATATTTTAAATTGCACGAATAAAATTATTATAGAATAATATCCAACAGTTACTTCAGGGCAACGAACTATTGTGTACGCTAAATTCTATTAACGATTCTGCGGTTATTTTGGAATAATGAAAAGTTATTGTCCCGAATTGATCGTGTTACCCGTAGATACGCGATCAATTTTTTATTGGAGATAAAAATATTTTAGTCAGTTTCATTGAATGTATAGGATCCTCGCGATTGTAAAATTTGAACGTGATTGTGTATTTCAGTAATCAGTAAAATGAATTTTGACTTTCCAGAATAATTCTATCATATTTCCGTACCACTTACGTCAGAAATCATATATGTGCTACTTATATAAAGAGATTAATGCTATTTTTATAGCAAAATTTAGATATTTAGATATCGCTAGGTATAAAATAGCATTAATCTAAAAATTTCCTATAAAATATTCCGATAAATTTATAATTATAGATATTCACAAAACTATTTTCTTTCCAAGGCCGATATTAAAAGCGTGAAGAGTAACGAATATATTTAAGAAAATAGAAAATCTACTTTGGACGTCACGTGCTACGGTGCTAGATGTACCATATGCACAGTATGAGGGCCTCTCTTGTCGGCTGACGCAGATTAGACGTGCTTATTAAAGCCAGTATCGCTTTTACGTGGCGAAGTTTCAATGAGTCAGAGATTATGTTGGAGAGCAGCGTTGGCGAGATATTAAGCGAGGTAGACGATACCGGCCGCAATTACCGACGTTATGTCGCGGATACAATGGGACGATTAAAAAGCGAATAACCAAGCGACAGTTTTTGATGAATGCACCGGGAATTTGCAAAGTGGATGACAGATGCATCGAGAAGAATATGTAGCATTGTTCGCCTATTGTCAGCGAGATTAGAATTGTTGTCAGTTACAACAAAGTAACAAAAGGTTTATAACTGCGAAGTTATTATTCGACAATGAACCAAACACTTTTTCTTTTTATTTAGCTTCCTCAGTATAAAAAATATTTGCGCACTTTTCTGAAGTTTAAAACCAGTTTAAAACCTTATATAATTTCTCGAGGACGAAGTCATGCCGCGGAAAAAAAAGTAACGGTTCGTAAAAGAGCTTATCAGAAGGAGCCTGCAGCAGAAATAAAAGTGACGAACGAATGATCGTGATGCGCGGTCTGTAAATGTCAGTGAAGCCTCCTATCTCCTTCCCTTCGCCCTGAATACCCGACATTCGAATGCACCGTGATGCATAATCGCGATCGGTATCCTACTCGCGCACCGCGCCGTTGGCCTCCGAACATCGTTTGCGACGTAGGAACCAGTTTGGGTGCTTTCGCATATATTTGCCCACGTGTAGATACATCGGTTGCGAGTAAGGATACGCCCGGCACGCAGACAGGATCTTCCGTGCGGAGACACGCACGTCCGCGTCGCACGGACGGCACAAAATGAGCGGTGCGGTGGCTCTACCGAGTCTACCGGGTGTAATCCGCATGACGTAGGCGACTTATATATACACAGTAATAATCTTATTTGCCGAATAGCTTCCACACAATGGCCGCTATGTCTGCATGAGAAGCGGAATCTCCGGAATCAACGGCAGCGGCTGCGGATACCCAGGAGCGATACCGGGCAACAACAACCGGCAACGACCCAACAACGGCACGAGAGGCGGCTGCGCCTCTCGTGTGTACCGGAGAGGAAATGCGATAAGAGCGTGGATAGGGCCACGATACGCGGGTACGGTCGCCGTGATCATTAGGCAAATGGAAATGCTATTAAACCCGAGGTTCGTTCGCTTACGTCAAAACCGCACTTGCGGGGGCGGTCGCGCGGCGCGGCGCGGCGCGGCGTCTCGTTTCCCGCGATGACAATACGACACCCGCCCCGTAACTCTAACAGATTACGACGAAAAAGAGAAATCGCTCGAGCGAAAAGCAGAAGATGGACGAGTTGCGATACGCAGTACACGCGACATTTGCAACAAATTATGTTGATTGCGTGATCTTGACAGTTGAACAATAGTATATTTGTTCATGATTAGTCCACATTCGTTTCTTTGAACTATATTGAAATTAGCGGCAATTTCAGATTAAGGTGGTTCATGCATTTAGGTCATATGTAGTTAGCCCGGAAAATGTGATATGAAATAAAAGGTTAACGTTCCTAGAGTGTGTTTGTAAAATTTTGGATTTTTTAACCGATTGGTTCCGGAGATATATGTCCGTAAACTTTGCCAATTTAACGCGGTGGGGGTAGACCCTATGCGAAAAACGAGGCAAAAGCGCTTATGCTGCAAAAATTGCAATACTTCAAATGTACTTGAACGAACCAAAAACTGACGAAACGATGCAATAAACATTTTGTAAGATACTGGACAAAAGCCCGAGTTCATTGACCGAACGATATAATAATAAAACGTAATTTTCGATTGACTAAATCGACAACACGAAACTGATGGCTGGACTCGAGCGGCACTAGCGGCAGCTTCACAACGTCGCACGTGTCAGCTGATGCGTAAGGCGCATACTTATCTCAAAACTTTCAACGTTTACCACGTTTGTGCACGTTTGTCTCGAAACTTCCCTTACGTCGAGGCTGCTCGCTCATATTTGACAATTCTACGTAAAGGTTATATAGATCGCGGCAACGAAGACTGCTTACCACGCGTGCTGCTGACTGGTCGTGTATACCGACCGTGCTCAAAACTCTAGTAAAAGAAGTGACTTTTGTCTCAATATTTTAATTACGTAGAGGTCGTATAACATTAAAGATGTCATAAATAATAAATTTAATTATATGCTGATTTTTACGGACAAAAATCACACTTATTTATCACTAATAAAAATAGTTGCCTATTTGACTTGCAAGTACTGCATGAACCACCTTAAGATTACGATTTATCGTTAGCGTTTTCCCAGGTGCATCAGATCCTCATTCGTTTCTTATATTACACAAGATACTCAAAATATAACTATTCTGTTACATCTGTATATTATAATTAGTACCGTTTTGTGCGATAATTTATTTCATGTAATTTATATCGTAAAAATTTTGTTTGGCTGACTTTTGAATAATATTTGGAGTCTGCATTAAAATGCGATCGTTTAGAAACGCAAAACGTGTGAAAAATTAAAAGTCGATAATGACAAAATGTGAAATAGTTGAAATAGCAGGAAAATACATTTCCGTACCTATGTGAAAAATTTGCGACGCGCACGGGCGAACAATTTTCATGTGCGTTTCACATTTTCGCGTGTATAGGTTTTTCAATTAATGCATGTTTCGCATATTTTACAAGGATAATATATTTATTTTGCATCGAACGATTATTTGCATGGTTCGTAAATAGAAATTGAATCTATTAGAGTATTAGAGTGAAATTCAAAGAGAGAATTACTGATACCATAATTATTTAACAATTTCGATCAAGTTTGTATTTGTCGAATTTTACGTCAAATAGAATTAAAAACTTCCATTTATAGCGCCCAATGTAGCGAAAACTATTTCTTGACAGTACGATAAATAATGTGGCTTTAAAAGCACTTTTTTTTACGTGTTCGTATATTTGCACGTGCATGTTCGATGCAAACACGGTTTCGTATTCGCGTTTCCGATTTAAAAATACGATCGTGTAATATTGTGTTACTGCCGCCGCATTGTTTTTCCGTCATACGCGATCAATATTCCTGTGCAATTTCACGTGAACAAACGCATATTAATTATTTCGCCGAATGAATCGTCCCATTCACCGGAAATATCGGCATTTCCCATTACCGCGATTATTTTTTCATTGATGTAGCTTGTATCGTTTTGTAACAGCAGATCCTCGCTGTCGTAATATCTTTTATTTCGATTCGCGAATAACGCGACCGGTCTAGAGTCCTAGATAATCAGAGATGCGACATTGACGGTCGATATATCGAGCTATCGCGATTTAATCGCGATTATCCGCCATGTCGCTTCCATTATGAGTACTTATAAGGGAGAGAAATTGACAGAGTGAGGTTAAGTGGCAAGGAGAAGAAGGGGGAAAGAGTAAGTGTTTCCTAAATAAAATAACTGTAGATATTTTTCTATTATTGTTTTCACCAATAAATTACCATTAACATTATACAAATGTGCATTATACGCGCTACTAATTGTTAATAAAATGCAATTACAGAGAAGCAAAATGGCGTTATAACCACGTGATTAGGGAGCCAATCAGGCTATGCCCCTCAATGTCGCATCTCTGATTATCTAGGACTCCAGATCGGTCGAGTTCGCTTGCCTATCAGTAAAGGCCGCTTACGAATTATTAGAACAGACAAACGCCCAGCTGGAGTTCTATCTTCTTCCGCTATCTGTTTTTATTCGCAGTCACATCGATCAGAGTCAAATATTTGAGAACCATTACCAGCGAAACCGATGCAAATTCATGAGTCACATACTAGCATTCATATGCGCGCTCAGAAAGACGCAAGAAGCATTCGCGGTCCTCGCTCGAAGGGAATCTTATAAATTATACATGTCATCTCTGCACACCCGTTAACGAGCAAAAAAATTCAGCCAGGGTTCGGCCGATCGGCGAGATGTCGTTGGGAAGGCTAGAAAAGACGCGGATCTTGAAATGTTCGGGTATCATCAGAGACGGTGGTCGCTCTGGCAACCGGAAGCAACTGCGCGCAGCATTTCCGTTTTCACGACCGCCCGCGGTACCCGGGCACAATGACGTTTTTATAGGAGGGCATTCTCGCGCATTCTACCACCCTCTTCCATCGGAGACACGTAAATGTGTTTACACCCCCGCACACGCGAGCCACAAGAACGCACGTACACTCGCGCGAGCGCGCGAGTATGCACGTGCGTGCGTGCGTATATCGACATATTAAATTACGTCGGCGTCGGCGACGTTGGTCCAGGCGACGCCAGTGCGACGACGCATCGCGAAATCGCTAATGGAATACTCTAGTCCGGCGAATATTGTCGAATTTCGTCGTTCCGCCGGATAAAAGCCCGTTAATTCGTAACCCCCTTAACGGGCCACGCTAATGATTCCGTTTTGGCTTGGTGGTTCGACCTGTCACCGGACCGTCACGCGCAGATGCAGCTTGCCCTCTGCTTGCTCTCTTTCCCTCCTCCGGAAACTGCCGCCCTCGTCCACCCTCTTCTTCTCCGGTTCTGTCCGCCCTCTCTCGTCGTGCTGTACTTTATGGGAGTCTATATACACGGTTATGCGACCAAAACAGCTCGGTATCGATTCATCTCGAAACCGACTGTAATTATGTCGAATCAGATCTGTGAGATAGAACTGGTCTCCATGCACATTACACGGAATCTCTATATTGCAGAGATATTCAATGTAAAGGACGAAAATATGGTGACAAAATAACATTTAAATCAAATTTGCCTTAAAAGGATGTTGAAGTCGTCTGTTCTTTCAACTAAATGCAATTTTTAAGTATGCTATTTTTTTTATTGGCTTTACAAATTTAAAAATTCTTTTGTAAAGTTAAAGTATGTGCACTAATGCATACCAGAGCGAGCGATTTTACCAAGAACGAAAATAATTTAAGAAATTCAGATCAAATTCACATTAATCTTTTTTTACACTGATCTTTTATATTATTAAGTGTCTAAATCTGATTCTGAGGACTCTATGTTATTTCTTCATGTAATCCATGTACCATACCGTTCTCATTTTGTAACAACAAACTGTAGAACTTTTATATAAAGCAAATGAATTGTCACGACTTGACAGCTTTAAACGCCATATTAACCTTAGAGTAGGTAAAGATGAATTTCTTAAATTATATTCGTTCTTGGCATAAAATCGTTCGCTGTGGAATACATTAGTTCATATATTTTTTACTTTAGAAAAGTTTTTAAAATTTATAAAAATTTCAGTGGTTATCTGCGAGAGAAGTTATGATCAATAAAATAAGAGAGAAACTAAAATGAGACACATATACGAATATATATTACAATACATATGTATAATGACAAGTTTTTCTACATGATTTTATAGCATGTAACTCTGATTTTTACAAAATTTGAAACTGTAAATCCTACCTGTTTTAGTAAAAAAAAAAGGCCGGAATATAAAAATTCATATTTTTAAAAAACAAAACCCAATAAAAAATAGGATGTTTAAAAAATCACATTTAGGCTGCATTCCGATATTCACTGCAAGTACTGTAAACATCGCTCCATCTTCGTTTGATATACGATGTGCAACGAAGACAGAATGATGCTTACAGTACTTGCAGTGAATATCGGAATGCAGCCTTAGTTGATAAAACAGACGACTTTAGCAATGTTAGATCTTTTTTAATCCAATTTGCAGACAGTACCTATACTCCAAAATAAATGGTTAGATATTATGACACAATATATTTGACTGATAATGAGTGTTACTAAGAAATAGATACGATGGATATCTGAATTAATTTCTCATCCAAACATAGCACGATATTATGTGATTCGTGGTGCAGAAGTATGCGTTAGTTGGCGGATAACTGCAAATGCTGTGTTTCCGCGAAATTAGTGTTTCTCTCGAAGGCAACTGAATTATAATGGAGGCATCCGCAAACACAGTCCTCCGTATATTCATTTTAGAAATCGCGCGGTCGCGCGATCAGTTCAAGGAGCGCAACAATGCCGATAAACGTTTGCACCTACGACACGACGTCACAACGAAGCTACGTATCCTGCAGTTTCGGGGTCCGCATACGTGTCGCCCTGCAATTACGAAGCGTCTTGGCGTTAGGCCAGCGCCGATATTTCCAACTTCGAATGCGTCGGAGTTTGGTAAGCATTGTCCAGTCTAACGAGTTGCAGTGGGAGATAAGGTCGGCGAGGTCTCTGGAAATTCAGGAAATAATGGTACCGAGCATCGTCGTCGACACGGTCGTCGTGGTATTGCTTCCTCGGAGGGGGAGTTAACGATAGGCCGCAATTCACGACGTTCTTGCGAGTCCACTGGACCGAATATCGATCCCCGTGGCACGAGGTGCTATTAATTTGCTCGTTGTGACTACGTAGAAATATAGCAAGCGGTGAATACCGGACGCAAGAATGCGGAGATTACTCAGAGGACGCGGATAATGCGCTTATTGTTCTGGACTTTTGCTATTTCTTGTGCATTACATGCATTCGTGAATATCCAGAAAGCATGAATTATCGCGCTCTCATAATTCGGTTGGTCATAAATACTAAAAGGTATATCGATAATGTGGTGGAATTCAATTCCCCGTTCATTTTTATCCGCACGATATAATTTCAACCCGTCATTTTTAGCATGGTCGCATTTCTATTACTCTCAGATGCCACCGGAAGCACTTTGGTTATTGCGCCGCTCGCAATATTTGAACAGGCGATCGGTCTTCCGCCCACTGCCTTTTCCCCGGAAGAAAACTCATTATCTTAGGCAATAATACCGACGATTCCCGAAACTCGGCGGTCGGAGAAAGCCCTTCCCCGAAGGAGCAATAACGCCTCGGGGAACATCTTATTTCGGGGGTTAAATCGTTCCGCCGGCACAAGCCGTATCGGCGCTCCTGTCTCCCGCATTAAAAATATCAATCCATCAGCCGCGCGCGACAAAACGGGAGGATGCGCCGTCTGAGGTTTCAACGCGCGAGAGGCAACACTAGTTACTTCGTGGAGAAAAAGAGAGGTGGTGGCTTCAAGCTAAGCCACCTCCCGGAAGCATATCGGAGGCCACCCTCCAGTCCTGACTTTTTCCCGAAGCAACTTCGCTCGAGAATAATCCAATTTGCGCTCTTCTTTCCGAGCGAGGAGCCGCGCTCGTCGCTAAGAGCCGACGTGAGACGACTGCTGGATGAAACGACAATATTATTTTTTTCTCTTAGACACCCGTGCTGAATGATACATCGATATGCCCGAAACTCTCGCGCCCGAAACTCTCGATTGCAACTAATCGAATGACAACGGCAAACAAAGGGTACAACAGAGAAAGAGGTCCGAAAAAGTTACGTACAGGAGTAGTCGATGAAAGTGAGCAGAGCGGCGAACTGGTGGAAAATCGTCCGATTCTTCCGGTTGACGAAGTCTCTGAAACGAGTTCTTAACGAAAATCGAAGTATATGGGGTACACCAATGTCTTTATATCACGCAAGCTTGTAGAGAAAGAGAGAGAAAAATTTCAATCAATGAAAGTTTGGCGATAAACGCATTGGTAGACATTTATGTTAGCATTGAACTAAATTACTTATCTTTTTTCTCATATCTATTCGAAATTCTGTTTATATTCTCTATTAACTTTATGCGAAGAAATTGATACTGGTTTTATGTGCATACGTTTCGTTGTCCGTTCAGGCATATTATAAATCTTTAAATTCTTGTTTTATTGCAGGAAATTATAATAGTTAATTATAATTATATAATTATAATAGTTAATTATAAAGTAATTTCTTTTTTTTTAAATTAGCAAATACTTTTGCGTTATAGATATATACATAAATAATAAAATATTATTCTTAAATTTACTATTAAATATTTATACTATTAAACTACTACAAAATATTGCTGTCAAATATTGATAAAGTAATAAATTATTCATGTACGGTTTAAAGATAGTATTATCTGTTAAAATTTTCCAAAGTATTGCAAGAAAGAAAAAAATATATAAGAAACGGTAAATGTTTCGAAAATCCTACAACAATAAAAAAAAGCTACTTCTGCCCAGATGAGAAAATTCTCAGTTAATCCATTTATTTAGATCGGAATTTATCGATTTAGTGATAATCGGCGTAAGACACGATGACGCACATCGAAGTCGCGATACAGAAATCGCCGGGAATTGCACGGAGGAATAGAGGAGTCGAAGAGGAGGCTAGGGAGATGGAGGCGATATAAAAGGGGATCTCGGAGCCCCAGTGTCCGTTTCGAACAGAATGCTGTAGCCATTGCGCAGTCCATAAACTTCTCTCTTGCCTTAGAATGGCGCTCTTTTCTCCCCCGTGCGTTAAGGTACACCCCACAGCTAGCATCAATAGGAATGCCATTTGGGACCGCTCTAAGAAACTGCTAATAGAGCTTCGGGTTTCGAAATGAGGAGGCGAAAAGAAAAAGAAAAGGGATGAAGGGAAAAGTGAACGGAGAAGCAACGGTCGGAGACACTGGTGACGAATAGATCGAATCCCAAATCTTATCTTAGGACGGGACAAATTTACACCGCTGTGATGTAAGGCTATTATTCAATCGATTTCTACTTCATCAGTCACAAAATACATTTTCACACTGAGCAAGATATATAAAAAACTACATTACTATCTATTTTTAAGTTTATTTGTAAGAATTTTAAAAAACTTTATCTTCTGTTTTTGTTTCAAAATTTTTTTTAAAATTAATTGTTTGGATGTTACTTACAGAATAAGATATTCCGTATGGGATAAATCTTTCATTAGAAAGGTTTCTTATTATCAAACTTTAATTAAAATGTTTATTAATAATAAGTTTTATTAGATTTGATTGTAAACGCGTCGAGAATAGAAACGGAATTCGAAGGAAAATGGGATCAAGGAAAAGGAAAAGAGGTGGTCAAGCAGTTTTGCGCTCAATCCTTAAGTTGATCGTAAAAACTCGTTTCTTTTTCGTACTTCCATTCCCGTTGTGCTCGCACAAAAGACCGCGTTACACGTTTACTAGAGTCCTTGTCCACGTTCTTTCACTGCTCGTCCATTAATGGTAGTCGATCGACCCCTCCAGAGTCTATCGACGGCCACCTTCTTTATTTCTTTTCACTGAACAACATACGTAAGAGGCCGAAGCTCATTTCGAGGGTGGTAGCACGTGCCAAGAGAGAGTGGTCCTTCATTGACCACCCATGATTGTGGGTCGACTATTTCCCGTTCTTGAAATTTTTTCTATAAGTCACGGCTTACACTAATATTATTTTCACGAGCTACTCTAACATATATTCTCATTCAAAAATAATGTAATTGTATATTGAATATAAAATGTGTCGTATTTACGAGTATCGTAGAAAGAGATAGTCGATGATAATTATAGACCTTAACAAAGCCTTAATTACGTTATTCGATAAGTTACTTTTAATTAAAATAAATTATTACTTTTATACTTTACATTTCCACATAAACTGCAATTAAAATTAACTTCTTAATTATTTGAAGATAGGAAAAGAATGTAGAAAGAGATTATCGATAATAATTGTAAACTCTAACAAAGCCTTAATTATATTATTCGATAAGTTAGTTTTAATTAAAATAAATTATTACTTTTATACTTTGCATTTTCATAAACTGTAATTAAAATTACCATCTTAATTATTTAAAGGGAATATATAATGATTTTTACAACGCTCTTTTCTTTCCTTGAATACTTGGTACTCGCTTGTTGCTTGTTGCCTTTGGGGGTAGTTTGCGCGAGGGGTAAAAGCAGCCTGGCGCCATCTGTGCAGAACAGTCGCAAGCCGGTCACCCTTAAATACCTACCCTTGCGAATCCAGAAGCGGGTTGTTTAAAACGGATAATTAGCGTAAAACTGGTTGTGGTTTGCTTTAGTATCTGCTGCCATCTAACGAACCCGTCGTTTCGTGTTACCTACAAGACTGATTTAACTTTTGTTAATAAATATTACCTCCGATGATCCTTCTATTTTGATAACATGATAACTTTCAAAAATTATGACTAATTAAAAAAAGTATTATATGCATTATGTTACGTTGCGTACGGCGTGCACGTGCATCATCGTGCACATCATGCATCGCGCAACACGAACACGAACAAAGACAGCGACAATCCAGCGATCGATAACATCACGGTACTGCACAAAATTCGCGAGTTCAAAGTTCAGAGATATCCCCTGATATCGCCCTTGGAACTAGGTGTGTTTGTCTAAATAACATTATTTATGCGCCATGACCCTCCCGTATAGCTCCTCTCCTCGTGAAGAGAGGATCGCTGAAACATGCGAGAGATCTCGATCTCTTACAAAGGCTTCGTGAATAATAGAATCGCTTCTTTCACAGACACGTTCGGCAAATACACGCGTGCGCGTGCATTAACTGCCGTGACGACTCGCGCGTAGAGGACTCGATGACACAAGGCGCTCCTTTGAGATGTACGTCTCTTCGCACAATCTACCCGTATTTTTCGCGTACTAACTCCCGTGTTGAAATCCCCCTGGATCTCGAGTGGAAGTCGTATACGCGTTCTACCTATCTGCCTACCGTTCTGCTCGAATCTCCTCCCTTTTCGCGAAAGTTAGACCTGCAGATTACCTTTTTAAGGCACATCGACGCGTACATAATTTAATCTTTCGCCGACCCGCGAACCAGATGATAAACATCAAGTGGTTGACTGACTGAAAGCCAGAAGAACACCCCCCCCCTCCCCTCCCCTCACCCCTAGCGCGTACGGAAAGGAAGCGTTTAAATCTGCACGCGCACACGAGGCTGTACAATGTACATCATGGATTATACACGCGCAGGTACGGGAGGTCGATTCAAACTTAGCTCTGTTTCGGATCTCCTAAATACCAATTAGAGATGGAAACTTCCCCTTTCATGTTGATTCCCGCTCCTCGAAGTTATCCCAAAGTTCGCATTGTTCTTCACTCTTCAGGCGAGTGCCGTGAAGACGTTGCTTTACGTACCCCACCCTCTCTTTAACTTCCACCCCGCGCCCACGCTCCATTGCCACGTACCTAACCCGCCACCCGTCCGCCAGCCGTCAAGGTTGGCATTAGGGTACGCAATAATTGTAAAGCGACCTGCCAACTACTTTCGAAATATAGTTCCAACCGCGTATTAAGCTCCCGGTAGGCGGAGAGAAGGTTCCTGGTACCTAGGCTCTCTCAGAGTTCAGTTAAATTATTATCTATCAAATGCTGAATTGTTGAAACAGTGAGACAACAGAGAATAAGAATTATATAACAATATCCTTTAAAATTTAAATAATGACACATGGCTGGTAATAAAAATCGAAGTAATAATAGCAATAATATCGGAATTAATTTACATAAGTTTTATTTTCTGTTTTTGTTTTAAAATTCACGAGAAATAAAATATCATTTATATCCCTATTTTGCGTAGAAACCTGTTCAAAAAATATGTATTGTAAGAGAATAAATAATAGGTATCATATAAATAATGCCTTAACGTTTATTATTTTCCTTATAAACACACATCTGCTTTCTTCTCAAACTGATTTTGGCTCCACGTTCCGATTTGAACAGCTTATTCCGCGTCGATCACGGAAAATTACGAGACGCGTGTTGCCACGGTAAATTGGTCGTACGCCTCAGCGTACTGCATCACGTTATCGAACACGATCGAAGGGCCGAGCCGATAAAATCCGGGGAAAGCGAATAGCACGCGATGCGTTAAAACGCTGAGGCAAGGTAATCCGCGCCGGCGATTTCCAAAAGCGCAGAACCAGCGGAGGCGTTAAATTCGATGAAGCCGCATGGTGCTCCCTGCTCCGCGCACGGCCGCGCGAATTGAATTAAATCGTTTAACGGCCTTATGTTCAGCTGGGGGAGGACCCTCCGGCCGGCATTCGGGGAGGACCGCAGACCCAGGGAGATAAATGTAATGAACGTTGTAGCTCGAACCGACGCGACGCTTAACCAGGGCTCCATTAGTAGTGCTATCCGTCTCGCGAGTCTTCTCTTTTTCTCCCGCGCTACCGACCGTCCCGCCGCCGCCGCCACCGCTGCCACCCCGCGCCCGGCCCTCTTTTTCTTTCGAGAATTTCAATTATATGGACGGACGGGAAAGGGAGACACGCGTGTCGCTGGCGACTGCGGACTGCCAAGCTCAGGAACCGGCGGCGACGACGACGACGACGACGGCGACGTGCCGTGCCTGTCGCCAGGCAAATGATTTCAATTCCGTTCCATTAAGCCGACACGGGCCGAGGGTCCTTTCGTCTTATTCTCCTTCGTCGTCTCCTCTTCCCTTGCCACCTCGCCTCATCCTTATTCCGCCGAGCTCGGCCTCTCTCGCGAAACCTTCTTCAAATCGGTTCCGTCGACGAGCGTCGCGAAATATTTAAACTCCCGGCGCGAACGGCCACCGGTGTTTCGACGTGCTCGTATGTTCCGCAGGAAATGGTATAGGATGCTGAAGTATCGCGAAAATTGGTGGTGAAGTACCCTCCGCAACGCAGCGATATCGAGTGCCATTTATCACGGTGAAAGATAGACTGCCCGTGAAAAGCGATGGTCTTTCTCGTGATCGAGGGACGAAAAATCAAGGACTAAATTTATCTGTGGAAAGTCTCACACTCGTCTTATCATGGTAATTCCGTCGTATTGACCGTGCAAATGGCTCTGTTGTTGCTTTGTTAGATAATTTTCGACGCGAGCACCAATCGAGACACGAAAGACGCTTCTCGTCGTTTGGTAAACAAGAGCTCCTACTGCGACTCGAGATCCCTATAGAGTTCATTTTGTCTATCGAATTCACTTTCCACAGACTGCACGAGAACCATGGAGATTAGGGGGAAGAGAGAAGGAAGCGTATAAGCTCCTTCGAGCGAAGCGAACGCGAGTGACTCCTCCGAATACTTTCACCCACCACGAAGGAAATCGCCTCCAGTGGGACCCCCTGGATATTAAACTGTTCAACATGGCCGGAATCGTTCGTTTCGATGCGTTTCCCTCCGACTTGCCGAAGATATTAAATTTCGGTTCCGAAATGTTACCGCTGGGTACACTCGTCTGTGCCGGCTAGACGTCCTTTAAAGGGTTCACCTTGACATTGCATCCCACGTTATTGACGTTTAGTCGTTGTCCCCCGGCTGTTGCATTTTTATTATTATATCCTAGGTGTGATCTTATACCGCAAATATATAAATGTACTTAAATAAAATATGCACATTCTATATATCTATTAAATTCTATCAATTAAAGAGCCTTTTCTAATTAATCAAAGAAAATATAATCAAAGAAAAATATTGTATAACACTTAAGTTTTTCCGACTCTTATCTTTTCCATCCGCGGAGTATTATTTAACAGGTCGTTGCTATGTTTAACGAACGTGTGTCGCGTACGCAATTTCCCCGTGCGCACGCCATGCCACTCCGAAACTTCCCGTCGTTCGTCGCGAAGAAGTCCTCCTAATCAAACAGAGTCGCCTCTAAGTTTATTTAAACGTCTCCAGTGACAGTCGGCGGATCGTGTTTCGCCGAAAGACGAGCTTTCCTCGTTTTGTTCTCGACGTACCGAGGACACTTACCGTCCCCGTTCCGGAGGGACGGCAAGGTGGTCGCTCCGTAACCCTCTGACCTCGGCGCTGCACTTGTGCGAGCCCGAACCGTGGGATTGGCACCACGTGGCGGCCTCGTCAAGCCGCACATCCCTCCCTCTTACCCCCCGTTAAATTTACGCTGGCGTACTTCCCTCTTTTCCATCTTATTCCGTTTCAACCCCCCGCGGGGCCGAGCCGCCACATTGAGCCTGCTCCTCTTTCCTCGCATTGCGTCGGACGTATTCCGGGGGTAGCTTCGAGTTGGAAAGCCCTCGCCCCTCGAAAAACGGCATATTTCATCCGACCACGGTGCTTTTCTTTAATGGACGCCCTTAATAATATATCAATCACGTTTATGTTGTGCTGTGAGGGAGATCGGACGTTATCGCGCTTCTATAAGAGCGAAAACGCATATGTATTCGCCGTATATTACTGAATTTTCTCATCGTGAATTCGCCATTTCTGTGGACTCGTGTTAATAATATTTCGGCAATGGCGCGTATACCTACAGAAGCAATACGGCAAATAAACCCATAAAGATTATTATATGCTCGAATTATTGAGCGCTCAGATTCAACTGGTTAAAACTGTCACGTTGCGGTGCCACATCAATCTATTTACGATTTTCTCGGCAATAAAACGGCGTATCGTGAAAATTGACTACAAGATAATTAATCATTAACCCTTAAAGGCTACACTTCAAGTTTCAACCACTTGAGACTACACTGTCTATATACAGACTTTGCAATTTTAATCGCGTATAATTCTGGGTCTAATCAACCAAATTTACATAAATTATATATGAAATAGGGGTAGAAAAGACTGATATAACAGAATAAGCAAAATTGCTAATAATTAATTTTAAATTGTCGAAAAACATCAATTTTGAAGATGGTTTTAGCAACATGAATGAGCGTTGAAATAGACTCTATATATAGATCCATATATGGACCTAGTAGTCTTTGGCCCGTATTTTCATAGTCGGATCTTATTTCAAGACCGTCTTAAATAATGTCTTAAGATGCTAATATGGCTCTGTGATTGGTTCATAACATTTTAAGATTGTACTTAAGACGGTCTTAAATATAAGACTCGACTATGAATACCGGCAATTAAGAGTTAACACACGTTTATGATCTCATTCCTTTCGAGATATAAAAATATAAAAGTACCAAAATTTATGCTAAAATGTACGATCGATTATCATAAGCGGCCAACAAAACAATTGCAAAGGGTAAATGTAGATAAGCGTAATTTTACAGAAAAACGAACAGAAATCAAGATAAGATAACACCGAGAAGATAATACCGATATTGCTGAACGTGCCGGCGGGAATGAGAGGATGGATCTAGAAGAGATCCGGAGGAAAGTCGCGGTCCCGTAGTGTCTACCACGAGGGTAGTTTCGAGTAACCGAGTTAATCTTGTCGCTCGTACTACGACAGCGGCGCGCAGTACGGCGCAGCGCCGTACGCGGCAATCAAACAAGTAATTCCGAACAACCGTAATATCCCCGGCTAAGCGCGAGATGCTTGTAAACGTGCGCCAGCACTAATACCGGTAATTCGGTTTACAAGCGCCAGAGGTACGCCCTGGCTATCTCACGTTGGCTTTGTACACAGGAATTCACGTTGATGTAAACGCGAGCGAAGCATCCGACGCACGTGAGTCGATAGAATGGCCCTGTTTCCCCGTACAATCTCGAAAGAAATCCACGACGGCAGAAATGATCGAGCCGTTGATAACACATAAAACCCACGTTCCTTGCTCGTCGCGTCGAGTCGCGAGAGACGCGACAATAATGCGACAGGTAGATACAAACGTCATTATTAAAGGGAATAACGTCGTCGAGAACGTTAAGACATACAATTGAAACTGCATTTAACGCAAATGCCGCGCTACGTCTCGTCGATGCATTATTGATTTCGCGCGATAATTTCGAAACTACGATTTCAATTAATGTGTTTTGCGGCCCGTAATGACCGGGATTTATATTTGCATGACACCGTCACTGATCGCGATGGTGATTCGTCATTGAATATCGAGACGGGAAAAAGCTAACGACGTCCAACAGTCGCGGCGGCACCAAAAACCGGCCGCCGCTATGACGGCGAATGCTTTTTCGGCGTAGTTTTGGAAAGCGATTAACCGAGCTTGCAGCTAGCACATAGTTGCTGTCCAGGCTGGTGCCAAAACGTAACGAGCTTCCGCGACAAAAAACCTCTTGAAACGGCGGATCGCGTTGAATGTCTCCCATCGTGTCATTCATCATCGCGCGGTCAACGGCACCGCCATTAGGCCATGTCCGTCCACGATCGTCCGGCAACGTGAATAGACGAAGAACGGAACGTTTCGTCGAGGAAAAACGGAAAGGCCTCACCCCTCCCTCCTCCGTTAGAAAGCCTTTTTTATTAAAGACAACTAATGTGTGTGCGCAAGATCATAACGGTGACTTCGTTTATAGAAGAAAAGAGCTGAGGCAAACTGTCACATAAAGAATAGGTATAAAATTAATACAAAACGCTATCGGTTCATTTATTGCTACGTGAGATTAACGTTTTCCTTCCACTATATCGTTTATATCGCGTCAGCAACCTTAGCTTCCTAAGAAAACACGCGCTCCCCTGGGGACGTGGATGTTGTTTAACCTGCATCTTCGCTGGTTTACGTAGCTATTGTGAGAAAAAACAATCTTGCACGCAAGCTAGTCCATCACTGCCGCGCGAAGATCACCAGAATATTTAAGAGTCATGGATCCAATGTGACTGGCGTGATAAGTCGAACAGGGGGCGCGGAGGGGGCCCGCGAGATTAATTTCCATTGTCGTATCGCCAGGACGTCGCGTATAAGCACGAAGGTCGACCGAGACCCGGAGGCAATAGATATGGGCACCATCGCATCGACTTGTCACTACGTCCCTGCTTCACTTCCTATGGATTACGAGTGTTTTCTTAAGGCAGTGGCCCTCTCAGGGCGGCAATTTGTATTCGAGATAAACCGTTATTGATGCCGCCGATATTTCTCAGTCCTATAAAATAGATGCTGCGCGCTCCCCCCCGGAGGGCTACTTCCGCTCGCTGAAAACCCTACGAGAGGGCCAGTCGGGAAGACGTCGAAGGAGGGGAAGAAAAAGGAGTCTCCTTTCACGACTCTCTTCGAAGTCGTCGCGGACTTGGTGCATATGGGACAACGGACGTTACGGGGTACACGGGGCTTTCGTTATGGCCCCCCGTCACATCCTATGCCGCCGGTCGCGAACGAATGACGATTTATGTTGAAAACTTTAAAGACGAAATATCATTCGCGCCCGCGCGGATACGTATCCCCGACTGCCGTCTACAACCGGCTGTTTGGGCGTCGGACTAAGTTTTCTTCACGTCACCCTTGGGATCGTCGGGCCACGAATAATACAGAGGTTCGCATTTGTAACCAGGCAACAGCGTAGTGAAACGTGGCAAGGAGGCAAGTCGCCTCGGCGAGCGTATTCGAGAAGTCAAGTGGATGATATGAGCTCCTGGGCGGCGGCGAGCGTAAGTCTGGCAGTTTCGTAGAATCGCGAAGTTCAGTCGCGTGGTTAAATAAATGCAACACGAGAATATTTCATCGGAGCATCGGACAAGGAGAACGTCGGCCGTGAGTTATTTTCGCGTTCAAGATCGTGACTTTCCACATTGTTTTATAAAAGAGACATCAAAAATGCTACAGCTGTTTTACAGATTTTGACGTTTGGACGTTTCCTGTCTTGGCTGCTTCCTTCCTGAGCTCCTCGTACATCGCGTTATACTGTTCTTTTCTTGCAATTATGTATTTAATTCCACGAGAAATAAACTTTCTTTTCTTTTCCAAGAGTGACTCTCATTTCTATCTTATAATTAAAATTTAATATTAGCTACAGAACGCGCGGGCGCGCGCGCACACAGAGAGAGGACAACGAGAAGATACGCCCAGACATCACTATATTTCTTTCTGACGGAACGAATTATTAGCTCGAACGTGCGCTAACGTCTTCGCGTCCGCTAATAACTTTCGTTTTTAGTGCGCTGTATCGTCGCCGTTTATTTTCTCGTCGGCGTGTCGTAAAGGCGTTAGCGAAAACGGCGCGTGGCTAAGCCGTAAATACCTCGTCGCGGCAAACATCCTCGTCGGTCGTAATAAAGCGACGTAAAGTGGGAAGACCTATGGCCTATGGCGTGCGTCTCGCAATGTACGGCCACGCGGGATCCCATAGGACCACAGGGAAACAATATGCGGATTTCGGCATGTACGGTGTCAGTGCGGTTTGTCCCGGAGGGTGAAGGGCTCCCGAACGCGTCGCGATCCTGTTATTGCAAGTCCGTCGCGGTAACGTCTTATTGGTCGGTATCGGGATTTGGTCGGTTCATTGGGGTGGCACGATCTTAAGCGGGATCTGCGCGACTTTACGTCGCGTCTCCCTCCCGGCAGGAATATTGGATTACAGTGATTTTCAATTATAAGCAAGGCACGTGCACCCCCGGGGAAAACACGGTGAGAATGCACGCGTTTCGTTCTTGGCTGAACATTGTTTTTTAAAAATAGACACCGGTATAGGGCTATCATTTAAATATTTAAATATTCCGCAGTCTTTGTACGCGATTTTAACAGCATGCTTTCGTTGACTCAAAAATCAACGAAATTATTTCGAGATTAGCGCCGTTGCCAGAATTTTACTAAATTTTGAAATAAAATATTGTTACAGGAATAGAAATGAAAAATGTAGAATTTAGACGAACGTGGCTATTTATCCGTTATATGCCATCAGATATCATTAGTAACTTATTGATTAAATTATATATAATTAATAATAATTTAATATAATTCGATATAATAACCGCCGGGTCGATGCTTAGAGACCTCTCGTTTAGACGAGGCCTCGTTGGAATATCAGAAGAGTACATAGTAGATAAAACTGCTTACATATCGGACGCGGTAAGATACATTTTGCGACGACAAAATATTCCGGCAAAAGGAAACTTCCCCGTTTCCAGAAACCTAGGAGTTTAACGGACGTTCGTAGGGTGGCAGCACCCTTCAACGTTCTTCAAGGGTTGGTACAGTGGTTATCGAGCCTGATATATAAGCCCCGCTCAAAACATTTTACTTATATAATTATATTTTCCAAATATATTTTTTATGCCGAGCATGTATCTATAATATAAAATATAAATATATTTTACATTAACATTTTGTATCTATATAAAAAATTTTGACATATTTATTATCAGTTATTAATAATTAAAATCAATATTGCAATAAGTAAATTTATCATAGATTCGAGGAAACAATTCCTACCACTTCTTTTTCATTACTTCGATGTTGATAACACAATAATTGGTATAAATAAATTTTTCTATATATATATATATACATAATATGATATAAAAAATTTTACTCGGGAAAATTATATTGATTAATAATATCGTAATTACGAGCCTTAGTTCTCTTTCATACTTTCGATTGAAACTGAAATTGGAGGCGATTTATCATTCGCGGTTTTGCAAATTTACTGACAAGCCATATAATAAACTTTTAATTTCCCGCGGGCATTGAAAGAACAGAGGAAAATTTTACGAAACTTTCGGACACGTATATCGCATGATAAAACCATCTCAAATAATATTAATACGTCGTTCGCCACTGCGGACGATCGATCATCCTTTTAATTTCTTAAGTTCGCATCTCCGTCCGGGGCCAAATAATACAGACAAATATGTTCAGCGTCGCCGTGACATTTCCGCACGTTTTTTCTCGATCGATCATTTGCGCGATTGCACGGCTAACAATATATAGAAAACGATGGAGAATACGAGCGTTCCGCTGCAAAAATGAAAAATTGAAAACGTCGCATCGGAGACTTCCATTCAAGCGATATCCGAGCTGCGCCGTTTCCAGAGACGTTGGACAATGGCATCCCATGGGGTATCTTTTGAGTGCCGCAAACATTCAATTTGTCCATCGTATCGTCTTTCCTTCGAATTTTAACGCCGACTGGAAATTTCATTGCAAGATGCAGGAAACGTAACCCTAACATCATGCCATTTCCCGTAACGCGATCCGGTACGACTTTTGCCTCGGTAACAATTTTCTCTCATTCACCTAAGTATACCTTATATACATCGCGTTAAAATCACGATGATAAAACGTAAAACTAACTGTTAATTAGCAAAAACGAGAATTAAAATCGATATGGTGTCGCTTTAGTGTCGCGCAAACGACAGTAGAAAATACGTTAGTTATCGTACTAAATGTCATTAACTGTTATAACCGGGAAACGCGCGAAGGGAAATAATTAATTTACTCCGCCAGCGAATCGATAAACGGGACGGCGCCATTCTGCCTGCGAATGCATAATAAAAGTATCACTTATTGCGCCGACTTAAGAGAAAATATTTCATGAGCATGGCCGGCCGGGAAAGCCGCTTTAGCCGGAAACGTTCTGACCGTTGATTAAAATTCCAAACTATTTTAGCAACCTGACATTTCTCTCTATTATTATTATTTTCCTCACGCGCTCATCAATGTTTTGTGCTGAAAACAATAGAATGTACTGTATGTAATACGTTCAAAAATTTCTATAACCGTAGTGCCACAAAAGCTAGGAATGTGCGGTTGCAATTTGACGAAGAAAAATCAAACGACACGTTAATCAATCGAAAGATTTCGAAGACATAAAAATGTTGATAAAAACTTGTGATATTCGTGTTGTCTTAACTATTTGTAATTGTCAAAGTGTCAAAATATATATCACCATGTCTCTCGACTTATTATTTAATCACCTTAATTATTATTACCGTAAACATCAAAATAATTATTGTTATTATTATTTAGACCCATCCATCTGGTTGCCTTCGCATGCCTTGTCTGATACCAGATCATGTCCTTACTCGGCCTCTTTTTCGGCCCTAAGTCTACCTCCGTCAAATTCGCGGTCGGTCGGTGGGGCCGAGGTAAGTGCAATTATGCTAATCAAATCAGAGAATGGGCAAGACGCTCGAGACATGGGAAGGTGATGAGAGGTTACATCGCAGAGGGTCCGGAGTGCCGGTATTAGTTGTGGGTAACCTCAAGGTTCTACGTCAGAGAGGAGGTGGAAGATGGTAGTAATGGTCGCATTGCTGGCGGCGGTCGTGAAGGCGGCAGAGGCAAGGAACGAGTAGAAATGGTCAGGTTACTTGTTACTTGTGTCTCATTCCGTGGACCAGAAGAGAGAGGAACCGACAACGCCCGAATCGCCGTCGCATACGTCGAAATCTATAATTTCGAGCGCGAAACCGTCATTAGTCACCGCTTAGATTCGTTTTCGCCCACGTTTATGCAACACTCTCCCATTCCTCTTTCCTTTTTATTTTGAGATGCGTAAACAGACGGGTATGCAATTGTCACCGGTGCCGAAATGTCGTTGCGTGGCGTCTGCCAGGAAGATTACAGAGCGCGATGATGTCGGCTAGCATCAGGAAGGGACACACCTGGTCCCCGGCGACTGGTGCCCCGTTTGACACCCCGGAGCAGCGTGGCAATTTTGGGTTGACGCAAAACGGTCGCATTTTCGCACCACGAGACGTATCATTACTCGATCGCTGTCATATAATTTCGGGGGATCGTCGAGTTTCTCGTCGAGCGTCCGCAGGTCGGTGAAACGAAATGAAAATTGAGCACGAGCGGCGCGCGAGAATTTCGCAGCATCGAGTTTATCGGCGTGTCGTGACAATTGCCGTCGGCGATGATGTCCGACAACTCGGCGTCATCGTCGCCGCGTCGTTATTCGCGCGTCATAATTAATTTCTCCGACTGCTCGAGTCGTCGCATTCGGAAGGCGCGAAACACGTAAATTATTCTCCATAATTAAAACGCAGCGGGTTTACACGCCGCGCCATGCCTTGCCGCGCCGTGCGCGCGTACGACACGTATACTGAAAGTTTCATAGAATCGGCGAAGCCGGGCTAGTGGCTACGTAGCTACTGGGAGTTTCTGGGTTATTGGTTTCTCGGTTGTTAATTCGCCATGTCGGCACACCCAGCAGTTGGAAGTGACCGTGCGGCGCTCGAGCGTACGTGGGTCGTTGGCGCAATCAAAGGGTCGAAGGCGGGAATGAGAGGGCGGCAGTAGGCAAGACCTCGGGGAAAAGGGAGACGGAAAAAGCGGGAGGAAATAAGGAAGAAAGCACCGTGTTTCGAGTGGCAATATAATACAGCCGCGAAACAATGGAGCACCGTGTAAGCCCGGCCACGAGGGCAATAAAACCACGACCGCGTTGGCGTATAAGCCCTCAGAGCCGTAGAAACTTCCGTGGCGGATGAGGGATAGAAAATTAAATATTAATTTCACCAGAGCGACCGAGAAAAGCTCGCAGCTCGCAAGCTCCCGGCTTCCTGACTCCTGACCCGCCGAAAGGTAGCGCCAATTCGAAAGGGCCGGTCAAACTCTTCCAGCTCTACCTGGGTCCTGACCAAATTAGTTTCGTTTGAATTCGAAATTCAATTAACCTCGGCACTCACATTAATAATCTAGCACCGAAAAACGAGCACCGCATTATCCTTCCGACACGTACCGTACTGCCGAGCGATCAAACAGAAAACGAGGCAATTGCATTGGAAATGTCCACATGAAGATATGATATCGAGACGCGCTTGTTTTACGTTTTATAAGTATTTAATCGGCCGTAACGGAAATTCAAGCTTATCTCCGACGAAAATAATTAGAGGAACGATGATACATTAGCGAAAAATTTATTTTGCTACTCGAGAGCGTTGTAACAGGAAATCCCATGAATCCCCGAAGGAACCCGTCATCCCAAAGCTAGTTGATGCAATCGGGAATAATTTCCGCAAAAACACGGTAAATGGTGGTATCTCGTTATCTTTGACGCGGTACCTGTTTTAGCGACTTCCATAAATCATCAAATCCAACGCAAGCCGCTTTACCCTGATGCATGCAATTTCACTCATCTGCACTATTCGCCATCGCAAAGGGATTATTATCGAGGCCATATTTAGCTGGGCGCGGATTACAATCGCGACTGGGTATTATGGCATAAATTCGCTATACGCGACAAACCAAAAAACAAAACAAAAAGAGGGAAAGAGAGAAAGAGACAAAGAGAAAGAAGGAGAAAGGAAAGCGAACAGCTATGGCAGGCCACCAAATGTTTCCTGTTCGTAGCACGCGACGCCCGCCAATGAGGGCGTCGGCAAGGGGTCGGGGGATGGTGATGTCGACGACGGAAATGCAAAAGTTCGATTTATGCGCTAACACGCTCGTGCGTACGTATATACATAAACACGCGTGTGCACGCCCGTACGCAGATAGCTCTCCCGCACGTCGGGGGGGATGAGGCGCGAACAATGATGCATGGGCGCTCCGTATGCGAGCGCGAAACCCTCTGGCCCCCTTCTGTCCATTTTTTTCCCCCGTGACTGCCAGACTATCAATGTTTCATAGATCGCGCGCGATAACGTCGCGAGGCGCCCGTAAAGAAAAAAAAAGCACGTCCGAATTCCCGGATATGATAGCGCACGACCTGGGACACCTGGCGGGGCACCTACACCCGCGAAATCTCCACGCTATGGCGCGGGCGATGCATCGGGTCGCCCGTCGACGACGAGAGGTGCACGTTCAGCGCGCACCCGTCTAATATCCGCTTATGCGAGAATCTGAAATTTATGTAAACGATCCTTCATCTAGCCGCTGATAGATCCGGGAATATATGCGCGTTGCGCGAGTCGCCGCCGCGTCAAATGGAAACTCACGCTACGTAGTCCCAGGCGACGTACGTGTGGCGTGCGAAAGCTCCATGTCTGATTAAAAATTATTCTGGCCTGCCATTTAATTCCCGTGCAATCTAATTCTTGTCGCCGCCACCAAGCACAAATCATTTTATGTAATACATAAATTTTGTATCAGATAAATCGACAATTCCTGTTTCGGACACAGAGTTATGGAAAATTATGGAAAAACACAATTAAAATGTGTAAATCGTATAAAACAGAAATATAAAAATATAGAAAATACAGAAAAAAAAGGTAAGATGAAAAAGTGCAATCGATAGCAACGCAAAATGCCGTCAATACTCGTGGCAAACTTAAATATTAGATATGGCAACGTGACAACGTGTATGGTTGTCCCACACTCCAGGAAATTTCTGAAATTGCTCTGACCAAACATAACGGATATATGAGATATTCGGGCGTCGGGACACTCGACGACCGGAAGTATATCTTGATACTTTTCTGTTTGTAGCGCCAACATTTGTCTTGCCGCCCCGAAGGTACACGAAGGCGAATCCGCACAGTGCCGTACCGCAGCGCCTGTAGCCCGCGGGTGCAGTATATTCATGCCAGGTTAGCCGAGCTACCCTCGCAGAAAGAAAGATACCCGGTCGGGATTGAAAATAAATTTCACTGAGGGCCTAACCCGTACAAATAGCCCCGTGCTGGTTTTAATGGACGCGACGCCGTGCCACACGGCTACCGACGTTTTATCACCGCAGCTTCGAGAGCACCTACGGTCGTTCGATTACGACTGTCGATATTGTTCCGGCTCTTGTCGCCGGGGGAGAAACATTGCTGCTTCCCGGAGCAATCGGCGGACTTCTTGGTGCTTTGGCTGGAAATCGTGCCCCGCCCCCGCCCCGTATCGGAGAGACGTTTAATTTTTGGTCTTAATACGGTATATTACGCTCGGTTTCTCCTCGTACCGAACGAGCCTACGAGACGCTGACATATTATTCCGTTACGACCCGCGTCTCTTATCACGCTATATTAGTTGCCGCGAAGGATCTCCGTTGCAAATCGCGTTTCTTTCTCTTTCGATTTCACCACTAAACACGCAACGCAAAAATTACGCCGATCGTAAAACCGTGATTACCGCACGGCGATAAAAGAATTGCAAAAATATGAAGCGGTATAATTATATTCGTAATGATCCTAGCAAATTTATTACGTGCCCCACATTTACGCGGTCGCCATGTATCGCTCGCGGCACGTAAGGCAACTATCGTTAGCCGGTATCGCGGTAATGTAAGCAGCTATACTTACAAGCGAATATTTCCCGAAGTAATTACGCGAGGGAAATTATCCGCTATCGCGAGGGACAAACTGCCGCGCTCGAATCGGAAAGCTAGCAGAACAATTAGAAGGAACCTTACCAGAACCTTGTCATCATCGGCAATGAGCGTATATACCTATAGGACAATATTGAACGATAACGGACCAACAAGAAACTCCAGAAAGTAAAGAGCTGCGCAGGATAATTATTTTGCTGCACGTGAAACGTAATTAGAATAAGCGCTTTGATTACGGCAACGAAGTCTCGGGAGCAAAGGGAATAGTTGAAAAAATTAGTATTTCAGACCTATCCTATCATTATCAAGTCAGAAAGTACAGTCCCGTATCTACATTTATGAAGCTCGAGGAATTCCAATTAATATTTATTTCAAAAAGGAAGGTCCAGCCGGCGTCCCTGTCGGCTGGAGCATCAGGCATCTGCCAAAGGGAATGCAGAAATAATTCTCTGCATTATATACGCACTGCTTTAATCATTGTAATTTGTGATTCCAATATTAATGATAAGTCTCGTATTAATATAACAATGTACTTCGCGAATACGATTGAATTTAGCTCTGCAACATTATATATGTTTCAACAATTATTTTAGCTCCATTTATTAAGTTTATTAAAATGAGATATCTGGATGAAATAAATTAACTTCTCATCCATAATTTGCGGTCGATGGCGCTTCTTTGAACCGTTTGGATTTATCCACTGTGTGTTTCGAAAAAAGTGCTTTGTATTTGGAAAAATAAATAAACCGGCGTACGCTCTATCCCGCCCTATTCTATTGCTTTTCATATTCCCTGGCGCGGGCAAACAGCGCGAAAACGCGAAGAATTTTTAATTCACCCAGTATGCCCGTAGAAACGCGCGCTTTTCTCTGCATCCGGTCAAATCGATCTCGACGAGGATCGATGAAAAATGAGCGGTTCGGCGAATCCGCGCCGGTCCGGTGTTTGCCGGCCGCGTATTCGCATCAGGCCGGTAAAACGGTTTAAAGCGCGTAACCGGCAGCGCGCGCGTTCCCGCGGCTTCCCCGCGGGACGCGTTACGGAATTGCATTTCCCGCGGAGGCGCATCCGCGACCCGCTATTTCACCGTCGGTTATTATCGCTGGCGAATGTGTCTATGGATCCTGCCGGGCAGGATCGCGTGTATACGCCTGCACCGATGGCGATGGCGCCGCGCGATGTTTCTCAACCCGGCACGCGATGCGACGCGACACGGACCCGGACGGCGCAAACCCGGACAAACAGAGCGAAAGAGCACGGAAGCAATGTAGAACGCAATACCGGAAGGAACAAAGACAATTCTCGTCGATGGGGTCTCGAACTTGCCGGCTGATTCTTCAGTCGGCAAATAAACGGCCGATTGTCGATCGTTGAAGCGCTACGAAGATCTTCGATATCGCAAATGCAGCGTCATTACGTTTCGACTTTCGACAGGGATATATATGGAACAGCGTGACACTTCCGCGTAAGTGTTCCAGCACTTTGCGCCCTGATGTGCACTCTACGAAGATGCACGTATGCAGTTTCGTCTCAAGTACATCCTGCCTTTTCTGATGGAACCTGGAGAAATTCATATTTTACCATCTTAAAAGTTACACAGCATCTTCTACGTGAATTCTTGGAAATATTCACCCAACGCCATCATACAAAAGTTGTAAACTAGTGAATTATTAATATAAACGTGTTCTCGTACCGCAACGGATTAAATCGGAAAATGGAAATACATGAAAACGAAAAGGAAAATAAAACGTTACAGTATAATATAGCGTAATGTTATTTCACATCTGTCGGAAATATTAAAAGTTCATGAAAGCAGCGATCATCAGCAAAGTAAATGTTTTATATCGCATCGAGAACAGCTCGGCGAGTCGCACGAGCATTATTCGTTTAAGCGTAACGCGCGTTATTATTACGAAATCCGCAGGAGCGATGCCCGCGAATAAAATTATTTCGCACGAGCGGCAGGAGACTCATTTTTCATATGCGAGCCAATAGCGACGGCAAGCGCCCCGTAATGCGATGAATGTCCGTTGTATGGTGGATAAAATGAAGATAATTCGTGGACTTGTTCGCATTTCCTATCTTTCGTAACGGCTGCACGATGCATTCGCGGCACGAAATTATTCCTAACGCGCAACAGGAGACTCATTTTTCGCCGAGAAGACCTGGCCTTCGTATACGGTCACGGCCGACTTAATGAGCGGCATCCGAAAACGTGGCCGCGGCTGCCGTCCGAAAAGTGAAACTCGCGAGATTGCGAGAACGCGAGAGCCAGGCGGGTCGATCACAAGGCGGGAATGCGTGAGATAAAACGCATAGGGCGTTACGCACCGCGAAACGCCACGTCGCGTCGTTTCGGCCGCGAGACGATAAGAAATGCCTGTAGTCTCGCGTGTCACGTTATTTCGCATTCCGTTCTGAATATTTATAAGGGCTGTCCATCAAGGGGCGAGCCGTAGGAGGGAAAGGGGATCGGGGCAGACCCACGTGCATTTTCATTTCCAAGTTACGGAGCTGTCGCTGCCAGATTGGAGACGAGATACTATAAGTGAAATATTAAATCCCTGTCTTTCTCGCGGCTCTCTTTCCAACGCACCTGTCGCTCAGGTGGACGAGCGTTAATGTCCTTCGAGATTTTCCCCGATAGCAATTAGATTGTTTTTAGGGACAGCGGGGACGGGCCGAATAATTCAATCGTCATGAAAATACCATGCGAAGCGTCCTTACGGCAGCCTCGCGATAAACCGGCAGCACGGTACGTGATTTAATATCAACTTGTATATATCGCGATACGCGGCTGATCTCCCGACAACCGATACACGTCGTATCGCAATTAACGCTCCCCGCTCGGCTATAATGGTATATATCGTCTTTCACTGATGTGAACAAGAGTTGCCCTTCCTCCCCCCCGTTTATCTGCGCGCGCGTCACCGGCTCTCACTGAGCGACTGAGAGAGAAGCATGAATTGTTAGAAAAATATTCCTCGGGGAGGGATGATTCCAATTTCTCTCGCGGGCGCGTTCAATTTTCGCGTTTATTTTCTGACAAAACACGACCGGACGTATTCACAGTATTCGCCAAGGGTTACGAAAATATTCAAAGGTGGCGTTTCGTCAGTGTCACCAGCGGCCGAGTGTGACGCAGTCGGAAAAAGGGGGGGAAAAAGAGAAAGAGCGAGACAGGGACAGAGACAGAGAGGAAAAAAAGAAGTTTTAAAGAACTCTTGATTGCCGAGGAATAATATTTGGAAGGGCGGTTAAAGTTACCCGCTGCGGGACGTTCGGACGCCAGCTCAGCTCCCCTATGCGGGGTAACGCTCTCCCTCCGTGTTTTTTCTATTCCGCGACGCGTGAGGTGTCCGCGTGGACGCGCTCTTCCATCTGTCAGTATCCTTCTAAGGTTGCACTTGTAGTAGCATCCGCCCTTGCCCGTGCGAACGGAAAATTTCATTACGGATAAATGCGTAAGCCGAACAAGTGTCTCTCACCCTTCGTAAACCGTGCCGCGGCTGCAATTCATCCGATACGCGCGAGGTCCGAGGCTGACTTCCATGTTTTACATTTTTATTTATACAGCAGCGTTACAACGTTTAATGCTATGCATCCGTACCGGATAATTCGCGCGATCCATTAACAGAGTTACATGTGACTCGGACAGCAAAAATTTTATCCCTCCGAGAACAACGGGAAGAAAAATTAAAACATCTGTCTATATACCGACCGAAAATTTACAGCGGTGCAAAAGGAAAAAAAAAACAATTAAACGTAAACCCTTAGTGCGTATTTGGCGAGCCGTTTTCGGGACTAAAATTGCGTTCGTTTATCGCGCGCCTCAGAGGACCGATCCGAATAAACCTTGGGCGAGTGCACGGGCTGCACAGGGCGCGCATCATCATTCGTCATCATTATTCACGGTCACGATACACGATCGCAACGGGGAAAGAGAGGGACGAGAAGGGATACCAGGCCCCCTCGCATCCACTCTTGGCTGCCAGCGTCGAAAGCGACTGCTGCCGACGAGGCGATTAAATTTCACACGGCGCGGGCCTCGAAACACGCCTCTTTCGTCGGAGAAGTTCCCGCCGCCGCGCGCGAGCGCGAGTAGTCAGAGTGGTCGACCACCCCCGTTCGATAGATCCTCGGTCAGGGTGGTCGTGGATAGCCACTTGACGGGGGTGCTCCACCCCCGTGACGCAGCATCATCGTTTTCCACGTTGAATTCGGCGTAATATCCCGAGGACGCGGACGTGCCCCGTGAATAGCTCCACCTGTCGCGGTATTATCGTCCGGCATGCCCGGGAGTCGCTCGAAATTAATGGATACTAACCGTAACGTTACCGTAAATAACGCCTAGCCAAGCTGGAAGAATCGACCGGCGGATGCTTATATGGAAAATATTTGTGCACTCTGCGGCAACGGCGATAGGAAGTCTCGTCTGATGCGATTGACCGGCGCAGTTACGTCGAAAGAGAGAGATACATATAATGGAATACACTATAATGCATTTTGAAATAACAATTATGCCATAAAAGGATAGCGGATTCACTGCGAATAAAAATGAACGCGTCGCGCTTGCGTGACCCGTGTTTAGGTTTATCATTTAATTTCGACTGTTAGTAAAAGTTTATAATAACAGATTTGGAATTTCTCCGAAAAACGTCAGGATGAAGCTATAATTTCGAGTTTCCGTCTACGAGCAGAATATCAAATTACTATATTTGATATTTCCTACAAGATATCTTGCGAAAGTGGTGAAACATCATATCGTTGTTACAACGCGTTTCTAACGCCGGAGCTACGAGATCGGTATTATCGTTATTAACAGAGCCGGGCTCTATCGTAGCTATATACCATTGGGTACCGTCGACGTAGCGTCACATAATCTTGCAGTTCGTATTCGGTGAAAATCAGCGTGTAGCGCACGATACAGGCAACCCTCGCCGAGAGAAGGGGCTCGACTACGGGCACGATAATGGCTGCTGTCCTCGCTGATAGTTCCGCGGCCGTTTTGAATAATTCAATGAGAGCAACTAATTGTGTTTATGCAAATTCGGCCGAGACGAGTGCTCGAGGGGGGACGAATCGTCCGCCTGGTTCTGCGCATGATTTCCCAAGGATGCGGGCCCGCGCGAGATAAGACGAGCGTGCGGAGGGTGCGAGACGAAAAACGACCGTGCCCGATACACGAACGGCCCACTCGACGCGACTCGCCCCACGAAAAAGTAAGAAACGCATCGTGTTTCGGGCACGGGGATGCGAATGGGGCGGCAGGGGCGGCCGGGCCGAATGAAACCGGCACGCGCGCACGTCGCCACGCAGCCCGGCGGCCAAAGCATATGCATCCCCTCGGTCGTTCCACGGTCATGAGAGATCCCGCCCCTTGATTAAGCGAAACACAACCTCCGAGGGATTATCTAAATTGCTTCGCGAAATGAATTAACGGCGCACGTCGATGATCGCGCAGCCCTTTACGGGTTGCTCCCCGTTTCCCTTCTCGCCCGACATGCAACGGAGAGCGTACAGCTACAGAGTCGCTTAATGTCTGGTAGCGATAACCAGATCGGCTGAATGTATCGTTTTTCAACGTGACCGTCTACACCGGATATCACCGTCTGCGTACGCCAACTTCTGCTGTTATCCTTTCTCAGTTAATGCAAGCCTCGCGACGTTGAGCGACACGGTGGAGAATCGGCAAAACGTATACGATGATTAAATTGGCTTCAACCCGCGGCACATTGCGACGATTAATTCCAAAATACCGCCTGATACTTGGTCGGGCGTGTCTCGACGTAAGGAGCTGAACACTTACAACCCAAAACGAACTCCTTGACGTCGCGACCTCTCAACGTCACCGGCAGTCTACCTCCCTTCGAGAGCGACGGCACTCTCGAAAACCGGGGAGAATTCACGGCGCAAGTTGATAATGTCGGCGACGGCCGCTTTGCGGGCTATGAACTCTCGTAGTACAGGCCGTGATACATTACAAGGGTGGTGCAATTTTTCACGTTTATCGCATTCCTGTTGCGGATCCCGAGCCGATCCGCGCGACCGCGCCGCGCGCGCAAAACGAAGGATAATATGAAAGAACGCTCGGAATTAATTACCGGCGCGTCGGCGGCCCGACCACGCGAGTTCATAATCCGCGCCGGCCGCATTTGTCTCTTTGAGGGAAATGCATTTAACATTTCTGCGAGAGAAAGCGCCGTTCACCATATGCGGCCGATTCGCCCGCACCGTCGCCGTCGGCCGCCGCAAGAAACCGGTGTAAGTGCATTGTCTTGTAAAAAAAAGGGTACCCGGCCGCGGGTTCAATTAACTTAATGCAAATTGCCTGTCGCGTCCATGTCTCTATATACGCGCTTCGGTTAAAAGCCAGGAAGAGGAAAAATTCATGAATCATTTTGTGCGTGTTTAATAGCCACGCAGCGACCTTAGCGAGCGAAATTATGACGGATTGGTCTGTGTCAAAAATTATCGTCGGAGAAAATCTTCAGCGCCTCACTGATAAGACCAATCCCGATATAGCCCGACACTCATCTCTTCTGGGTTTATAATTTCGAAATCTCTTACCTAAATATTACAGCATATAACCTTCCTAATCGCGTTGAAAGCATCTCGTCGAGCAGTATTTCGTATTTCCTCGCGCACGATACACATTTCCGTTTGATCGTAAAGAATCCACAAAGGCAAAGGCAGCGGGTATTACTTTGCCGCCTCGCGCCGAGTGGGCGCTCTCCTCCCAAGTCCAAACGAAAGTCCCGCAGGATCCGCTCCCCATGTTCCGCCACACTCACGACCGTCTATCCTTCGCCCGTTGAGGAAGTAGCGGAGTGACGGCATATGTGCGTCCCATTGTCGGGAGATAAATATTGTAAGGGCCGAGTTGTGTATCCGCCACGAAGGTGGGCATTGAACGCATTTGCGAAATTGGTGCAATCCGCTTCATGGATTCTGACACACTCGACAACAACGGCGATACGAGCGTTCATTTAAACCACCGCGACCGGATCCGGACCAAGCAAAGCGAGCGCGAACAAACACGAATGAACAATATACTTCAATGAGAGCACCGCGAGTGTATCTGGACCCTAGCCTGGCCGAGGATTCGCTTCTGGGTCAATTAATGGTAATTACTAAACCCCGCGCCGACGCGACTGCCGAGAATATCTTGAAAAATTCCTTCTCTCCCTACAGACGCACTTAATTACGCAAAAGTACGTTGACGCGATTTTTCTTGCCGATTTATTGTCCTCGAGCGATGCCGGGCAATCTTGTAATTATCACAAAAGATCGTTAATTAAGATAAAAAATTTAATTATCGGTTGGACGAGATTAGGCTAAACGCCTAAAGAGTATCGCTAAGCGCTTTTTCTTAATTATAGATTCGTCGACGAGTTTAAAGTTGATTTTTTTAAGCGAAAATTATTATCCTGTTGAGATTAATTTGATTTAAAATTAAACAAAGAAAGAGACTTAATTGCCTATTATTTTTAAATATTTATTGTGTAAATCAAAATTTTTTAATGTACAATTGTTTGTATATAACCATAAATCTTGATATAGCGTAATATCTGTGATTTATAGAAAGGATGCAGTTACTTCTGAGAGACACCCCTTTCCTAAATAAACGTTTCTTGATGTCGGGGCTATGATGGTGATTCTGTGCATGAAAAGGCGGAAAATGGAGGCAGTAGGTTTATGAGGCATTATGTTAGATGAAAATTCCATTCTCCGCGACCCTCGGAATATCATCCGCCAGCGAATAACCGCGGGACGAGATACTTGATTTTTCAACGCGCCCCTGCAAAAGGGGAAATTTCGAGGGGGAGTGAAGGGGGGGAAGGGGGGAGGGTACAGAACACGTCAACGTTTCGACAACTCTGGCGACTCTCCCGCCCCGCGCTTCTTTTCCCATCCACAACCGTGTAATTCGAAATGGTGCGTGTTGCATTCCCGTGTCCGATGCAATATAGCCACGTGCATACGTCGCGTACTCCATATAGGGAATTACAAATGGACAAAGCCCAGCTGCCGGCCCACACTACTGCGGTGCCAAATCGAATGGTGACACGCGAGACACGCGACTCTTTCACCCCCGTCTCGTTTTCCGCCCCCAAACCATGCACACTTGATCGTCATCACCATTTCTCTTTTGTTCTATATCTTTTATTCGCGATCCCTGACGCACATTTGTAATTGTAAAATAATGGTACGCGCGAGCGCGCGCGCGATATAGTCACTCGATCAGAAAACGTTGTATACATGATATCTATAATATGTGCGATTATACAAAAAATAAAAATTGCCGTTGAGACAATAATTATAGCTAAATAAATTTAATCGTATACTTAGCTGATGATATCGTCCGCTTCTTTTGCAGATTTGCATAACAGCTAACATCCTCACTTTTCTTCGAATATTTATGATGTAAACAAGAGCGCTTTTGATTATACTCCGATATTCTATCGCAGTATTTATCGCGTAACTTTTCCTTGTTAATTTTCGGATCTACAATGTTGCCACAAATAACTAGTATTTTTCAGGTATTAATCGAACCATGGCTTTCCGCTCGATGCAATTGCAATTGCGCACGGTTGCCGAGAGCCATTTCGAAATTGTCCCTTCGTTCGCACCCATTAATTACGGCCATGCTACAGCAGCTTAAGCGATATTGCCCGATCATCGCATTAAAGAGTCACGCGTTACCACTTACAAGCATCCCCGCTTGATTAACGCCGCACTTTGTTCAGGAAGAGAATATATTTCCGTCGGGCAAGGGAACCGTGTCAAACTAATTTACTTTCATTATGATAATTTTTACGCTAATTTAATTACTTTCTTTGTCAAAATGTTGCTCTTAAAATATCAAACACAATTAATTAAATAATAACATATATGTCTGTAACGACGGAATATAATTTACGAAATGCACGCTTATTCCAAAAGGACCTTGAATCTTCGCTGCCGCATTCACGTTCCATGGCAAATCTCTTGCGTGACGCCTACCCTCCTTCGAGGGATCGTAATCACGGCTTTAGTCTCGCAGTAGTAACAAACAAATATTTTCAGGGTCGTTGGTTAATATGCTAAACATTTCATACCGAGGCCCAGAATAGCGACCGGGAAACCCTTGTCCCTTTTAGTCCCAAAGTAATGTCAGGTATTACGATTCCCGGGAGAATTCCTACGCCCCTTCTGTCTCACTTAAATTATCGCCGTAATTACGGCGTATGCATCGTAAAACGCGGCCGCCCGGCACAATGTCGTCATGCTCGCGAGAGCCGTGTACCGAGAGAAAAGTGTGCTTGTGATCAACGCATTTCCTCGCCGTAGACGCGCGACGAATCCTCCCTTTTATCGCTCGTACTATATCGCGCGGCGAATTACGTGAATTTTAATACTATACCATTTTGCCTCCAATCTCTGACGATAACGTAAAAATGGTGGCCCACCCTTGAGAGAACGCGTCGTGCGAACTGCGCTGACGGAGCACGATTTGCATGACTTTCACACGCGCACGCACATACGGAGTTAAGCAGAGAAAATCGCGCGAGACACCGCGTACTCGCGATTGTCGGCGTCACCTCTCCCAATGCGAAACATTTTCGTATTTCGTGAGTTATAGGAAGTTCGTGTGCCGCTCCTTCTCCCCGTACTCTGGCGCGGATAAATTATCGTCGTGTCACGGATCTACATCACATGTCTACTTTGTCCGCGTGTTGGTGTGGCTATCTCGTGTGATTCTTTCTCAACACGGGGTCCCCGGATCGCGTTTCGTAATCTCACGCGTGTACACGACCTTTCACCGTGCCTTCCTTCGGCAAGTGATTAATGATACCGCGCCGTCGCCTTATGGCCGGGCGAGAGTGTTGCAACATTTTTGGATTCCATCCGCACAATTCCCTTCATAGAAAGAATTTAATTCTGCTTCGTGTCACCCGAAGGAAGTCGGACACGAATCGCCTCATTCACGCCCACCTTTCGACTATTTTGGTCGCCCGTTATGATAGCACGCGATCTAACCAGAATAATTCAATATTATGCGCATCAATATAATTGCTCTTTGATAGAGGAAATGCGGATGTTGTGGGATACCTTAAGCCTTTTTTTAAAATAACTTGAAAACTATTAAAAATAACTAAACTCAGTTTTCACTGAGTTATAATGCCAAACGACACGTTATTATAACGTGTTCCTAACAAATTACAGCAGTAAACAATACACATCAAATTTTCAATTTACCGTATCAATTCTATAACACCTTGTACTACGCTGCCGCTTTGTATGTTAAGTTAGGGGGTCCAGCAGCTAGTAATTCCACTGCTGTCCGCTAAATTGTATCACTTCCAATTAATAGGATAGATATGGTTCGTGATGGTTCATATTGCCCTACTATCTCACAATACCCGCGAGATACTTCCTCTATCTAGCAATATTTATTTGATCCTGAATGATATAGAAAAATATAAATGTCTATTTGTTGTAGAAAGCAAAAAGTATTACAAGGAAAGTTATTAACAAAACAAATCTCTCAAAACATGTATTGCTTTCTCAGTAAAAGGTATAGTGAAAGAAAATGTTTTTCATGCATCGTGGATTTAGATAGCGATAAGAAAGAATATCGTGACTCCAGAAAGGCAGTCCCTGTCGCCTAGTCACGTGTTATAATTCTCGCCGTACGTCAAATTAATTCCATTGCTTTTAATTTGTCATTTTTCACGTGACATCTGGCGACGCAGATGAAGAATGACAAACACGCGACGTACTTATTAAGTAAGAAACCTCAACATTCGACCAACGGAGTAACACCCCGACGCTCGTATTTATGGAAATATCGTGCACGAACAACTTTATTTCGATGAAATCTTGTATGCGATCAATATAACTTGGCGCTACGTAAAATGGAAATTTTTACGACGCATGTAGCATAATGTATCACGTTTTCTCACCTAATATAGTAACAACCGAATCACACGTCCAAATCTTATATCGATCTACAAATGGAGGGGTTAAAGCCATAGTGGTGTAAGTCAATTTTTTTTTTACCACTTTTTTTTTCTTTTTCAACATATCTGCATGTTTAGACTGCATCTATGAACTCTACTCGATAGGTTTAAAAAAGTGACTTACACCACTATGGTTTTAACCCCTCCAAATTTACAATTTACAGGATTCTGATTTTAGGCTTTTCGAGCGACGGCGTTGGAATATGCATGCACTTACACAACGACGATTATAACCGCGCGAGAACAAACGCGGACGAAACGCGCGGCAAAGAAAAACAGGAAGAAGAAAGGCTGCAGCAGCGGCAGAAAGCGAGGAGCGTCGTAAAACAGTGGCCACGATTTTTTTATTATCTCAGCGGTGATTAAAGTAATGCGATTTCCATCCTTTCATCGAGGCAGAAGCGCAAATGAGCGGCCGGGCATTGTTCGCGTCCTCCCCGCGCGCGGGCTTAACAATCGTCGCTCCTCTCTTCTCTGTCTGCTCCGCGAAACCGAATAATCAATCCACTTCGCCGTGAAACGTTTCCCCTTTGTATCGCGAAATATCCGTCTCTCGAGATCCTCGCGACGCGCGCGAGCAGCATTTCGCCAAGCGGACGCCCCGCTCGCCGCTTCGCGCCGAAAGAGAGTGAATAAAAGTGAAAAAGAGAGACTGACGGCGAGAGAAGGAGAATGAGTAAAGCCAAACGCGGCGCGCGGGAGAAAGGACGGAAAGGGCGGACTTCAAACAGCCGCTGCATAATGCATTCGACCGGGCTGGCAGTACGGCCGTTTCCTCACGCGTGCTCTTCGAAATAAAATGCTTTCCCGTCAGCGGAGGGCCAACTTTCGCCGTGTCGCGTCAACGCGGTCCTCTCGACGCGGCGCGCACTTCGCGATGAAGTCGTCGTCCTTCGTCGAGTGAACGAGTCGTTGACGGTGAATTATTTCTACGAGCGGCAGAGACGCGTAAAACGCCCGGAAAATTTTAGCGGGATACTGCTAACTCGCGCGACGGGAACGGCGCGGCGCAGCGCGGCGCAGGGTGGTTCAAGCGCGACGATCGGATCCGCCAATACGCTCGACACCGCTCGTTTGTAACTTGCGTGCCTCACGCGTCGTGTAATCGCCGATAATTACGTCGGAATGACGCGGCCGTTCTTATGGGTACGCCCGTTCGGCCGCAACGTATTATTCTATCGTTTGCATCGGCTGTGCACGTCGATACAGGCCGTAGCCAGCGGCCTCGATCGATGCACTCCCGTGCAAATGTTTTTCGCACGGTCACGACAGGCCAGTGATTTCACATCGAAACCGAATTTCCGGCGGCTGCTCGTTACTGTGAAATACCTACTAAGGCATAGTACGCACTTCAGAACGTGTTGAAGTTAATTAAATGCTGAAAATGAGAGACGTAGATATGTGTACAGTATATTTCTGTAACTTATATACTGTTATGTCCAAGAAATAGTTTAAAATATGGTACTCTCTTGAATTATTCTTTAATTACTCTAAGATTACTATGTAAATAGATTTTACAATTTATTAGATCTGATTTTTTTAAAAACAACCAATTTTTACTTTTAAAAAATCTCACTTTATTTCCTATTTATTTCAGTTTGTTGATAACATATATCGCATTTTTAAAAATGTTTAGAAAAACTTGCAGAAGATTTGACTAGTAAAAATTTTCCTATAATAATTACAGAATAAACTAGTATCAAACGTATCACTTCGCAATTACAATCAATATTAAACGCGTATCTCAGGAAACCACTCCGCGAAAAAATTTCTTAATCGCGGCTGTAAATCACTGCCTACGGCGTAAAGAGGAAACTTTAAATCTACCTCCTACCATTTTTCTTAACGATTAACGCTATATCAGCAAACAAGGGCGGCGGTCTTCGAGCAGAGTCTACGCGGGACATCCTCGATGTTTTCCTTCGCGTTCTGAGGGTTGGTGTCGGCGATAGGGGGTCGTGAGCTTGCGCATAATCTAATTTGCCGGCACTCGGCTATAGTGTTACCATTTGGCACCGATGTACGATGCCTCCGACACCCTTCCGCGTCTCGTACCTTCCTGTCTACCGAAAGGGAAGGAAGGGAGAGAGTGGGGAGAACCTTGCTTCGACCCTTATGCCGGCACCCCTCCCCTCGTGCTAACGCATTAATACGCGCGCTACGCATACAATACATACGTCCGAGTGAAGGAGCCTCAATGTTGGCACCGTCATGTATGTATATTGTACTCATGTCTCACCCTTCGCCTCGTGAAGCAGACGTCCTCCACCACCCTTTCTCTCCCTCCGTCTTTCACTCTCCCTCACTCTGTTCTTTCCCGACTACCCTTGTCGCGTTGCGTATCGAGGTACGTACACGATTCTCGCATTACGTCGGTGACCTCCAAGCTTTGGTCACTTAACAATTACTTAACGAGCTTTCAGACCGGCCCGCGTTTGTCGACTGCAAGGGCACGAGGCACATTCAAGCCCCGGAAGTAATATGTTTGCAGCTCGGAAGCTCCCCCTCATTGTGGACTCAATGAGGAATGTCACGGGCTGTGGATGGAAATTCTTGCGGATTTGCAAGAAATGTAGGGAAAGGAGTTTCAGAACAATCGTAAGGGAAGCCGAGTAAGATTGATCATTTTTGCGGTATTTAGATACTTATATGATTTATCTCAAAGTTTGAGAGAAAGATTTTTAAACCCGGAATTAATAATGAAAATATTCTGCTTAAAATATGTTGTACCTAATATGTGCGCACATCACACGCATTCTTCTTGTCCCTACATAAAGTGTTTATAACTTTCAGTATAATATTGAAAACTAATAAGCTTCCTACAGGTATAAATTAAAATACATTTTTACAGAAGCATTTGTTCTAAAAAAATGCCACTTTTAATACAAATATCTTTTATAAACAAGTATCAAGATATTATCGTAAGAAAAAGTTAATATCATTGGTATCAGACGTAATGCAATCGACAAAGACACGACTGAGTGCGGAATATAATATTTTTCCGATATTAAATTATCGGAACCCATTAAAATGTCACTTTTTCAGCAAGTATAAATAAGACTGTCGTGACGAATGAGCGCTTGAAAAGAAAATACAAATTCTATAACAGCCGAGGAAGCTGAGATATAAGACAAACGTCAATGAATAAATTATCGAGATATAGTTGATCTTCTCGACGACTGAGGGTTCCGCGTGCGAAGATGCATTAATTAAGGAATTAGTAAAAACTGGATTTCCTGTTGAATCGCTCACTGACTGATGATAGGAGCAGTAGTTGCTTGAAACATGCGCATGAGCTTTTGCAATATTTGCATACACGATATATCTAGCGTTTCATAAAACTCTTGTAGCAATTAAAACTATAATAAATAATTTTATCATATCAATTTTTGTATATAAAATTACGTACAGAATACATAGATAGCGCACGTCTTGTAACAATACAAAAGTGTTGTTAATAACAACGCAGCAGGTAATCAATAATCCAATAAGATAGCAATTAATGAAAGAACAGCATGTAAATGTATCGTAGAAGTCATCAAGATGACGTCTAGAAGCTTATTTATTAGCTCTTTATCGTGCACAATGGTTAGATCTTCTTTTTCTACGGATCATTATTCGCATTTTTATGATCGACGTAGAATTGCATAGAGAACTCATCTATTAAAATTAAATCGTAATTTCGTGCTCGTCGGTTCTTATCTATAAGGATTCGCGCTCGCTGCGCCGCAATAAAAAGACATTTTGATATCGCACTAAATGTCAATCGAAATGTTGCTTATCAATCCGCTCAGCTTCGTCTTCACGTATATGGCGACGGATGCGTCGCGTCGATGGGGATCAATGTCGTCGTGGTTGGCTGAAAAAAAAAAAGAAAAAATAGGAGTAATACATTTCAACTCTCTTACTGGCGGCACTAACCCTTCGGTAGAGCTCGATGTTATGGTTCGTTCGCCTCTGAGATGGCTCTCCCGTGTGTCCTGAGGGATCAACAGACATCCCTTACAAGCACCATTCACGAGCGTACAGCACATAAAAGCATTTGTAAATACGTACCATTAATATTAGAATGATATATCGGTCTAAGACGGTAAAGCATAAACTTCTTACTTCTCCTATTACGTATACGTAATATAATAAATTGAAATACTTATAATTCACTTACTTACTAATAAAAAATCTAATGTAACGTGTAAACTATCGCATATAAAGAATATCTCATAATCATTCCTTTCAAATTGTAAACTAAAAGAAATTAGAAGAGGCTAAATGCTTTAATAATTTTATAAAGTTATTTTTTTTTTATAACTCATATTTTTATCAATCTGTATTTAACGACTATATTAATAGATTCTGCATCTTACTTTTTATAATGTACGTCTTTGAAAGAAAAATTTTGTCGTTTATTCTAATTATTAATTTTGTGGTTTGCTTTTGTGTTCCGCTATATATTATTTGTTACATTAGCGTGAACACTACTGTTAGGCCCGTCTAGAAAACAGACACGATACATTTTGCATTCCTCAGAGACGGTAGTAACCCTTCGATAGAAGCCGACATTATGGCGGGTTTCTCCTCTCCCAAGATGGGTCTCCTGTGTGTCCTATGGGATTACTAGGCGCGCCCCTACCAGCCACCGTTCGCGGATGTATTGAATATAAAAGTATCTAAGTAGATAGTTCGCTGGAATAACATACGAAGCCCAATGTCGCACGCCTCCTCGTGTATAGCAGAGGGGAACCCATTTCGGTTGTCTTCTACCCTACCAGTTCCGTGTAAACGAATAATAACCACGAATCGCGCCTCGACCCTATTGTTATCTCTCGAAACCGAGAAAATATGTACACCATTTGGATTCTTTTCGAGACACACATATGCACTGTCATCGAAAGATTTTTGTGGGGTTTGTTGCAAGCGTTAGAGTGAATATACATATACACAACGTTGGAATACTATATTAGATCTAATAAAATTCTGGGACCAACTACCGATTTGGAAGAATCATGCGGAGGAAGATTTATGGATCACATTAATATAATATTAGAGATGTGCGAATCAAGGAATTTTGATGTCGAATCGAATCAAATCAAATCGACAAAATTTTATCCGAATCAAAGCAAATCGAATGAAATTGAATCGAATCGTTGAAATATAATTTTTATTTAACAATATAATTATTGAGATTCAAATTGAATTTTAACACGTAGATAATAAGATAATATTTTGATGTAAAAAAATAACATTAACTATAAATATAAATTCTTCTTAAGGCAAAAGGTATATATAAATATTTAATATTAAACTAATAAAATATACTTTATTTAATGTCGTAGTAACTGAAAAAATTGGGTAATAGAAAAGCATAGATAAATTATTAAAATACTCTAATGTAGTATCCAACAACATTAGGTATCCAATTATTGTACATATATAGAAATTGAGATAAAATAATATATAGTTTATTTTATTATCAATAAAATCCTCCTAGCTCCTACTTACTTTTTACGTATATCCAAACTTTTATTTACAATTTGATAGGGTCACATCAGGACATGTCAAAAATTAGAAATAACTTCTTGACCGTTACTTAACTGCTCACTGAGCGGTTGTAATACTGAATGTACTCACTGAATGCATCTATTAACATAAACGTATTGTTTTGCTTATTAACGAGAAATATGATTTTACATAATTGACAATATATGTATACGATTCGTATTTAAACATCTAGATTCGAATTTTCGAATAGTTCAGATTCGAATCATACAAATTCGAAGTCGAATTGAATCGAGTCTCACCCGAATCGATTCAATTCGATTCGTATTTGAATAGTTCGCACATTTCTAATATATATCCTGCGCATCAATTTATAAATGACTTATAAACAGTTTGCAACTTGCGAGATGTAAATCGCCGTCTCTGTTGTATTTTCCGTTCAATTATCTTTCTTATCATTTGATATTCTTATATACATAAGAAACGCGAATATGCGAAAAATAATACTCATTACGATATAATAGATCATACGCGAAATTATGCGAGCACACGGTAACGCGGGTTACGATCGTTTCTGCGCGAAAACGCACTTGCACGCTACGATGAAAGTCCGCATTCGCTGATATAATGCATTCGGTTATCATCGTTGATAAGTGGCATCCGTTACTGGCAGGGGTTTATGGCAATTTGAAACATTAATTGCAGATTAAACAGAGGTCGCAGGTACACAGTGCGAGGGTAATTATGCCGCGGTAATCTCCGGCCGACCACTCGCGCACTATGGCCACCAGTTCTGAACGTCCGCGTCGCATGGGTTTCACCATGCGCCCATCCGCACTTGATGCGAATCGCACGGGTGTGTGCGCCGATCCCTAAGCCTCGGCATTATGTGTATCAACCATAGCGATAACCTGTCATTCGTGATTGGCAGTAAGCGCGTGCCAATGTAATGCGCATTGACATCTGCATCGGACACCGAAAGTATAAAATCGTAAATTACCGTATTTCGCCTTCGCCTATATTATACCGCGGCACGAACACGGGACCTCGTCGTCGTAGATGCGCCGGCGCCGGCGCGGAGAATCGTGCACGTTTATTGAAATTCTTTCTTCGCATGCACCGCCGAGTATAATCTCAATCTAAAGCGGCGCAAAACTACCTTTAATAAAAAAGAGGCGCGTGTCAACGATAGCGCGAGTGGTAGTTGGATATTACACAGCTACTGAACAACTCGCGTAGCGTGCAAACTCACTCACGCGACTATCTTCTCGAAAAGTTCATTTAATTCTCTCATATCTATATATATATTTTTACTGTGCACAGATTTTTATTGCAGAAGCAAATATATGCGAAAATATTATATTTCTCAGCAAACGGAAATGTTCAAGTGCTTGTTTACAGTATTTGCTCGTAGAATCTCGTGAGAGCTAGCTTCGAGAGGAAATTGCATATCTCCTCGTACCCTACTTCTTGTTTTGCTTTTAATCGTCTAGGATCGAACGCGGAGCGGGCTCGGGTAAGATTACAGAAACGAGGTGTCTCGAACAACATCTTGTATTAACGAATTCCATTATGGGAACAGTTATGGCAGTGTGCTATCGTTACTGATGAGCTCAGGGAGCTGCGGCACGTACCACGACCTCCTGGCGACTTTCACGTTTACCTTCATCCTGCTAAAAGCTTCGAAGAGACTAACCTACCCAAAACTTTGCTCCTCTGAATTCCTAAAGAGGGTCCAACTCACTAAAAAGCTGCGTTAATTAAATCAACGATTTCAATAGGTTGTATTCAACCCCCTGCAAACCGATTAATTTAATTTTTTTTTCTATAAACGCCCGTAATTCTTCCTCTTTAGTAGAAATAACTTTAAGAAATTGGTTTCTGCGATAAATGCGCCAGTCCCGTAAATGTCTGCGTAATCCATTTTGACGCGAGTATCTGCAGACTTATAGCAGCGACTTAAGAAACCTCTGTTAAGAAATTCTAACGCAACGATTTCATTATTCAAAACGTAATCAAAACTTGCAAAATTTAATGACGCTTATGATGTCTGTGCATATAAATAGTACCCTGAAATCCAAAGTAACCACGCTAATCCAAATAATAGAATAAGCATCGCAGAAACTTGGTCAATATTACGATCTATATGTAAATTGCGTTCCAGTAACTTCTAGAGCGCGCAGATAAATCATGTCTCGCGCAGGAATCTGTATTCCTCGTCGAGTTGACGGTTCGTAAATGTAATGAAATCAGATCGTACCCGATAAAGGCTGTAAGAGCGGGCGCCAGATTAACCATACCGGTATAACGGCGGGGGTGTTCTCCTTCGTGATTCCAGAACACATTGCCCAGTCTAGTCGTGGCGCGTGGGGGCAAAGGCAGCCCTCCGCGCCGTGGAAGATAACATTTAGCCGAGGCCCCAGAAATATTCTAATCCGCCCTTTCTCGACGTTATGCGCCTCGTCCGGCGCCGTGGCAGCTGACGTCCTCACAAAAGTTCCGTCTCCCCGCCGTCTCCCTCCCTCTCGCGTTATCATCCCTTATTTTCTTCTTTCTCTATCCTGTCAGTCGAAACGCTATGCATCGAGCTACAGCCTGGCCGGGCAGATCTCTCTTTCTCTCTCTCTCTCTCTCTTTTCCTCTCTTTATCCGTCTTTCTCTCTCGAGCATGCTTTGCTGCGCAACAATGAGGGGATTTATTTTATAAACACGGGATATCCCCCGCGAGGCATTGTGCTGTCCAACGGGGAAGGAAAATGAGAGAAAACGTCGGGTGCGGGCGGGGGAGAGTCAGAAGGGTGACGCGGAAGAGCTATGGCCGCCGTGACTAACGTGCCACTTCACGGACTGCTTGCTTGTCTTTCATGAGCGGCTCTGATGGACCGCTCGAGAGCGTCCCCGCGTTCTAACCACCGGCCCAAAGGTAATCCCATTTCGTAGAGAGTCCCGCGACACGGAAAAGGCCGAGTTTTTTGCGGCATGACAGAGTCTAAGGAATCACCTCTCGGGTCGAGTTTTCACTAGACGTTTGATGAAAAGTCAAGACCCTAGCTGACACTACGCCTTTATTCGCAAACTAAACGATAATCGCATGAAAAAAAACACGATTTAAATTTTCTTTGATTACAATTCTCTATAAATAATTTCGTATAATGCTTGTTATCATTATTGAAAAAATTTGTGCGAATAAATAACAAATTACAATATTACCTAAGTTAAAGGGACCGTTAGATATACAATCAACATAGAATAAACTAGCCATTACACAGTCTGAGCTTATATGTCTTATTGTTATAGTAGCTTATTATTATTTCTGCATGATATAAACATATTTTTCCCCCAACCTTAGAAAACTGCGCACCGACTAAAATTGTCAGACATACAACACAGCTTTTTGGTAAAAACCCCTCCCCCCCCTGATTAAATCGATTTAATTTTGATTTAAATAACTGTGAAGAATTTATTGCGAAAAATATTACCTCAGCCAGGGTTCGAACCTAGAACCTCCCGCAATCCGTGTCGGGTAATAAATAATTAATTATCTAATTATACTTTTCAAAGACCGAAAATTATTTTTATTATGAGGTCCTATTTGCATATTTTTGCAACAAATTTGGATATATTCTTTCTTTTCATAGAAATAAAAAAACCGAAGGAAGAAATAAAAAATAGCAATAAAATTTGCATTTTTAATTTGGAATATAAAATAATATTTTGCACAAATATTGCATCACATAATAAAAATTATGAACAAAACAATTATATTCAAAAATAAAATAAATACAATAGCCGATATTTTCAAGTGCTTTTTATTTCAAAAAGAAGACTTTTATTCTCTGTGGAAATTATTATCCTCCTATCGATATTCAATATAGCTTCATATATTGACAGCGCTTATAGTCTCTTCACTTTTCACAGCTTTTTCCTTCATTATACCTCCAGTATGACGTTCGTAATAAGCCGAGATAGTTGACTGACACGGCCATGACCCAAATGCTCGACCTCGGCTGAGCTATCGCGATCACAGGTGCATGCACAAGGCTGATTTAACGAGGCGGGTTATCGCGGAACAATTTTCTTTTAGCAAGTATCTCATTCATTTAAAGATTAGATCAAGGTTCGTCGGTCCTGTTACGGTCGTATACGTGATCGATGGCTCGCGACGTTAAAACGTAAAATTTAATTCCGTAATCGAGATTAAACCAAAACTGCTCGTTTTTCATCAAGCTTCGAATTAGAAAGAGGCAAGGAGCAAGTTAAACCGTCGTTAAAGTTAACTGACGTTGGAGAAGCAGGTGACGTCGCGTCGGATGAAACGCCGCCGCCGTTTTCTATACCAGGCTCTGGCTCGGGGAAACGAGCGGTACGTTACGTTCTACATGACATGTTTACGATCTCTCGCGGGCGACATTCCGCGAGATTGAGCATTCAGCTTTAGCGGTTTAATCGTTGAACCACGAGTAATCCCGTTTCGTCTCCGTCCACGATCGCCGCTTCAAAATATCGCGCTGCGTGATGCAACCCTATTCGCCCGCCGACGCGACGAGATGTTATCCCTTTTCCTTCAGCCGGCAGCTTTCCCGGGCGCAACATTAAGCGGAGTTGATCGGCGCACTTCCGGCACGTGCCGAGCTGCAAACTGCTATGGTTCTCGGCACGTGCACAAGCTCGACGCGCATAAGCATTAGCCGTTAGTTTCCATTTCAACGTCTAATAATTTTCTCGCGAATTTCAGTTTCGCAGACTTAATTAGGAAATGCAGGATTATGAAGGTAGGAAAACAATTTGACAAAGGAATCTCACACGATATCAGATGCGACAAAAGAAATCTTATATAATAGTAATAGCTAACAGTTCGTCGATAGAATGATCGGAATACTTTATAGTTAATAAAATAAGAACGAATAAATATAGAGAACCAAGCACAAATGTCGCGAATTGTAAATTTCATTTCACGTAGAATTTTGATGAGATCATAATTTTAATGAGATAACGTTAGAACTTTCCGCTAACAACACACGGCGAATTTCTGCGAGTGACGTGGAAAGAAAAAGATTATTAACTTGTCCGGACCGAGGAACTATGTTGGATCTCTCCATTTTCCATGTGCCAGCGGACACGCAAATGAAATCACACAGACGCAGGGCAATCAAAGTATCAAGGAATACCCCGAAGGCACTGAGATATGACGCTCTATATATGTAATATCAGTATTGAAAACGCGCGAGCACTGGAGTTTATCTCAGTAGCTTCACTGAACGTTACATTTAAACTTAATGTGGTTGTATCTTTATAATAAAAATTTTGATTTTGTTGAATATTTCGTCATAATATCAAAAGAACAATTATTCATATTTATCACTAATTTTGTAAGAATTAACTTGAGACTTTAAACTAATCTATCGTCTTATTTTGTTTGCTACCTTAGTACCATTAATTTAGCTATTTGCTTCTGATGTCGAATGCTCTCTCGCTGATAATACTCAGTGTTCAAAATCTTAAGTTACGCAGAAGAATATAAATTCCTTAAGCGAAGTTAAAATGAAAATTAAATAGCGAGTGCGCCATAAAGTCGGAAGAACGGCCTGCTTGGTTATTAACTGCTCGAGGTAACTATTTGTCTTTCCGAAAGTCCCCGTGGAGTTCCAACTAGCGCCCGCCGGAGTGCCCTTTCCCCCTTTCCCATTTAGCTAATAAATATTGCAATTGCATTGAGCCGAAGGTACAGCGAGATAATGGCGTTCTTAGCCTTTCATTTTCCGCGTCTCGCCCTTCTCGACGCCGTATCTCATCTTTCGATGACGCGGCAGAACGCATGCACGGAAACGCGTACTCGCGCGCACGTTAAGATTAAAATCAAAAAGTGCGCCGGATAGGCGGGGCGACACAGGGGTCCCCTCGGATCGTTAATAATAATTACGAATTAACGTGCCCGCGCTAAAGCCGCGCCGGGGGATTGAAATCGCCGCAAATGTAAAGTTATGACGAGGATTTATAACGCCGCGCGAGCTTGGGTTTGGGGCGCGCCGCGCCGCGCCGCGCCGCGTTTCTACGAAGTGTAAATTGCTCGCGCAAGAAAGAAAGCCCCGCGCTTAAGCAGGATAGCCGGGAATTATGTGAGCGGCGCGCGGTATTATGTAAAATTATGTTTCTTCACGGTGGCCTTTATGTACGTCTCAGAAACGCGCGAGGATGGCCGAGGAGGCGAGCTCTTCGTTGAAATCCGTACACAAGCAACGCACGTGTGTCACACCGTTAGAATGTGATCCTTCGTAACGATCTTACCGTGACCGTGGCGGTGTCTGAAAAATTTATCAGCGACAAGTCGTGCAAACGCGACTACATCTCGGGAGCACATCCCTCGCCTCATCCGAGAGATCAGTGAAACGAAACGGCTCTCGTCAGGCACATTTCGCTTAACGTTCACAATTTCCAGCGGCAACATTTTCCACGAACGTGCGACGGATGCTGGTGGATGGAGTTTACAGTTTTATGAAACCGGATTGTGGTAGCAGTTACCACTCGACACGCCGCGCGCCGGGAAACACCCGCTAGCAGGACCCGACTACGTTCGTTGTAAGTTGTTGCCGCTAATACGATTAAAGAAGAAGAGGCCAACATCCATGTAGCAATATAATCCTGCCGAGCTAAATTCAAGCGGCATTAAAACAGAGTCGCTCGCATTCCCGGCCGGCCTATATCTACGATTACACGGCCCGCCGACTCTCTCTCTCTCTCTCTCTCTCTCTCTCTCTCTCTCTCTCACGGCGGAGATAGAACCGATTATTCTACCGGCGCGGCGCACCGGCACCGGTTGCAGTCGAAAGTTCCGCCGTAACGTGACGACCGAACCCGACAGGACCGAAAAGTTTTCGGCCCGAAACTCCTGCGGGCGACTCGCCCTCGCGAAGTTTCGCGGAATTTCTCCACTTGTCCGTCGCGAGCACCTATAGCCGTGATTCCATCTTCCGCGGATTTCTCCGGCCGCGTACCTACGCCATCAATGACGAACGATCGCGCCGCGATCGTTATTTGTGCAGCGCTGCTCTTCGTCCCGCTGCGCACGGTCGCCGTACGTATTTTTCTGCGCTTCGGAAAATTTCAACCAGCGGGAAACAAATTGATACTAGTCGCAATTTATGTTGACCGTAAACTACGGCTTTGATTCTCGCTGGAAGATTTGGCAAACATCGATATTTCTTGACAATAACAACAGCACGGGTGCTGATTTAATACGGACGTCGGATCATCCCTGATTTATTTTACTTTTAATGGAATCAAAATAATTAATGCAACGACTTACTATTATTAACAGTCATTTCTAACGTTTGAAATATTCATACACATCGTAATGACCTGTCGATAATTGTCCCAAATTAGTTAACTTTGTTATCATAAAATCAAATTAAATTGAATTAAGTTTCAATAAGATTAGATCAGGTCAATCAAGTTCAATTTTCTTGGCCGCCTTCTCATTATGTTTTCATAATCTCGAATATCTCAAGCATTAGAATTCTCTTACGACAAATGGGAATAGTATAGGTAATTGTTCTCTGCGAAATGTTTTATCTGTCGTATGTGACATAAATTCTATACCATTATTATAAAAGAGAAAAATGTTATAACAGGAATATGTACCTGCTGTAAGCTAATATGAAAGCTTGAAGTATAGAAGCATTTCACTTAACGACATCATTTAACTCACAACCGGATACGTCAAACAAAACATCGCTCGTTGCAAAACAGAATGAAATTCTGAGTGATTTATATTCCAGCTATTCGCTATCGGTTATATGCACCCTTCACTGAAATGTAAAATACGAATACGATCGACACCGGACGCATTTTTCACCATTTGTTCACATCCTGTCTGTGAATTTTTTAAACGCCCAACGAGGATGCGCAATCTAAGGGCCGCCATCGGCGTGAGCCAATATTATTTGACCTGACAGAGTCATCCAGCCGATAAAAAGCTCAGTCCGACATCGCGCTAGACGGGCAGCTCCATCGATTTTCAAACCTGAATGTTTCATAGCGACCACGCTTGGCTCTCTATCCGGCTAATCGATTTTTCCATGAAATTTCAAGTAGCCTGTAACAAATTAAGCTTTTTATACCGGGCGAGCTCGATGACATGACGCCGCCGTACCCTTTTCCGGACGCGTCGCGACGCGTCGCGTCGCGGCCCACTCACCTGTACGTCACTTAATTGAATTATTAAGCCTACTCGGGTGCGAAGGATAGATGCTTGCGACCCGGCTAATTGCGGCCTCGTAAATAATGGGAACAATCTACTGCACCGCAGTTCGCCATTGGCCATCGAGGGTAGGTGCCACGTGGAAAGAGGGGGGGAAAGCCAGAGGTCCGGCGCGTTGAGTGCCCCCTGAATAAACAAATACCGAAGCTTGCTCATTATTTACGACAATACCGCGTTGCGGACTCCGCTGCGGACGCTTGACGGACAGAGGGTCGGGTCGGTTATACATATATATCCGGCTGCGGTATGAACATGCGGGACGTCGTTGCGGTGCGAGTCGGGGAGGATGAGTTCCGGTCCAACCCTCGGGCTGGCGGCAAGGCGCGATGAATAACGAAAATATCCGCGTCCACGCGAGTTCCTCAGTCGCCGCGCCCGCGCCGCCCGCGCCGGTCCGTCCAACGCGCGGTTTCAGCGCCGAGAAACGTGTGGCGCAAGTTTGTTTTCGCTGTCGACACGGAGAAGGATGCTGTTAAATCCTCGAAGGTTACCCGCAAAAAAGACCGGCATCCTCCGTCCGCGTCCGCGTAAACTGCTTCGTAAATCATTCCCGCGAGCGTGACGCGGACGGATTAATTATTCTAACTACAACAAGCGGACGATCCTTAAATCTTACTGCAGCTTAATTTCCAATACTGCACGACTGCTATAACAAAATGAGTACATACAAGAAATGTTAATTAATTGTATAATATTAACTACATTTTCTGCTTCTCGCTTTCGTAATGGATGAAAAACAAGCTTATATATATATATATTCTACATTTCCTGCATGAAATTAACGGTAAAAGAGGATTACAAACATATACGTAAATATAATATTTTAATACAATTCGTTTGATAATTATTTCCCACAACAAGGATTAAATATCAGTAAGACACATACAATTATTAGTTATAATGTACAGCTTTTTTTTTCGAAAAATAAAAGTTTAGCGAGCGTAAACGCAATGCAATTTTACGCCATTAAACATTCACAAACGAATTTTTCTCGTATTCTGAAAACGCCAAAAATATTTGATGGCGTTGGTCATATCAATTAAAAGGGATGTCGGATATCACAAAATAATTATACGCATAATGAAAGTCCGGAAATGTAGCCGCCGCTGTTCACGGACGAACGACTGCGCCCGCTTATAACATTAGTACAATATTTATAATTATTTCTTCCGATTAAACTAGTATAAAGCCGAACTTCCAAACTCCCCCTCTATATTTTTCGCGAAAGTATCGGAATTTTTTAGCCCCCAGTGGATATCGGGTATTCCTGGAGTTCGCCGATATCTGATACCGAGGTACGGAAGGCAGACGAAAGCCGGCTGTTTTTTTCTTCTTTTTTTTTACGAATAACGTGATATTATTTTACGTTCATTTACGCCGTCGCGGCTGTTCCAACAAAACATAAATATGCGTTAAAGCAAACGAGACGCGCCGTGCCGGGCAAAATATTAATTGAAAATTATTGATACTCCGGCGAACGCTTCGTTCAGGTGAACGCGAGGCACGTTAACATTATTTTTGTGCGGTATGTAATTACTGCTATTTATACTCGATTATATGCGCTCCTTTACTTCCTTTTACGGCGCTCTCGCATTATTGTTGTATCAGCCGAACGCAAGATACGCGAGGCGAGCTCGGTTATTTTTTTTTTTAATTCAATCGGATATAGCAGGACTATAGGCGCGCAGGTTTCACGGGGAGAGAGAGCGAGACCGCTGACCGTTTATGAATTACGAGAGTCATTAAAGGAACACAGGGTATCGATTAAAATATCGCGTGTCATATATTTTCCGCCCGGACGGCGAAACAAGCAACGAGGATTCTCGTATTGGCCATCCCCGCTAACGCGCCGGCCGCGCCGTAAAGACGATCGCGATCGACCTCGAAGGAAACGTATATTTCTATCACGCGCCTGCGACGCGGAAAAGCCCTGTGCGCGTTGCAACCTCTCGGACGTAACCGAAACAGGCATCGCCGCACTGTAAACACGGAAAGTCCATTAACAATTTTAGGATCGTATTTTTGCAGGTCGCTGCCGGAATACAGATGCGCGTCCGCCATCGCGCGCGAAATACGTCGATATAATGGATATAAATATATTTATATATGACACACCAGGGCGCCGGTGCACGCCCCGATATATCACGTGACCGTTATATTAATTACGTTCCGAATTGAAAGCGTGTTTCCAATGTGTTACCTCGGAGAAAGTTCAGATTTGTATGCAACGATTGCCGTAATATTTATCAAGGATTGAAGGATATACAGTTGCATGCAGGCGATGCGTGTAACTAACAGATTGCGTATACGTACAATAATACGATATTATAAATTCGCCAAGATACATATGCCACATACTCTTTCAATCAACAAATCAATTACGACTAATGGGATCTTTTAGCATGGTATCGTTTAAATTAGAGACGCTGCGCGCAACAAGCGTGCTTGCGTGTGCGTATGTGTGCTTACATAGGTGTTACATATCGCGTATTCTCATAAAAACCGGCTCCGGAACGCTTAACGTGCGACGGGCCGAAGACATTTGTTAGTCGACGTTGAGATTTACGAGTTACAACTTACTTTCGAGAACCCCCGGTCAGGACGCGCACCGCAGGTAGCGAGAAGTCAGGTGGCGCAGGATGGAGAAGGACGGACCCCCGTCTCGGAATCCGAAGCCAGGCTCGTCGGTCATATGTACCTCTTACGGCTCAATAATGAAACGTTGCCCGCATTTGTTTGCCGCAAAACTCGACGAAATGATCGCGAAATTATATCGGGAATTTTTCACGTTCGACAATATTGTTACCGTTATTAACTGCAATAATTAATCATAAAAACGGAACATACAAATATGTGTTACAAAATTATTTCTCTTGAATAATTCGAGATGACGTGTGTAATGTTGCATTACTCGCTTACGCGTGCGTAATTACATCACTTGCATAATATCCACTGACATTTCCGGCATAGCATCGTAATAATCTCAACCGGGACAGTATCGACAAGCACGCGATTGTATAACGAGAGAGAGATATATAAGCGTTTCCCGTATTCTAGCCGCCCTTTAAGCGCCGATTGCGATTGCCGTAACAGTACAAAGAGTAATTCGATTTGACCATTCGATTTGAGCCTCGAGAGCACGCGAGCGTCGATAGCGTCGATAGGGATTGTCAGTTGACAATGAGCCATTGTCAAGTCAATGCACGAAGCAAGATTAAATCTGACTCGAGACCGTTGCAGCTGGCACTTTAGCGATCTCGATCCCGATCGGGAATCGGGATGAGGCGAACTCCATTGACCCCTTTTGCGCCCTACCGTCATTTATATTATGTATCATTTGTCGCCGTTGACAATGATCTACAGATGACACGTGCGGCTATTTGCGGCATCAGCCGTTAAAATTTAGACAGCTTCTGTACCGGCTTCGTCGAAAATTCAATTAAACATTATTCCGCTACAATGCACCGCGCGTACAAGCCGCTCGCTCGCGCGCACGCGAGATAATATATAATATTTAAAATTCTCTACAACGATTCGCGAATTGCGCGCATTGCAATTGCTAAAAGGTAAAAAATTAATTACGGATGACACGTGCGGTCACTTGCGGCGCGGGTCGTTAAAATTTAAACAAAGCGCAGCTCGCAATAGCAGGGATTCAATTAAATATTATCATGCTACGGTGAACCGGTCGTTTATCATATTTGCGAGATAATACAACGTTTCGCGAATTCTACGCATCCGACGATCGCCCGAAGGCAGAAAGTTGATTACGCCTGTTGCCCGTTTGCAAATACAAAAGTACGTCGTTACGTAAAAACCGCATAAAAGCGCGGTCCGCAATATTCGAGCAACAATACCGGGATAGTTACAAAGATCATCGTTTATTTGAAAATTTAAATGGCAATTACTATTTCTCTAAATTACCTTTCCGATTTTCAACGTGGAGCGGAAAATTGGAAAAGTGCAATATGCGCAAAATTATAGAAAAGATTTGTGTGCGAAGAACGAATTAGTTTATAATTGGCGCTACTGTCCACAAAAAAAATCAAATACGTGACACATTATCGATAATAATATTCTCATATATGAGCGTATATTATATTTATTGTCATTACACATTCATAACACTGCATGACAAAAGTATCTTCGTATTTTATCGGAGAATGTACACCTATACAATGAATCTCAACTTATTATTTTTAAAAATAAGTTTCATTTTAGATCCTTTTCAACTTGTCAAATTTTTTGGAAACGGCAAGTGTGATTGTAAAACAAGGCTTGAATTTACAATGAAGCGTCCATGCAATAAGAACAGAGATATTCGAACAGAGACGCTGTCAAAATAAATCACCACAAGTTGTATCAGCCGTGACGTTATACAAACAATCTCCCGATTAAGAAGTCGAGAGAAACGGATAAAGGGGGGTTTTTTTAAATCACGACGAGTCCCAGCTGGAGGAAGAGACTTGTTGAAGGGGAATTCGTCGGCGACGTCGTCGCGCTCGTCATCAACGTCATCAACGTCATCGAGTTTCCCCGAGGATCCCAAGAGAGAAAGAGAAACAACTCCGTTTATGCGCGGCACACATGTACTTGACAACGAGCTGCATAAACCAAGGCTCGAAAGTAAATTAAAAGTTTTCTGCGAATCTTCCGCGAAACTTTCAACGGCTTTCACGGTATAACGCGCCGTCTGTGTCGCGTCTATGTATTTTTAAGGAACGCCATTAAATTTAATCTTGTTTCTGTGAAATACGTCATACAGCGTGAACATCTTAAATCGGCGTCGATAACTTTTTTAAAAAAACTTTATTTTATGACTGTCAAAAATGGTAAAATGTTAACCATAAGGTAAAGTGTTTATTTCGGATCAAAAAATTTGAAATTTCTCTCTAGCCGAATGTACCTATCATATGTGGATTTTTAACGTCTATTATAGCTATAAGGATAGCTATAGACGATAGTGAAAAAAAATCCACATATGATAAGTTACAGTCGGCTAGAGAGGCATTTAAAATTTTTTGATCTGAATTAGGATCTGACTCGAAATAGGCATTTTATGCTATAATTAATCATGAATCAATTACATAATGCCCATATATTGCATCTTACCATATAGAGCTACTGCGATGAGATACGAACGAGAATCCAGCTGTTCCATATTATTCATGAATAATAAGGGACAGCTGGTTTTCTGTTGTGCAACTTGCTTTCGGGACAGAGAGTAGTGCAGAGAGTAGTAGCATGTGCATCAACAACGCGTATTCGTCGTGAATGAACTATGGCCGATCATCGAAAAGCGCCGTTCTTCATCCGAGTGGATCGCGCAACACTCAGGGAAATTCAATATAAGATATCGAAGAAAGCGAGATCCGTTCTTGCGCTGGATCTCAAGGTGCACCGAGGAATCTGAGGGCTGTAGCATCCTCCTCGCGGTCGAGCTCACGGCGAATACACGTCGGCCACGAATTATATCCACACTCGCGTGTATACTCCCGTGGAGAATCGTTTCTCGTTGCGGCCGGCGCATCGAAAAATAAATCTCACTGGTGCGCGACGATGGCCCAGGCCGCCTGTCGATATATCGGCATTATATATGCAATATCTTTCAGCGTTGCACCGTGACCGAGAAACGATGAATGGGAGGAAAAAAAATCAGTGTGATAGCTGCAGATGGACCGTATGTTCGCGGACGCTTAGATAAACGGCAAGCGTGCTTGTGTGTAACGCATACGGTCTGTCTATAACGTACGTTGCAGCGACGAATCCCGCGTCGCTATGACAGAATCTGACTACTTTATCCGCAAGCCCGAAGTTATAATACATTAATTCACTTTGGATGCGCCGCGCTTCGGAGAAAACGGAAGTATCTTATTGTTAGATTTAATGCTCATGGAACTATCCGTCGATACCGCTCACGGAGCTTATAATGCGATACTTAAGTTGGTAAATATCGGGTTTCCGCGGGAAGCTCGCCCGGAGCGAACTTGCAAATGGTTGATTAGCGGAAAATGCTTTGACTTTATTATTAATTAATAGTTAGTACCCATTATCGTATTTTCCTCCTATCCTTCTCTTATACCGCGAGGCTTCCGCCTATCATACTTAACTTTAACTTTGTTAAATTACGAAAATGGCGAGTTGTATGAATTTTTATGAAAAAATATCGATTGGACAGATTCGATGTTGAGAGAAAATGATTAAAATAGCTACTTTCGAAAGAGCGTTGGAGCTGCATGTAAATACCGACCACCTCATTTTACAGATAATTATCAGGTTTTTTTTACCCTTTTACACGATATTGTATTTTCAATCGTGAAATCGCGATATACAGCTCATCGAAAATATTAACGGATCTGTCAGGACGTTTCATAATATCGAAGTAAGCACAGCATGATCCACAAAGGTGAACCGGCATCCACGTTGCAGCAGCTGGGTCATTTGTCGGTGACGGCACCCACGGGAAATCACGTGATCGAGTCTCACTCTCTGTGTGATTGCCACTTTGTGGACGATCGATTCCTCGAAATGCCCACAATGCTCCATTTAATATGAGCCGAATGCTGCAGAGGCGCAATTCAATATTAATACCGCCAGACTCTCCTTGTACATCTCCGTACGCCCGAGTGTACCAACTTGGTACAAGTGTGCGGAAGGTTCCGCGACACCGATAAATCTCGCCGTCCCGGAAGACACAAGATCATCAAATATATCTATCTAATTTTAATATTTTATTACGTCCACCGCGCGTTGCAGCATTCCCTCATTTTACGATATAATAAGTATATAGTATCACCATCCAAAGAAAGACTCAAGCTTTCTAACATTAAAAACAAACATGTCAACTGTTAAAAAGTTCTCCACATTATTATATTTTAATTTACCTCACACCTGCTGTGGCGCGTACGAATTATTCTAAAAAGTTTGGCCTCGGAAAATACAATCTTATATTTGTCATGACATATAACACGTTGCGATATCCATTATTTTAGTCACTCTTTCGAAATCTCATCCTGATAACAGCCAAACAGCTTGGAGAAAGAAATCTAATGCTCTAACTCATCGCAAATGCTTCTTATCGAAATGCCGGACTCGTTTCAAGCGCAGTCTTAGCGGATTTGACGGTAAGTAGCAAGAAGCTCGGGAAATTCGGCCCTTAGATGAATGAGCGATCTGACAGAACGTATGTGAATCCTGAAGCGCCGGACTTACTTCGAGAAGAGTAGTCGAGTAATCGCGGAGCATACTCCGTAACATCAGACACGGGTCAGACGGCATATGGCGATGGGGAACAAAATTTACTCGCTGGATCAGGATACTCGAGGATGTGTATACGCGTTGTATATGTCGAAAGAGAGGAACGTGTACATGAAATAACGAAACTTGCGTCGCCGTTCCCGTTGAAAGTGTCATTCAGCTTGTGATTGAAGTACCGAAGTCGGAAAATCCAAAGGTGGAGTCCACAAAACCCTTAATACTTTTAAGAGAAAAATTCCGAAGAAAATTACGTTTAAAAATTACGTTATTTTCGCGAATCACCAACGTTGAAAGTTGTCAAAATTCCTGACTTGCAATCACATCGTTTTAACACTTGACTGCCGAATTATTTAAATTGTTATACGCTTGACCATCAGCTATTGTCTTTCAACTGTTAATATGTAATGTGTTTAATCCGGACTAATTATTTTAAATTATTTCATGTAACTCTATATTAATTCATGTAATGTTTGTATTAATTTTATTTTATTTTATCTTATTTCCATCGTAATGTAAAAAATTCTGTTTTAAAGAAGACCAAGTAGGTCAAAACGTCAACAATTGTCAATGTTATTAAATAAAATTATACATAGGTATATTATAATTAACTTTACATGCCTTATTATATTGCTCGAAGACTGTCCGTGAATTCTCATTTAGCTTTGCTTATACTATCGAGCGTAGGTGATTGCTATTTTACAATTACGTTTCATTTATTAACTTTGAGAAAAGTTAAATTAACATCACAAAATAATATTCTCATTTAAGTCTTTAATAATACACGTATAATAACGGTAATTTATAGCTTTCAAATATTAAATACAGAAATTTTATTATTAATGAAATAAATGCTACCTATACACCACGGTATCGCACACTGTTATTATTTAAACATTTCATAATTTAAACGAGAAATTATGCGTTATATTTAACGTTATAAAATTATATAGTTAAATAATTTATATGAAATATAATGAAATGAATATAGTAAAATATTTTTCTACTATTAGATAATTATTTAGAACATGGCGTTGTACTTTATGCTATTGTAGGAGAAAGAAACATGAGCAAGTTGATATTACTCCAATTCGCCTTGCTGTGAATGACAGTTTCGCCGGTATTATTGCCGCGATTACATGAGCAAGTTATGATAAACTTCCTCACCTGTTATTACGAAGCATCCTAATCCCTTGCATTACTTTGACCCTATTTCTCGCGCACTTGCTAAGACAATCGTAACTTCACCAGTGCTTTCCTAATAATTGCAATAGACTTCAGCTCGGTGCTGAAGTACATGACGTCGCGATGAATATTTCATCTTCACACCAAGTGCACTTGAAAACGCAAAATTATTTATGTATCTGAGGATTAGACCAGCGAGAATGCTTTTTGTAAGGTTTCTTCGTGAAACAGGATGGAAAATAAATCAGCTTGCTGCGCTGTTTTACGCCGACTGAAGGAATTGAATGATGAAAGTGGCAAACGCAAGTGAAATATTACGTACAAGTGTTCTTATATAACTGTGAAAAATAGCTAATTGTGAGGAGCAATAAACGAGAGATTCAATGTAAGAGAAATCACAAAAAAAAAAACATAAAAAGTCTCGTATATATCGCCAGATAAAATCGAAGAGTACTTCTCTCCAAAAGATATACTTCTAAAAGATACAAGTGCTAAGTTGAAAAAAGTTCGAGAGCGGATTGTCCTTCTGTACCCTTATGGCGTTCTCAGTGAGCATCAGTTCTGATCGTAATTACACTCGAAGGTTAACCACTCTATAATATGACTACCCTCCGCGTATTTCCCGTTGACACTTGGCATTGGGACGTTCCCGGGGATCAATTCTGGATTCCTGCACACGGTACACGTCATCGAGAGTGGCAGACGCAATAATGGATTACACGGTCATCGGATAAACTCACCCCTCGTCATTATGTACCCCGTGCCGCTTTCGGCGCTAAGCCGCAAGAATAAGACTTTATGATTGGCCGGAATGAGAAAAACACCCACTATGCGACTGCAGCGTGACTCACTGCACGTCACGAATGTATATGTATGTACAAACGTGCATTCCCAGCCACGATTCCCCGTCGCGTAAGTCGCGTAACACGGTGGCATTTCGAGGGGGAGGGAGAGGGGAGGGGGGAGGTGTTTGCCACCGCGGGAGCGCTCATATCCGTCAATATCACCGAGTGTTCTTAAATCCATATTACGGATCCCGCCGCACCTGCGTTCCTCTCTCAGGCCGAAGCCGGGCTTTGACGAGAGGCCGAGAAAGCGAGAAAGATCGGAGGGATCGGGACGCGGTGAGAAAAGGGAGAGAATTCAATTTCTAGGGTGCATATTAAAGTCGGCCGACTTGTCCACCGCGGCCAGAGAGCCAACATCGGTGGACGGTAAAGCGAACGAACTTATACGAGACTTCCTCTTTGTATGTCCGCTTTGACCCTCAACCCTACTCGTCTTATTTCTTCGCTCTTTTTACATCCGCCGCAAGTGGGACGCCTTTCATCTCGTCGCTGACTTTTTGGCCGGATGTTATGTGGGACGTTTAGATCGCGTTTGCTCGACGGACGCGCGTATCGTATCGGAAAAGCGATACTTACATAAATAATATTAACACGATTTAACACGAGTCCGTTTTGCGGCGTGGCAGCAAATCTCATCTAAATTGAATTAGGACGCGATATATTTTCGGATACGCCCCGCCCCGACTTTTTCAATTTGTTACGATCTCGATCAAATTTCTGCGTTTCACTCTGTAATCATCAGTCATAAGCCATCTGGTTTTACCACGGTCTATACCATCGGTTTTGCCTCCACCCTGTTCAATCGATATCATTTTCAAGCCCGGTCCAGTCCGTGTGCCTTGATTTAATTTATTGATCCACCGGCTGTCCGCCGCGCCGCGTCTCATCTATCATCGACGGAGAGAGCCTCAAGGAAACTTAATGGCTTAGCCGCAGAATTTTTTTGACCGCATTAAACGCCAACCATGGCCCACCCGTATAATTCCCACGCCTCAAAACTCGTCTCCTCGATATTCTCTGACTCGACTCGGAAAATTGATGGATCGTTTATGAATACATCAGCGTCAGCGGACCTATATACATATATATGTATATGTAAACGTGCATAAAATGACACGTATTGCAAAAACTACATTGTGTCGCGCGTGTGTCATAGACCCCCCCCCTCCCCCCTCCCCCCTCCCCGCCAGCAGCCCGCTCGGCATCCATCACATCTTTCCATCTGCCAAAGCTAATTATTGTATGGCGTGAAAACTGCGAGACCATTATTTATACGACACTGTAATATCCGCTTGTGCGCGAGTCCCCTTTTTAGAAAGCCCGATCGTTTTAAAAGGAATCGCGCACGTGCGACTAATAAGCATTTTTTATCGCCATCACGGCCGATTGGATTTAATGGACTGTGCAAAGAGGGTCGCAGCCTATATTAGTTACATTTAAACGACATAATACATTTATTTTAATTTAACATGCAGTGTTGTCTACATCGGCTTCCGTTACAGTTATGTTGATTTAAATGAATAAATGTATCGGAAAATTTATAAATTTTATACAAGAATAATCTTCCCGTGAAATACGATTGAAACTAAAAATTGTGTTTCAAGCTACATATTATAACAAATTTTACGTTTCAGCAATATTTATCTTTCAATAATAAAATATTCTCTGCAAATTCCACGTCGCTGAAATAATGGTAAAATGCTATTAAAAAATAATCATTTCGGATTTTAGAGAATAATAATGAAAATGTGTTGCTCAATACGGGCAACACATTTTCATTATCGCTCTTGTGCTATTTGTAATAACATTAATAAAAAAAAGTAATAGCGTATCAATTCTCAAGAGCGATTTCTGGTTATTAATATTCCGGCAACGGCTGGTGGCGCCTTATTTTGAATTTTAGTTTTCCGCGGCGAATCTTAATTCCTGCGGCTATAATTGAATCACTTAATTAGCACCCTTGTAGTCCGTTCCGTCGCGAAAGTTAACTGGCAGACGGCCGCAGATTTATATTGAGTTATTCGAGGTTATTAAATTAATACCCGAGCCGAAAAGTTATGATTTCAGCTTACCGCCCTAAACGGGATTGCGATGAACGTGTTCACTCACTCACTCGCCACGATATAATCGCCACTATACCGAAACTTCATATTTTAACATCGATAAGCGACCCATGTGTGCGTATATTATTAATTATTCACTTATTACCATATAGAATAAGTAAAAATAAAGCGCGCCCGATTCGGGATTAAAATTAAGATCCATTGTATTATGAAATAAATATGTTAAAATTTTATTAATAATACTGAAATCTGAAATTCAAAATTAACCTTATAGAGATTAATGAATAATTGCTCCTATTAAAAGTAATCCATACAATTGCTCCAAAAAAGCTTGCTAAACATACATATCTCTCAATATATGTATATAAAATTTGATAAATATCATTGATTTTTTAATCGCTTATAATTAAAGCAAAATACATCGTGCCGCTAGTTATTCAAAACAGCAAAAGCCGATCATAAGTTGCTTCGATTGTAATAATGAAAGCTGCACAGTACGATCTTATTTCATTTAAACTGTCTTCAGTTAACTTCACGCGAGCGCGCGCGTTCTCGAATAAAGATTTATTATTGAAAATTTCCGTTGAAGCATTTCTTGCGTAAAATAATCATCGGCAACAAATAAAGCTCGTGGAACGGAATAAACGAAGTGCACTGACCGTATAACAAATTTACACTCTCGTAATCCTCATGTGTAAACCGAGTGTCAAACATCGATGCTCTTTTGTGAAAATTACGTCGATGACGAAATTAATCCGCTCCGTCGCGTTAATTCAAAATAATGAAAGCAATTGCACATCGATGAAGTTAATTGCTTTTTTTCATACGGAGTGTATCGCGCCGCCAACTATTTTAAACATTCAGTTTAGTGCTTTCACGTCCCATACGATTATCACATTTCATTCTATATACATAGATGCAGTAACACTGCAGTATCGGAAGTTTAATTCTCATATATTCTACATATAATTCTCAGTTAAATTTGAAAGCAACAAGAAGGGCTAGATATATAAACATTAGATAGAAAATTCCCTTCTTCTTTAGAAAAAAAATATTAAGATAGTTACATAATTGAATGAGTGTAGGAGAAAACCTCTGTAAATTTTTCAGATCACAAGTAATCTCGTAGCTCAGGAATCAAGTATACTATCGCGGAATTTTTTCAAAAAAGTAATCTCGGATATTTGTATACCTCGGGTCTATACAAATTCACCGAGTTAAAGAACCGTCTCCGTTCGCAACTGTTCACGGCTATCATAACTTCTTCTGATGATAACGATTAACCGAGCGCAGAAAATGGATATAAGGAGCATAGATATACGTGATTACTTCTGAAAAGAAGGATCTCAGCACAGCGACATTTTAATCGCAAGTAAAAACTCGGGCAAACCTAACAAAGCCTCTTCTCGTATCTCGTATCTATAGGTACAGAACGTATGGATAAAGAATTCTGACATTTATAACTGATACACGTAGTTTATTGATGCTGTCTCTTTCAGCAACTATCATGAGTACATATATTGAAATTCCTATATTGTCACGTGATAAACGTACAGAACCGTATAGTAGAACAGCTTCGTTTTCAAACGCTGCGTTTTTCCATGGAAATATTCGTATTCGGAATAGGCAAATCTCACGGGAGCAAGAAAAAACTCCTTTAATTAGGACGAAATTGGTCTGCTAGTCAGCATGTTTCAATTTCCCATGACAGTGCCGCCATGTATTTCGGCTTTTTTCCGAATGGCCGGTCGTCGAAAAAACGACCGTGTTCCCAATAGAATCGGAAGAATTCGGTATGGTTCAGCAGGTAAAATTGAATCTGTGGTTTGTTACCTTCAAACTTTGCATATTAACTTGATTAAATTTTTTAATTCAGTCACTCTTATGCACATTGAATTTATTACATCATTTGTTTAGTTAAAATCTCATTATAAATAAAATCTCATTGCTAAATGTTTGCAACTGTTGTAGCATTACACATCGAAGCCTACTAAAAAAATTTTTACTGTTTTTGAAGCCCTAATTACTTTATTTCATTATGATAAGAGTATTATAATTAATAATTAAGAACCTGGCTGCCTAAAAGGGCTGGAAAGAGTAAAAAGCTATAAGCATCATATTGTTAAAATTGCTTCCATATTAAAACAAGAATCTATGTGACAAAGTTAATAGCATTAAAGACTATAGTCTAATGAAGGCTGTAGATTTTTACGATATTCTTTATAGCACATAAAATAAATATAAAGAGTATTGTGTATACTTTACGAGCTATAAATATTATTTTAAAAGGTAGTTTGGTCTGAGATTTTAATTTTTCTTTTGCACTTAAGAACATT